>VXBL01009858.1:440560-497441 GCA_013400195.1 Aramus guarauna
TTGATGATCTTAAAGGTCTTTTCCAACTAAAATGATTCTATGATTTTATCCGTTAGGAAATATGAAAACTTTACTTATTGCAGTGGAGCCTTTCAGTAGGCTTTCCAGTAGACCCTTTGGTAGAGGTTGTATGAGTTTATTTCTGCTAGCCCAATAGGCTAACATCACTGCAACTATATTAGCTATGGGGGCAACTGGAGCTATGCTACCTTTCCAAGGGTTATACTAATTCTATACTAATTATACTATACTATATTCTGGTTATACTAAGAAGATTCTCCTCTATTCAAAGCAAAGCAAAAATAAACACCTGTACATTTCAAAGGACAAAAGAAAACAAAACAACCCTAGCAAAGCAAAAGGCAGAAATTAAATTTATGGGAGAGGTGAGAATCCAGACCAGATGGCCAAATTCATTCATGTTCCTTAACACGCTGTGGGAAAACAATTGGACCAAACGCTGACAAATGTGGTGAAAGACCCTGTAAAGAGGTAGAAAGTCCTTATAAAGCACTGTACATATCTGGATCTCTAGTACTGACTGATGGCTGCAGAATTTTTGCAACTGTTTGTTGCGGCTTTTCTTACCTTAGTGTGATACTTCTACTGTTTCTCAAACCAATGGGCCTTCCTCTGACAAAAATCTTGGACTCAAACTTGTTACTTTGGAACAGAATTTCAAAATGTGTTGAGTTCAAGCTTAACCCTCCAAATGCAGAACAACAACAGGCTTCTGGTGTAATAACGGAGGATTTGAACAGCATGTTCCCCCAGGTCCTGTCCTTAAACTCCAGAAAGAAAACTCAGTTGAGTCAGACACAAAATTAACTCTCCCCCTCTTGGCTCTTATGTTCCACAAGGAGCCACTGATCAAAGCACTTACATCCTGATGTGTGATCACTTGGTTAGCAGCAGCAACTTAAAGGCATTAGTCCTTCAATTTGGAAATAGGTAGGAGACAAGAATGTAAGTCTGTATCTCAGCAATTCTGGCCCACAGTCTTATATTCTGTCATAAATCTATTTTCACTGGCAGTGTAAGCTAGGAAACTTAGCTGGGAACTAAGGCACAGCAGACGTGCAGTTCTGGTGTCTCTGTTCAGTGGGGGAGAGCTGGTCACTGGTGCAGCAGTAGGACACTTCGGAGCAGCAGCTTAAACCACAGTATCAAAATGCACTGGACCTCATCTGTCACTGTCCTCCCTCTCCAACCGTGAAACAGCCTATCCAAGCCTATAGCTTATTTTCACTTCTTTTCCCTTGCTGCTCTTCTTAAAATGTTACTAATGCAGCTTGTCAGATTCTCTTCAGCTTTATAACAGGAGCTAAAGGCATTGTGCTGAGAAATAAGTGAAAAAAGGAGGAAATACTCTTTAGTGTAAGACATAAATGGTGCTCTACGGTTGGGTTTACTTTTTTACTATTGGTGGTGGCTGTTTTCTTTAAGATGGCTAAGGAGAAAAAAAGCCATTACAGAAATGTAATGCGGTACAAAAGAAAATACAACATTCAGCAAAAATCCAAATAAAAGCTCAGTGAGGGTAAAAACTGTTTTAAGGAATAAACACTCAGGCATTGAGTCCTATTAGCATTCAAATCAAGCAGCAAGACTGCTCATAACACAAACTTAGTCCTCCCCAACACACTCACCAATACCACACAACGCCTGTGATGTACTTCCATGGCCCATGATGTGCTAGGAAAGCATGCAACTGAGCAACAGTTTGTTCAGAAACAGGTTTAATGCTTGTTCTCTGCAAGTCCCTATGTACCATTCCAGGCAATAGTCATACATGATTTCAATCTTCCAGTTTTGTGCAGCAGAAAACATCAATAATTTTGCTGAGTCACTCACCCATAATGTGTAGGACCCCCTGCGGCTCCCTGGAAAAGTCAACATACTCTGATCTGAGACGGCAACAGACGCCAGGCCACTGCTCCTGGATGGTGGCCATTCAAAGTCAGCCTCGGCCTGCTCAGTTTTGCTTTTCTGCTTCTTTATAATCTGTAAGGCAGAGGGACAGGGGGTGGGAGGAGAGGAAAAATACTGTCTGAGCTGTATGGGGCAAAACTACATTAACCCTGTCTCAAGGAAAACTGTCTAGGAAGAACATTTGAGTTTCCCTTTGCTTCTGCTGCAGATTATGCAAGGATGATTCTGACCACCTGCAAGCATTTCTTCTCGTCTGGACTCATACGGCTTGCAAGTGCATAAGCATCAATACAATAAATCATAATCAGTGCCTGTAGGAACACCAGAGATGAATTAAACAAACGTGGAAACCTGTTGCTACAGTAAAACTTTAAACAGCAGCAGCATCTAAGTGTCAAGTATTTTCTCAGACAAGAATTTTTGCAAAGAAACATAAAACAATAGATACGAAGGGAATTTCAAAGGCTCCCATGGCATCTAGACACATTTCCACTGAAACAAACAGGTCTTAGGTGTCTCGGCACAATTTTTGGTTTTGAAAACCTACAGAGTCTTAAGAGAGGGAGAAGATCATACAGAGTACCTGTCTCCCTACACTGACAGATTATACCCTGCTACACTTCATTTTCACAACTTTCCTGACTCCAATTTAAAATATCTACCGGATATTATTCTGTGGCATAAAAGATCTTATTAGGCAGCTTTTGACAAAAGTGGTAGCAATTCAAGCTTGGCTGAGATAGGTTCTGGACTATCAAAGACCCAATAAGCAGAATTAATCTTCTAACATCCCTATTAAAAAAGAAGGCAGATTATTTTCCATTGAGCAGCTTGCACTGCTGGCTTTTCTTGATAGCTCTATAAACAACATTTTCCTCTTCTGGTGTGTGATCCATACATTGTTAAATGCCACATCCTGTACACAGATGTAAGCAATGAGCTTAGTTCACATGGAGGGGGATTAACTTAGCAAATTGGTTACTTTAGTGATCACGGGAGCTCAGCGGCACTCTGTTCATGCACGTCTTGCCTTGCTCCAGACTGTCCAGACAAACTCAAGGGGTATTTGCTCCCACTAGCCCTCCATTTTGGTGCTGCGTCAGTGCCAACTATGAGCTTTGCAGGCAGAACAAGGAGCTTTCTGGAAAAAGCCACCTAAATCAGACACAGAGAGGGTTCTGTGATTTTTGGGGTGTCTCTTTTACAGCAATGTTAACAGAAATCTATTTTAATGATTGATTTTTTCTTTGTATCTGTTGCAGATGTAGGATTCAGTATAGTTGATATGGTCAAGAGCCACACTTCTTTATGTTGGAAACCTTTGTGCCTTTTAGGAAGTTAAGTACAGATGGAAAATTCCATTGAGCAGGGGCACCCTCTTCCAAACAAGTACATTACAGTCCTGAGGGAGAGGTACCTGTCAGCTCTGAGAGTGCAGGCCATCAGTTTAGGCACTGGATTAAGTTTATATCTCTCTCTGATGCAGCTGATCAAGCCTATACTGTGATAGTTGAAGTTGCAACTTGTCATTTACTTTGCACTTCCTACACTGGTGTCATACTTTGCGCTGTTAGCAGAGTCAAAGCTCACCAGACTAAAGGATTGTAGTTTGGCTATTAAACAAGCTAGGGAAAAAAATGCTTGCCATACCTTCTGCACGATGGTTGTGGCCAGCTCTTCTATGAGGTCCTCCTTGTGTTCCTGCAAGTAACAAGCCTCGTTCTGCTTGTCCTGCATGAAAATAGACACCTGTAGCTGCTAAAATCACATAAAAACAGCCTTTCCACAGAACTGGTATAAATCAGGAAATGGGTAATATGCCCTACTGGCACTGTGGAAGAAATTACAGGTACTTACATTGCATGTCACCTTCTGAAACACAACATGCATCTTGGATACAAGTTCAGAAAACCCATGCCTCACTCTTTAGGTATGGCATGAGATAGTCACTACTTCTTTATGTTTTCTTTTGTATCTACTTGTTTTCATACCACTACCCAAATTAAATGAAACATAATTATTCTATTTAAATCAACACTTCTTTGGGGGGGGAAAATGTTACCAGGCTGTCACTGTAGGTCTCTGCCTTAGAAATAGCTTCTTCCACTGCTTCCTCTGCAACACGTAAGGCCACAGCAAGGGTATCCATCATGCTGTGTCCTAGGTGAAGAATAAGATAAAACCACCATGTTCTCTATATATGCACATTTTGCATAATGAGCTCCAAAATTCAGACCCTTATTCTGGACATATATTCAAATCTTGAGTTGTTCATGACAAAAGTTTATTTCTTCAATCCATAATTATGCACAGTAAAATAAACACCTTAAGACAGAGAAATTGGTCTCAATTTCTATGTTACTTCTGAAATTTAAATATTAAATACAATAAACCACCGGTTTTTCTATGTTGCTTATTTTAGAATCCAGCAAAATAGTTAGGAGGAAATAATGGGAAGAAAATTCGTAAACTTCCTATAAACATCGACAGGATATAAGAAAGAGAATGAAAAAAACATATGAGCATACGAAAGGAAATGGGAGAAAAATAACAAAACCTGAACATTAAGAAAATCACACTAGAGTAAGCATGTATTAGCTGTAATACTTAAGCAAGATATTCCAGCATGGTACAGAAAGGATTTTTAGTATCTTGCTAAATGTTTCAGCTAAAAGATGGTTGGATCTGTGAACAAGACTTACCGGCACTCTAAGCTATTTGTCCAGTAACTCGAAGTGTAAGGACTGTGCTCTAATCAAATGAGTTTTTAGCAGCATACCTTCTGTCTGTCGGTAGAACGTAGAGTCACTGCCACAAATGCTTCCTTCATTTTCAAAGCTTCCTTCAAAACACCCTCCTTCTGCTCAAAAAAGACAGTATCGCACGTTAGTATAAGAAGTACCCATTAACAGCAGAGGGATTATTAGATCAGAATATTCACTCAAGATATGGTGGCACAGCACACGAAGAGGGATAACTGGAAAATTCCTCCTACCTTTTATATAAACCATGATGGCAGCAGCTTTTGTACAAAACGTGTGCTTTTATACAAAAGATCTCCCATCCACTTTGGATGGAGAAAACTATTTGTACAGTAAAAGAGAGAGAGAGGAAGAAGCTACTAGGTATTAAACTTACATGGTAGAAGTTAAGTACACAGAATTTATGACATTTGGGGTTGAAATAGATTCTACATTTTAAAGGGCAACGCTGTATAAATAAGCCAAAACCCAGAGATGTATACTAGCATTTATCTTCAAAGGGAACAAAAGGTTTACCTAACAGTCGCACGGAGAGTAGAAGAAAGTTAGCAATGACATTTAGACTCATAGGCCTTCCTTAGAAAGGTCTCACAGAGGGTGCACATGCCACGGCAACTCCTCATTGCATTGTTCACATTTCCATTCAAGGACAAATTCAGTGAGACTACGGCTTAAGTAAAGACAACAGATCACAGTAAAGTTCTGAAGGACACCTCCCCACAGTTTTTAATTCCACTGTCCCACTTCTGCCCTCACTGACACGGATTTTCTTGTTTTCATACATATTGTTCTCAACCTTTTAAGGAATCCTCTCTAGAAAAACGAATTTGATACAGAGAAGGCAAAAAGGCTAATAAATCAGAATTTAATGCATAGGCTGCTTCTCGTTAGAAGCTTTTATGGAAATATTCATAAGAAACACCTAAAATTTTCACTCAGGATTAGAGAGTCCGCTTACCATCCTATATAATTTCAGAAAAAGATAAAATAAAGACTATAGAAAAATTACAGTCTCTGTACAAATTTCAAAATAATTACCTTAGGAAAATATCTGGTCCAATAAATCCAGTGAAATGTCAAACATTCAGCTAGCCATGTTTTGAGTAATTTACTATAGTTACCAGTATGACACCAAACGTCTTCTAATCCATTTTATATCTCCAATTACTCTTCTTATGGGGTGATGCATTGTAACACCATAGTCAAGGGACAATTGTGTCTCATCATTTAAAAGGGTGATGTCAATACTTAATTGGTATCTTTTAACTACCTACAAACATCAATACAAAAATAAGATGTGGCCAGTTTGAGATCCTTGCGCATGCAAAACTCTAAGTGAGGACAATCTAAGTTTTGGTCAACTTAGATACTGAATGTATCCCATGTTAACCAAATTTTGCTTCAAACACCATGGAATGTGCTCCAAGGCCAAATGTTGAATGCAAAATTATTTTGTCATTCATCGACTGCTCAGAACTGTAGATAAATTTTGGAACATGGACTAGAATACAAAATGCAATTTACTTTACAGACTGAAGATAACAGTATCACTGGCATAATTAAGATTAAATATTCTTTGAATTCTTAAACAGCTCTCTAGACACTTCACCTCTTTTTTTCTCTCTAGTGAGGTGTTTCTTTTGGAAAAAAAAAAAAAAAAGCCTTAAAAAAAATCTTTTTTGTAATAATCTCAGAATTTCCACTGTCTCAGCTTGTGTATTAAAGTAGATAAGCTAGGAAGAAATCAATATAGCTGTTCTTACCTATTACATCGGGACAAACTCCGCTCTCCAGTCTATGCTTCTTGTATAAGTTCTTCAGGACTTTGGCACTTCCAAAACACTTAAAGCGGCTTTTGACATTATTATAGTACCAATCCAGAGACTGGGTCCTTAGCAGTCTAATACAGAAAAATAAACATCTTTGGAACGATTCTACAACAAATAAATATGAATAGTTTACCATCTTTTTACATAAAAAGGGATCTTTTAGGCCTTAGAGCACAAACATATTAATTTCTGAATACTTCTTTACTGTTTGTACTTTGCATGTGTCTAGTACACTGAGAAGGAAAAAAAAAAAAGAGTAACTCATGAGCAAATATCTGCTTCACATTACTCAGGGTTTTATTTGGTTTTGCTGCTATCAAAAGAGGTGCTCTCCCCTTTTGCATTGTAATGCCAACGCTACAGCCTTTTGAAAAATACAAACAAGCCTTGGAACAGCACAGGAGGTTTAAAAACCAGCCTTTATTTACACAGATCTACAGATAATGTAAGAACATTAGCCCATGAATGCACTGCAAAAAAATAACATTTTCATAAAAATATATCACTGCTTTTATTTGGGGAAACCAATAGAGTAGACAAAGCCTAATTAGAGGACCTCAAAGCAGAATGAGCAAAGAACGGTAGGCAGACAACCTTTCTAGGGTGGAAGGACTCACAACTGCACTTTGGTTTCTTACTTTCAACAGTAAACATCCAATAATTCCAACAGTAAGATGCCAGTAACTCATCCTAACGGATTTGTCCGCAGAGCTCATATACTTTTATAAAGCCATGAGATACTGTCAAGCTCTGTATTCTTTTCCATGTTGGCAATGGGCTCTTGCTCCTCCTGTTACTTCAGTAGCAGGCAGAGAGGACCTGTGCCATATTCCCAGGCAATACAACCGCAGGTTACTGCAGGGTAACCCACAGCGGACCCCTATGTTTCCTACCGAGGGTGTCACTGGAGAGGGGGACCCTAGGATTCCACCTATAAATTAAAACTGACTGACCCAAGAGCCTCCAGGAAGGAGAAATAAGTCTGAGCCAGTGAACATGAACTAATACCTGTCTGAGCCCATTTGTTCCTCCTGCACATTACCACAGCAGTTAATTTTTAACTAATTTACTGTACTTGCTTTACAGGAACCAAGATATTTTTGTAGGACATGAAAACATTCATATAAACCAGTATTCAGTATGGGCTGCAAAGGTAACTTCCCCTTTGTAATAAATATAAAAACAGGGGTCTTGGAACTAGAAGCCTTATAGAGCTTGATACATAACGAAGCAGAGAGATGACTCTTAACACCAAGATTTTAGAAAACAAAAGGCTAGAGTTAATGTGCAATGTCAATATATGAACCCCTAGAGAAATGATGGACTCTCAGAACTTCCAGACTTGAAGACATTCAGATGATTTGATTCTGTTTTTTAAACCGGGGGTCGCGTGTGAAAAACAAAACAAAATGAAAGCCCCACTGTAACCTTTAGATTTTCCTTCAGGGACTCTGGAGTTTTCTTTATAAAGTACAAAGTAAGTGACAATCCACAATTTTTGTTTAACACACACCATTTCATAAGTAAATAAAATCTCACCTATTGAGAGATTAGCAATGCAGTTCTTACTTGGCACTGAACCTCAGGAGATAATAACAAACAAATATGCTGAGCCTGGGGTTTCAACTAAATGCTTCCAGCTCAGCTCTGGATTTTCTGAGTTTCAATATATTGCTAAAAAGGAATACTCACTTCATGTAAAGCCAAACATCATGATATAGTCCACTTCTCTGTCACTACTGGTCTGTATGTAGTAGCAAACACCAGCAGTAGGAAATTAAAAATAAAAATCAATGAAGCCTATCGCATTCAAACTGTGAACTCTTAAAGTTACATTAGTTGCTCTACTGAAGACAACTGAAGAAAAAGCACATAATGGAACAGAAGCATTTTTTTTTTCTGTGTGCTGTGTCAGCAATTAAATGCAGGAGGGATGTTTACAGGTAATGTTGGCCCTTTGCTATCTATTGGCACGGTAATATCCCTAGCTTAACTATGGTTCCCAGGAGGCTGATTAGTTCCAATATTCACCATTCTACAAATATCACTAATATGTGACAAAGGCAAAAAATCCTTTTTTTTCTGGAAACTGTCCTTACACACGGTGCACAGGTGACATCTGATGAAGCACAAGTGGCTGGTAGCAGAGCACAAGCAATGGGAAGCATGCCTAGGTCTGTCTGCGAGTACAGGATTTATGAATTCCTATAAAGCTGCCACCAAGAAATCTGTTACAGAGCCTGTCCAAGTCCTGACCCACTGACCAGGGTTTGGCTGCTGGCACAGTGATGAATCTGTGAATGGAGGCAAATTTCTCCCTCAAACCTGCAATTCTTTAGTGTTTTGAGAACCTACCTTCTTTGTGGTCAGGCACCATTTGCTCTCATGGGAAGTGACAGAAAGGACCAAACTCTCTATCTTCTGCTTGCTGAGTTTAATTCACTTCTGTCCACTGAGTTTCTACAGGTGCTGGGAGTGTAAGATTTTGGTCAATAGCACAGAGTCACAATCATTATGATGAATAAAACTAAGTCTGCACGACTGGGTTGGAAGCGGCTTAGCCAGAGGTATTGGTCAGGAAGAACGCTCTTCTGCCTAATTAATGCAGTGTTCTCCATGCTGTCCACAAAACAGTGTCCTCAGATACATCGCTTTAGGGCTTTCAAGATCCCTACCAACTACCTTAGCACGTGTATCAAACAACCTCTGCTCCACTAGCTCAAAACGCTGAACTTGTAATTTTCTTGGAAGCCAAGTAAACCCACTTCTTAATATTCAGACTAGGTGACAAGGTACCAAAAGCAGAAAGTCACCTATCTCGTTGTAGGAACTATATGAGTTAAGATAGTTAAGAATGCCGACCTGGCAACTTGGGAGAAACATGAGATGGGACCCATTGCAAGCCTGCTTCCCTATCTTCAATACTGTTTCTGTAAAAACAGAAAGCTAACAGCACTGATTTTTTTAATGAGGTGAGACATCGCTTTGCAGCTAACTTGATTTTAGAGACAGGCTTTGTGTTTGTAATGATAACATTTCCCTGTGTGAACTTTGGGAGAGTAAAAGGATAGGAGATCATACTTCCAAAGCAACAATGAAAGAAGAGATGCTTGCCTCTCTGTACTAGCTAATCTGGTGTAAACACAAGGATTGGGATTTTTTTTTGTTTTTTTTTTTTTTTTAAATTTCCTCACTGCTGCAGAATTAACACTTTGTGAATAATCTAATCATCCCATGCTTTTCTCCTATGCATTGGACAGCTACCAACTCCAAATCTATGCCTCTGTCCTGCACACGTTTTATAGCAGATTATAATGCCTCCTCTAAAGCTTTTCAGCCTCTTAACTTTCAAATAAGTCACAATGTCCCTGCTGATTCCTCCTGGGGAGAAAGGATTTGGAGAAGAGAGTAGTTCTCTTATAGATACTAAAATAAAAGACTCACTCGAAAGAGAAATAAGACCATTTTCACCTTATTTCAAAATCCTTTAATGCTGACCTGTATTTTAAAGCTGTGTTCTGCAAAAGCGGTCCATGAGTCCAGAATAATGAAAGACTGACAGCACTAGCATTAAATTGTAAAAATGAAACAATTCCCCTATTACTTCTAATAGAAAGTATGCAAGTTCTCTCCATAAAATGAAAATTCTCACTTAAAGGATATTAGTTGCATGCATTTTAAAGAAACAGGCATGTTTGAAGCCATTTCTCTCTCTTTCTGTGCCATAAAGACTGCCATGCCTTTATTGCTGAATAGCCTTAAATACTAAGGACATTATTTATGTTATATAATATTGCCATGGAGTTGAGCTGCATTTTGATGAGCTTTTGGCAGAGGGGATTACTGTGATTTTAAAATTCTGCCTTACTAGAAAGTGTGAAAGCTAGGCAGACACTTTTGGTTCAATAACATTAAAACTTGAACAAGTATTATAAAGCCCCTGTCTTTTTTCTAGTGCAGCAATGTGTTTGCCCTAATCAAATAGGACCATAAGAGCAACGGATATTCAAGACCTTTACAAGCAGTTTTCGGTACACTTCTCACCTGCAGCACCCAAATACTCAATTTTTAGTCTTCTCCTGAGAAAACAAAAAAGTACACCAGCTGTACTGGGGAGTGGGGACATGAACCGTCTCTGTCATTATTAGTGATCACAAGAAAATCACATGAAACGCTCCACTCATGCATGACTGTAAGTATTCACTACTCAATACAGAGGAGGTTGTTTAGCAACTGATTTACTGTTTTAATTTTTTTGTCTTCTAAAAAGTTGTGAGGTTTTATTTGGTCTAAAGGCAGTATTAGGCTTCCGCAATAAATAGTCTCTATAAGGTAGTACCAACTTAACGTTCATGACTTTAACCTCTACTCATAACACAAGTTAAACTAGAAGGAAGCATTTTATAACAACATTTTTCCATGAACTTTGTGAGCAGCTTTCTCCCAAAGTAATTCAGAAGAACTTGTCACTTACAGAACCTAGACTGCAGCTCAGTCTAGTTTCCACTTCTATCTCACCACTTCTTCCATAGCTTTGTGCCAACAGTCAGGCCAGCAAACTCTCCTAGCCCCTCAATCTGACTCCAAAAATCAGAGCCACAGACCTCACCTGTACACCAATAGCTGTACAAAGGGTTGTACCAAACGATTAGTTCTTCCGAGCTCACCTCCATATATATATATACACACACATATATACAGTGAAACATCAGACACGAAGTTGCATGCACCCTGCCACAGGCTCTTACGGTCACTTGAGCTGAAGGTGGCCCCTGGAGTGCCAGATCTTGAGGCTGATCCCCCTCTCTCACCTGTAACCGTTGCCATCTTTCCACTGGAACGATGGGAATCACACTGTAGGCTAAACGACACTGTCACCTCCTGGCAGCCACACTGATTCTGTTGATGGTCTACAACATGTTAAGATGTTGGAAATCTGATTTTATAACCCTTAGGTATGTAACAGTGTAATAATAACAACAGAGTAATGTCTTTAAATATATTTTTTATACTTCCTTTTGTCAGGAAGACGTGTTCCTTCAAATACTTGCTTCTTCTTTTTAAGCTTGTTAAACTCATTCCCATGCCCCCCAATTATTCCAGCATTACCACTGCATTTACTAATAACAAACATGGGCTGGTTGCCATTTTCAGTATAAACTCAACTTGTTGGTGTTTTATAGCCTAGCTGGCAGATGTTCCCCATGGTTCTTACTTTGTAAAACAGGAAATAATAAAAAGGACCTAATAGTAGACTCTCTAAAGTAATGTCCATTGTAAAAAAGGTCTTCATTAAACAGCTGCTTAATATTCTTGAATGGGCATCAGCACCTACTCAGCCCTGAAATGCAGATATTCAGCAGCAATTTCTCAGACAACTGACAATTAGCCAACAACAAATCAAGCTCACAAGTAACCAAATAAAACAGTTCCTGAAAATGACTTTTATTGGGGGAAAAAAAACAGAAAAAGAAAAGACTTTAAAAATTGTTACTCCACGCTGCTGCTGTGCTTGTGTACTCCAGAGGCCCTAATGTAACATCCAGCCTCAGATCACTCAAGATCTGCATTTGGCAGTTGGCTGGATTTGGCCAGGAAGGGAGCTGCTTTACAATTCTTGGACCTTTTTACTTTTGTGAAAGTTTTTAAAAATTAAATAATGAAAATAAAAAAAAAGCCAAACAAGCCCCACCTCTGAAATACAGGACTCACCAAAGATCAGAACTGCTGTTCTGTGGGAGACTCCAAAATTCAAGGCAACCACATCAAACTGAAGAAATATTAAAAGCTTAAATCTTTAGTGGAAAAGCAACACCAATATTTAGTTTCCACTCCTTCAAAGCACTCTCAAGGCTCCTTGAACTGCCCGGAGGCTCAGCCATGAGTGAAGTGATGGAGGGGTTTGGAGCCAGGGAAAGACTGCCTGCTGAGCTGGGACACCAGTGGACAGGACCCCTCGACCCCTCCAAAGGAGACCTGCTTAGCCACACCGCTGGGCAGGAGGCAGAGGTACGCTGCAGTTAAGTATTTTTGGTTTTAGCCATGATGTTTCCCCCGCCAGGCAGGTGACCGGTGCTGTAGGACCAACATCCTTGAAGCCCTGGGGAGCTGCACGTCCATCACCCTCCGGCTGCACCGGCGCCGCGTTACCTGTCAGTGGCTGGGAAACTCCAGCTAGCCCAGATGATGCCATTTCGGGCACGCTGTCTGTCACAGGCCCCTGACACAGGCACTCTCCCTGTACTGACCTCACACAGTATACAAAGCTCAAGGCCCTTGTTTCCATTTCCCAGGCGCTGAGTGGCCTCAGCCGGGTGCTCAGAGAAACAATTAAGATTTAGCCTGTCACTTCTTGTTTAATTCCTTTTAGAGAAAAATGCCTTCATACTCAGCATCCTGAAATATTCCTTCTTTGCCAATAGCAATATTTGCTTTTTCCCTTGGGCTGATGTTTTAGAGATTCTAATGTAGTGTTCTTTATAAATTGCTGAATTAAAGCATTTCGGTTCCTTTCAGTTTCACTGAAATCATACATACTTCCAGGTTCAAGAATGCAACGTCACCTTCATTTCCTTCAGAATGAATCATTATTATAGCACACAAACTGCACACATGAATATCCTGCCAATGCTGATTTTGCTAAAAATCAGACTTTAAAAAAATGAATCGAGAAAGTCCAGCCCCCTGAAGCCCTGAACAGGAACTTCTGTACATCAACCTATGACCAAGCTCGTGCCCTTCCAAGAGGGGACTTTTACTTCCCTGATTGTTTTGCACATATCCCTTGCCTGTGAAAGGCAGTTGTTCGCTCCTCAGGAACAACAGCTCCTAAACATTTCGCCCAGAAGGCCACTGTTAACTCTTTGTGATGCTTCCTTCCCAAGCTTGAAGTTGAAATCCTATTTATTTTCTTCTAATGGCATTCTGCAGATCACCCATAATTTAAGAAGTGCTGGTCCAGAAAATTTCTTCCTCTGATTATCCGCAGCAGAGGGCTGCACCCGGATTATGCCGCGACACAAGAAAGCACGGCGTGCTGACCCATGCAGGTGTGTCACAGGAAAGGCCGTGGCAGTGCATGCTACAGTATGTTAATTATTCAGAGAGCTCAGCCAACAGTATTTTACTATATAAGGCATTTCCTAAAAATATGCATCCTCCCAACCATTCACTGAGAAATTCACTGCCCCAGTTTAGGCTTTTAATTTCCAACATGGAGCAACCTACCAGAAATAATAAACTAAGGTTAGCACAGAGGAAGAAAAAGGAATTTCTTTTTTCCCCAAAAGACAGTTGTATGTGCAACAAATTTGCTTACTCCTTTACCTTTGAAATCAGCATTCAAGATGTTAGATGCGAGAGGAAGACACAGTAGTTTTTATACAGAAAGCCCAGATATACTTTCTGAAAGGAAGAAAGACCAAAACTTTTAACAAGTTCAACCAACCCCGATTACTGGGGGAAGTACCGAAGTGTCTGCCACCTGGGCCCAAGCCTTGGTGGCTTTCCAAAGGGAGATGCCAAGGATTGCTCACTGCAGCACGTGCCAAAGCGGAGGAATCACGCGCTGCATTATGCAGCAGGCCACAGTAAATGATCACAACCCTCCCTTAAAACATTTTACTGGCTCATAAAAATGAGATCATGAGCCATACTAGTTCAAATAAAATTTTATACTAGCCTCTTACTCTGGCCATCAGCAGCTGCTAGGGAAGAGATGACAGGGTGCAACTCTGGAGTGACCCTGCCTTCGACACACTCTGCATTCGTCAGCTCAGGACTCCGTGTTTGACATCACAACGGACCATCCTCAAAGGACACTCTTTGATGGACTCATCTTCCCTAAATTTGGCTATACCTAACCTAAACCTAGGTATACTTTAGGCCTCCTCAAAGCTCTCTGATGAGAGTCCACAGCTACATGCCACACAAATGCATTTGGGACCCACACTCCCAGTGGTAGCTTGATCATCTAATCTCCATCAAAATAAACTATGAGATTGCTGATCTTTAAATGTATAATTTCATTATTGGAAAGTAATCAGTATGTAAGAAATCGGGAGTAAAGCATCTACCTCTAACAGTCTTTTTGAAAATGAGAATGAAGAAGGCACAGGTGTCCCTATCGAGAAAATAAGAGACTTAACTGATGCTTTATTTAAAAAAAAAAGAAAAAAAAAAGAAAAGAAAAGAAAAGAAAAGAAAAGAAAAGAAAGATTAGTTGCAATTTTTAACCCCTATACTAGCAAAGCAACATTCCTTGGAAATCACATCTAGACTGCAGATAAATGTTTGCATACATTTGCTGACAGACATTACATGGAATGATTAAACATTGGCCATATGAAGGCACAAATAACTTGGTGGGTGTGGATCGGGTTTGCTCAGTGGTATATTGTGATCTTCCAGAACTGACAAGTTCAGCCAAAGTCAGGCCCATAAGACACAAGAGGTCAAGACCTGAGATGAACACACCTGTAAACTTGGCTATGAACTGCTGACGTTTCCCGTAACCCAGTCAGAGCATTTACACCCTCAAACTCTCCCTGAGAAATGTGCGACCTGGCATACCACCTTCGGTTCAGATTTACAGCCTTTTGCATTTAGACCCACCCATGCCGCCATCTAACAATAGATTTTCACTTACCCACCACTATGTGCATATTCTTCCATCATCACATCCTCCTTCCTTTTTGGCAGTCATCTTAAGGCATACTTAACTTACTTTTCCTATGAAGTTATTTGGGTCCTCTCTCAATTTTATGGTCTTCCAATTACATTTCCCCAGAATTAAAGAGGTTCCTTTGACAGAGGCTTACGGCAACAAGGCACCTCCCTTTTACAATTTCCACAAAGGTTAAGACTGGAACAAACGGTGGCTGAACGTAGGTCAGCTTCAGTGGTTTTTGCACATCATCCTGAGTTAAACTTCTCATATAAAAATGGTCAGGCTAAAAAAGTGTTCTGGCTTAACTTGGGCGCAAAGCCATCATTCTGGTTTGTGAATGAAGGCTGTGAGTGCGAGTTTGGTCAGGACCATTTTCAGGTCTGTTCCCCACAGAGAGTAAGTGTCCTGCAGCAGGTGAGGAAAACACTGAGACAATACCAGGTACAATTGCAGTTATGGTTTGATCCTCCAGTAGGAAAATACAAATAAGAGTAGAACATGTCAGCATTTAACTGAGCTATTTTGCCCTGTTTTTTCCCTGTGAAGTTGTATGTCAGGAAGCCCTGGTTCACGAATGAAGGAATATTTGGCATATTAACCCGACCTGCTGCCCCTAGCAAGCATGTTCTGTTTTAGGTAACTCAAGTGAAAATATGGATTTTGCAGCAGTTATAAAAGTCAATTTTTAGAAAGAAGAGGGTTTCTAAATACAGTGCTCCACTGTAATTTAGCTGACTGTAAACACCAGGGGTGAAATCATGACCATGGAGAGTTAACAGCAGTTGAAGCAATGACCTAAGAAAGGGCAGGACCTCTCTTCGGGCATCTACCAGCAGTAAAAGATGTGAGAAGCCCTATCCAATACAGCTCCTGACAGTATCTCAGCAAGAGCTAATAAGCTTTTGCCATAACAATATGTTTATAGAGATGCTTGCCATGTCTTACAGCCATTAGTGAATATTCTTTCTCCATTTTTGCTTCGTAAAATGAGCATCAGTGACTGATGCTTATTTATTCAGAGGTGACTTCTGAACCTAAAAGTTCAAAAGGCTGCATTGCAGAGAGCTTGCGGTACAAACTACTGCTGCTTTCAAGCCACTTTGGCAGAGCCTTAGGCCATGACAGAAATGGGATAACACAGGTGCTCCCTTTGCCCCCACACATGATGAGCAATACCTGGATCGCTCCCAGCAGATATGCAGCTAGCCTGCTCTTAACGACTGCTGATGCTGCAGAGCTCCCCCAGCCACCCACTTCGGTGTTTCCCTATCCTAATGTTGAAAGGTTTTCTTAACAATTAAGCCAGATCTTCCTTGTTTCTATTTAAACAAGGCAGTTCAAGGTCTTCTTTTTCTTTTTTATTTTTAAAGGTTAAACAATCTGGTTTCATCCCACATCATGATTTCTAGCCAACTGGTAATTTCCACTGTTTTGTTTTTTTTTTTCTCCTGGGACAAGGAAAAAAAAGACCCGAATGGACTATATCTTTGTTTAAATACAGATCCCAGAACTGGTAATTTGAGGCCTTACCAGTACTCTTTCAAGAAAGCCAAATGTAACTGTCGGGATACGACAGCACAGCACAGGCTCTGTGGATCACATCCTGCTGAGAGTACCAGATACGCCACACTGATAGTGAATCTGGGCTACGCAATGCTGTGAGTCACACACCTGGCAAAGTCTTGCTGAGACTCACAGTGTAGAAACTGCCAACTCTCCAAAAAGAAAGATCCTGTCAAACTAAGTAAAGGGTATTTTCACTCCACCTTTTCTTTAAACTTGACAATTACATGGATGCCACTTTCAGAAATGAGGTTTAAAGTATATCTCCTCACTAGCTGGCAGATATACCAACGGGCTGAAAATGTCATTTTTGTGGGAGAAATCCAGGCACTCAGCTGTCACACCTTCTTATCAACCAGCAAATAACTCTCTCTGAGAAGAAAACCACGAAGCCTGTCATTCAGAAAAAGATTTACGTCATATCCGTACCACTTCCACCCCACCTGCACAAAAAGCCCATCTCTCTTCATCTCACTCCTGCTTTCATTTCCAGGTTGGTGTGTAACACGCCTCAAATGTCACTGCAGCCACTGTGGATCATTCAGTGGCCAAACTGGTTTGCAAATCTCGTAGTAATTGTGTAAACGGAGCCCAGGAACTCGTCACCTCCTTTTCTCAGCCCTTCTAGGTGCCTCGTTCAATGCCTGGAAACTACTTCCCCACCACACTGCCAGGTTTTTTTCCTCTTAAGCCTTTCATTAAAATGCATATCTTTACACAGCTGATTAATGCTACCTGTCAGCCCTGATGAAAATTAAATAAGCAGCCATTGGATATTTGAAATTAAACGGAAACAAGTCAAAATCCAAATGCCTGTGTAAAAGCTGGAACACTCTGATACTGGAATATTTCACATTTTTACTTGAAAGTGCTTTTTACAAGGCTATTTTAAATTACAGCATACATTCATAACATTTATATATGTATATATAAAAATCATAAATATATAAATAAAAATGTCACCACTGAAATAAATCTTTCCCCCTTAAGCAAAAGGAAGTATTTTACCTTATCTGAATCCATTTTCCTCCAGAAATTTCATTTCATGTGAAATCTGTGGGGTTTTTTTCTATCTTAATTTGCAGTGAAATACATTTTTAGTATCTCAATGTTTTTCAAAAGGAAGAAATTCTATATCCGGTCATCTTGTACTTGATGTTTTTCCAGGCATATTGTAACAATTAACCGATACTGCATCACTAATAAATTTATGACACACATGCACACAACACGCTGAAGCAAAATACAAGTAAACATGAATCAAAACGAGTTACTATAGTTATGCTGAACACAGATATACTGTCTTTTACTGTCATGTTTGTTTCTACTTTGTACAATATATGAATGTAATTTTTATTTCATATTTCTGAAACAAGACAGGCAAAAAGAACAAAAATCCACACTGATAGTACCTCAAAATGAATACATCCCACTGTTTTTCTTAAGAAACAATAACAGCAAGAGACATTAAAAAATTCTCAATTGGAAAGGCATTAATTTCCGGCTGTGTGATTACTACGAATTTATCCTTTGCACCTACCCACTGAAATGAAGGAAAATTCATACAGAAACCACATGTAAATAAATTTGAGAATGCAGAGAGCAACATCAAAACACTCTCAGGAACATTTGGTCATTTAACTTTGTGCTAATGTTAATGAAACAAAAGTATTTGCAGTCAAAATACAACTGAACATAACTGGCTACAAATAAATGCACCGTTCACCCACATGAGAAAATGTTTTCCATTACCGCAGCAGATACCAAATGAAACAACAGAACATAAAGCCACTCTAATTAGTTATTCAGGTTACCTAAGTGAAGGCTTTTCTTTCTGGAAACTTCATTTTTAATCCACAGATTCTTGAAAAACAGATGAACGACAAAAAAAGTGAGGTCAATGAAGCATAAAAATTTTCACAAAAGAGATACAAACTCCGCTCCATCAGAAAAAAATACCAGAGGATAAACCATGCAAATTAATTCTGTAATCCTGATTAGAAAAATACGCAGGGCTTTTAATATAGAGCTCAAGAACGCCAAAAAGACAACAATCCTCCGCTTTAAGGTCCGTTTCTGTTCTTGTATTGGGAGAAAGCTGTGAACAAACAGCTGTGATATGCCAGTAAAGATGAGAAGAATCATCACCACATACAATCAAAGAGAAAGTTGGGCTCATTTCAAGATTATTTAAAAAAAAAAAAAGAAAAGAAAAAGAAAAAATAATTAAAACAAGCCAAAACCCTTAAAATGTTGCTGGGGAGTGAAGAGATGTGATTTCAGTTCCCATCTTTCGTACTGGTTATCTCACCCCGCAAACCCAACTTCTGCTAAACTAGGCTGCACTGTTTTCTCCTGGGAGCTGTGCGCGCAGTGACTCCACCACCCCTTTCTGAGATGACACGTATTTGTAGCTTTGCGACGCCACAAGCCGCAGAACAGCTTAAGAAACACACTGTTCGGCTGGAGGTTACTGCCGTGTTATCCAGCAGGAGCGTGACACCTCCGAATCCAAGTCCCATGCAAAGTCCCTAGCTGGAGAACGTATTTCCTCGCCACGCACCCACCCGGCGTGGTGGGAGGAGGAGGAGTGCGAAAGAGCGATGCTGCACTCCCCAGATAGCAAACTACCCGGACATGGTTCAGACGTTTTTCCAGCAGTTAAAGCGAGGAGATTTCATTGAATTACAGTGGAAAACGGGCTAGGTGGGGAATAGCTGGCCAGCCCCAGAAGGTCAGCTCAGCCAACCACTGGTCCTCAGCAGCTCTTCCCAGCATGGACCACGGGCAAGTAAGGACTGAGCGAAGGTATCTGATGCTCGGCAATGTTACTCTACTGCTGTGCGCAAGTGAGCATCCTGAGCACACAACGCATGCCTCCTAAGTTCCTTACCATTCTAGTTCTGCTTTTGCAGAAAATAAGCCTTCTGTATGTTGTACTACTTGTGAGTGGAGCTCTCTTTGATTAAGCCTTTAAAATACATGGGGCATACTTTTAAAAATAATTTTAATAATAATTTTAATATTTATAATTTAACAATTCGGTTTTTTTCCAAACTAACTTTATAGTCACTGCATTTAAAATGGTGGGGTTTTCCCTGTTGCACAGGAAATATTTTTAGTTGGAAGCTTTGTTGTGCAAGCTGTCCAGCAGTCTGACAAAAGCTAAATTCCAGCTTATGGCTGAAAACCATAGGAAAAACTCCAAAGCCTTTACAAATTGTACAAATGAGACTTTAATCCCAGCTGGCCTCACTAACAGAGGCTCTACATCTGGGCACACATACAAATGTACTTTTCATACGGATTTTCAGCTATTTGAATAATGAAAAATAGAAGAAAAACCCTCTATTTTTGTAAATACTTGTATCACAATAATAAAAACCAAACAGCCCTGCAAGTACAGATTAGCCAGCCTGTCAGAGAAATACAGCTGTTTCTCAAAACCCGTCCAGCTCAGAGCTCTTGGGTAAATTGATCTGCTGTCCAGAGGAGGATTCACTTCAACAAATGGAAAGCTTCATAGCCAAGCAAACCTCCTGTCTTCTCCAGGGCAGGTTTATTCTCGTCTGCACAAGGCAGGGGGGGATCCTCACAGGGCCACCCACTTGTGATAAGATACATACGTGTGTACATACCTACGTGTGTGTGATATCAACAAGTTTGATCAAGAGCAATCAAGAAAAATGGACGGAACTAGAAGAAACAGTGCATGAACAGAAGGGGTGGAAACAGAGCTGCAAAGCTACCTGGTCATGCACACAGCGATGACAGTGTGTGGTGGGTCTCCGAGTCCCTCAGTGCTGGCTTTCAGCTGCTGGCAGCGAGTGGAGTGCAAACATCACAGCCCTTCTCAGCTACGTCCCCAATGCTCATTTCAGAAGAGCCCCTACTTCATTCACAGAAGAAACGTGCACCAAGGATTTTCAAATTCCCATTAAATTGGAATGAAAATATGGTAGCCAAAGGATGGATGTGACTTGACTGAGACTTCTCTTCCTGCTTGAATTGCATGATGTATCACTACCGCATATTTTCATGTTTGGTTAAGGCAAACCCACAGAGGCAATTGTTTGAGAATAAGGAAATCAAGTTCTATCTAACATTTTTCTAACCATGCTGTTTAGGCCCTAATTGCATAAAGGGATTTAATGCAGACTTGCTGCATGCAAACACTCTTGTCATTTCACTTGGCAGTGGCAGAGAAGGTCTCACTGCAATAACAGAAAACATCTCGACGCAGGCATCTCTCCTGCGTGTGGTGACCACAGGGAGAGATGGCACCAGCAGAAGCTCTTTGTAATTTCTGAGACATCACTCTCACCTCTCACCAAAGGGCAGGGAACACAAAGAAGAGAAACTTGACAGTGTTTTGGGGAAGCAATCCTGGCTACGAGGGTTTCCAGTTTCCAGCTGAGCAGGCTGGTTGTACTGGGAACTGCTGGCTGCTAATACGGCTCCTGGTGCAGGCTGCCAAAGGGCTGCTGAGCCTGAGTGCATCGGAGATGGGTGTGTGTGTGTGTGTCTCTCCTTCTGTGCATCTAAGGTGGATGTCTTAATGAACAAATTAAAATGTTCTTTCTCTCCGCACATACACCGTAGTTTTGTCAGAGAGCTGTCAGTAATTCTCGTGTTGCCCCTTTTTTATCATTTTTTTTCTCCGTTCTTTGTTTTCCTTAGGAAAACACAAAGGTGGGATAAATGATTCTCTTGCATTGCTGAAGACAAATTTGGAGAGTACTGGGGCAGGCAGGCAGTGCATTAAGAATGCCCTCAGTTTATGTGCTGCTCCATTAACGTACTGACCTTCTTCTAGGAGGTCAGACAACAAGAAATCACCAGTCCTTGGCCGGCAGATCCAGGGATATGAAAAAGCCTATTACATATAATGCTAAAATATTATCACACAGTCTGTGCAATTCTGTATTTGCTCTGTTACAAAGATAGTGCAGGTGCTAAAGTCATTTCCATTACATACATACCCACGGGAAAATAATTTAATGACCAGTTTTTAAGGATGGTGTTATGGATAGTGAAAACATATTTTCAACTGAAATAAGTTAAAAATTATTTCAGACCCACAAAAACATTAGAAGAATCATACAATTGAGACACAGAACAGATTAGTCTCCAAGAAGACAGATTAGTCTATATGGAGTTAGACGGATACATTAAATCTGGTGACTGCATAATGGAAAATGGAATGATAAAAACAATTATCTCTTCTTGATATGAAACAAAAAAACATATACTGACTACTCAAGGGTGTTTACCCTCAACTTTTGTTTTAGTTATGATGAACTTTCATTAAACAAAAAAAAATACTCTTTCTTCTTTTTTTCAAAAGTTCATTTTTGAAAAGGAGTAGAGATCCCAGGGGTAGAAACACCAGAAAAGGAGGGAAACCAACCAAAAATGAGAAGAAAAAAAATTAATCTGACTTGAGTTTCAAGATGGAAAAAAATAAATCATTCTTCTCTCCCAGTCCCCGAAAGTAAGAGATTGTATCTATATAAAGCATTAAGAGCATCTACTTACTTTCAGCATATTAAGGAAAATAATAAAAGGATCTACATTTATGGACATTTGACTCCTAGGATGAATCACACCCTGAGTAATGACAGGTTAGTACTGCTTTAAAATATTTGGGGTTTATACATCTAATCCATCTACAATACTAGTTAACTAAGACAACCTGAGATAGTAATATTAAATACTCCGCAAGCCACAACAACGGGATCATTTATTGAGTATACCTAAAATAAAATCACAGGTAATGAAAAGAGATTTTTCCAGAAAAAGTCTAGAAACACTGTTAAACAAAAAAATCTTTAATAAATAGTAAGAGAAATATTTTTCGGATCATAGCTGACTACCAAATCTATGATCCAAGTCCTAATTTCTTGTCAGATTAACTCTTTAAGGGACAAAGTGACATAATTCTACAGGAGGTGAAGAAGCTAATAAAACTATTTTACATATATCCTATTTCATGCTTCAGTTTTATATGAATTTTTACTACTCTTTACAATCAGTAAGTATATACCATATATCACAGTTATTTAAAACCTACTAGCTCATTGACAAATATGTCATTATCCTAAGGCAGGTAAGATCTTTGAAAAGAAGCTGACTAAAATCTCAGCAAGTAAACAAAAGAAAAGGCCAAATATCCTTTAAATCCATTTTACAGGTGAAAAACCGAGGCACCAAAAGACTCGCTTCCAGTTACTTTGGAAATCTAGCATGTTCAGAAAGCAATTCAGATATCTTGACTCTAAAGCCTGTGTTTTCAAGTTGACCCCTCCACCCTCTGAGGCATTAAACATTTGTCTTAAAGCTCTGTTTTCATATCTGCAATTTGTTCAAATTAAATATTTTAGATAAAAAGCTTGTGTCAAAGAGAAAAGGAAACCAACACTCTCAAAATCTTTACGCATGAAGAGCTGAGAGAGAGATCAAAGGGTCGAATAAGGCAGTGTGACAGTGCATGCAATCCTCTTCCAAATCCACTAGACAAGCAGCGTATCTGAACTTGGAAACAGCCTGTAGCCAAGGATTTGCAGATTGTTTTGTGAAGATATACGGCAAGAATTATAAATGCCTGAATACATGACGACAGATGCAAATCTTGAAAAGTGATCATCTGCATTAAGCCTATTTAGCACTGCTTCTACAACAGCAGCTACCACTGCTTTGCTCAGTAACGTATTGGAGATATAAGACATTCACATTTTACAGCCAACAAGCCACAAACACGTATCATATCTCAGCCAACTCCTGCTGTACAAATCCCTTTGTGCAAGCCTGCGCTCTCTGTGGCCCAAACACTGCCTTTATTCTCAGAGGATTTTGGATGACACAGAAACCTATGTGCCCACACCTATGGGCTTCTTCACAATTTCTCAGGCTGCCTCATTCAGGAAAGACCATCATTGCTCACAAGTACAATTACCAAGAGGGCAACATCTTTTAGAAATATTTTTGGCCAGTATCAAAAATGCTCTGTATTTACTGAGACATCACAGAAGCAGGAGTCAGGTCATCTTAACTGAACACTTTTAGTTTTATTCCTTGTGTTTTACAAACAAGACCATCAGTCCAAGTTTGGATCTACTGAAAGCTATTGAAAACCACGCTAATTGGAAAGCTCCACAAAGTAGGAGATTGCAGGAAAAAAAGGAATTGCTTCCTCCTCTGACATCACCCTCAGACCCAGTGTCACCTCTGAATCCACCTATAGTATGTTATTTTGGCAAAAGCTTTCATAGCAATCTTTGATCCTATTAGAAAATAATACAAGCACCAATTGCTGCATATCCTTGACAGCCAAATGCACCCTCCACTATACCAGTAAAAACATACTGGGAAAATTAACATCAGGGCTCTGATTTCACCTTCATATTAACATGCAGATTCAGAACAAATCAGCCACTGTAAGCCATTGCTCAATTACGTGGAGATCTGAGGATAGCGAGGCCACCCAAGAAAAAGCAAATGATGGTACAGACACTGTCATATTGGGCCGCACAGTACAGAAAGGGATTGGAATATCCACATCCATTCTAAACAACCTAACTTTTTCAGACACCCATATCTGTGCTACAAGGCACAGGGAGGAAGCATACAGCCACGCAGCACCACACGTGCACATGTTGTGCACCACCACCTCAGGACTGTAGCAGGTCTACGTGCGTCGTTTCGGAGCTACCGAAGTCTTGCATTCAAGACTCCTCTGTTTGCCAAACCAAACTAGTGCAGCCATTATCACAACACTTCAGCTGGGTTATGTCCAAATTATCCCTCACTCAGGCTCCGCACCTACTGGTTACTTAGCACAATAATGAAACTTAATTGGTAGAGGATCATGGTTCTTCATGGGGAAGCTCATCTCTGTTAACCAAACCCCCGATAGCAAGGGAGCAATATGTTGCTGCCTTTGGAATTGAGTCTCTTCAGTAGGAGGACAGGGAGGATGAAGAGAATATTGAAAGCTTTTTTCAACATTAAGTCTTCAAACACATCATAACCCAATTTGTACGGATGCCAGCCACTCTTTTTGGCAGACTGCATGATGTCTTGTTGTATTCTACAGCCAATTTGTTGACTCTAATTAGCAATTTGGGAATAGAGTAAGAAGAAAAGCAAAATAAAAAATTGAGTGCACAGTGCCAGTTACTATAGTGAGGCACACACTCTTTCATTATTACTTTTTCTAATGTAGCTGAATATAGGCTGCATCCAGCTGTTTCTTCAAAACCAGCAATGGGTGTGAGTAGCTCCATATAATATTTGGCTCCAGTTGGGTAAATACTCAGTCTCTTTTCTGTGCAAATGTCACTTGTGGTTTCCTGGGTGGACTCCAATGTGCAGCCAGAACACTTTTTTTTTTTTTTTTCTTCCCCCTCCTATCTCTTACACTTTATGTTTCAACTTAATAGCAAAACCCTGGCTGTCTCCAAATTACTCAGTCCTCAAAAGCACTGGTAGAACACCACCATGCATAAGCCAGCTATTCAATGTGGCTTAAAACACAGACCAAATCCAAGTTCAGAAACTTTCAGGATATTTGGTTTCCCCCTCATATTCTAGAATTTTCACTTTTTTTCTCTAGTAACAAATGAAACAAACTGGTGGCATCAACACAATAAATAACCATAAAAGATACTTACACAGTCACTATATTCTCTCACATGAACCACACTGATGTAACTATGTTCTCTGACATGAACCACCAAAGCATTTACATCAAATCCCACAGATTTTGACAGATTAATTTTTTAAGGTAGGAAAATAAAAGGCAAAAGAGAAAAGACTGTGATGATTAAACAAAGAAAAGACAAGAAGCATATCTATTTATTTTTTTCCCGTTGTACCCAGGCCTCTTTCAGGAATCTTCAGACACAAAATCCTGGCAGTAGATGTAATCTTTTCTGGGGTTTGCTATAAAGTATCCATAAGCCTTTCCTTCACCAACAGATCTTTTGGGCCCTTCTGCCCAATGTCTTCTACTTGGACAAATTAATTTTTCTCACAGCTGGAAAACGGATAGTTCATCACCTCTCTTCAGCCATATAGCTGGATGCAGTGACTCGCACTGCCTGAAAATGGCATGTTTTGGCTGAAAGGGAAGAAACAGCTGAAGTCATCTAAAGCTGGCCTTTACTTCAATGAAATGAACTTTTAGCTTGCGGCTATGACTCTCCCCTGAGGCTTTCCCCAAGCCCTGCCTGACTGGGCTCAGGCAGCATTTCACTGCAGGAGTAGCAGCCCGCTCTATGATCTCTCAGAGCTCCATGGATGCTCCTGCCTCTTTTTGAGTCTTCAGGTGCGAGTTCTGGGTACCACTTTGTGAGCTATGGCTACAGAGTCATGGTTTCAAGGAAAAGCAGCCTCCTCTCTCCTGTATATATCACAAGTAGCACGTGCCTCATATGAGATAACAGAAAAGGAAGTCCTCTCAGTCTTCTTTCAGATGTTTTTGTAGGGCATTTTGCAACCTCTGTTCCCTTTACAGATTATGGGGGTGTAGGGTGGTAATTGCAGAAGCATGAATCAGTGCTCCTAAGAGAGATGGATAAAGCACTTTGGTATGAACACCCATCCCAAAACAGTTTCTGACTGTGGTCAATACTGACACCAATGTCCTTCAACCCTTCCTCTTTGCTGTTTGCACTGTCTATTGCCACCCTACTGACGCATGCAAAAATATAAATAGAACAACTCTCCCTACTTCCACCACTGCCTTTTCTATTTTCTCAAAACTCATGGATTTTGGTTTTAGGAAAAGACAGCTGCTGTCACAGCTTCTGTTGCTGGCTGAGTACAGAGCATTTCAGTGGCACAGGTGGCTGTGGGAATTACACATAAGAGGTTAAAAACACAGGTGTCTGCTTATCTCTTATACAAACATTGTGGATGGAGATCCGCAAGGTTGGTATGAGAAGCAGCCAAAGGAAGGAGTCTTACGGCGGCAAGACGGCCCTGTTTTGGCTAAAGAATGCGGAATAAACAGATGGATGGTTTGTGCAAAGAATTTTGAAGGCCACAGTGCCCAGAGTGAGATGTTTTGCTTCATTATCAATGAAAGGAATATTAAAGTTGACACCCCTACATACGCTAATGAACTAAAAGGAGTACATGGTAAACATATGTGACTATACTACTTGTCTCTCCACGCAAATCATGTTAAACATCACCCCTGGAAGGGAACAGCTAAGACTGGTGTATAAAGGATACTGATAAAAGTCACTGCTGGCGGGGGAGGGGGAGAGAAGAAATTGAAGACCCCAAAGAGGCAGTCAACAGGCTGTGCGCCTTCTCCTTCACCCAAGACAGGGATATCTTCTTGGTAAGCACTGTGATTTCACCTTTTCAGTGACAATACCCAGGGCAGTATTTTGCTAGCATTATAATCATAGTTATATATTAGCGCTATTGCAGTGAGTGCATTTATTAACTGCAATTCCTAACTCTTTGTCGCTTTAATAAACTTTCCATTAGTTTCAACTTTGCAAAACTGAGTCAATGCAAGTCCTTTGGGGGCTCTGACAGGCAAACATTGACTCTGATATGTGGCTATACATATAAACCTTTAGACATGAACCATCGACCAAGTCTGGGACTAAGACTTGGACCTAGCCACACCTAGGCTCCTCTCTGAGAAGGAGTTTAGAAAGCAAGGGGGTCCTTTCTGAACCTCGTGACTCAATGGGAGGGCCTCCCTCAGCCACACATCAGACTCCTACCCTTTTATGCGACAGTAGCTACGAGACACTCATCCTTCCCGGAGCAATCTTCCCTCATTTCTTTTTCAACAAAAGCATGTATATCTTAAATAGCTGCCTTTAACAGAAAAGGAGAGAGCGCCGAAAACTTGCAATGGCTTTGGTGAGAACTGCCATTAAAATGTCACAAACAGCCGTGAGAGTTCTCACATAGCACTGATGAGCATGTTTAAAAACACAGACAATGCACAAGTAATAAGAAGCTTAATTATACTCTTTACAGTAACTGTTCAAGTTTGCATTTGGAAAATATTATACATTCCTAGTAAGCTATGACATTTGATTTTGAAACCCTAACTCAGGACAGTTAGGCATGAATATTTGGCTGCTAAGTCATTTGTATCTCTTTCAGGCAGAAAGAGTTCCCAAAGGACATGATATTTATATTGAAACATTCAAATTTACATAATCACAGTAGGATTAGACACAGAACACTCAAAAATCGTGAACAATTACAGAGGCCATACAATTACTGTGTGCAGAGTTTCTTTTCTCCTAACTTTTCCCTTTGCCTTCTCTTCATAATTCTGGTAGGGCAATAGCCTCACTGGCATGCAGGAGCACTTCAGCCAGGCACGGGCTAGCACATCCACAGGCCACTGCAGCTGCACCTCTTGGGCCAGCTCACAGATTTTTGGCATGCCCTGCAGGTGATTGGCAGTGGCTGGCTGGCATACAGCGACTAGGCAGTGATCAGATGGTCCGTCTAAAGAGGCAGGCTGCCCATTTTGGCCATCAAGCCTAGACTGGAATCCAATACACGCAACAGCTCTTGCTGAGCCTGCCAGCCAAACAGGTTACGAACACAGCAAGAGCCGTGGTCTGGTGGCAGGTACAAGATGGGGGCACAAAGCAGTACTGGAGGTATAAACATAGGAAAGAGTGATAGATGCAACCCAAACTGGCTTGCTTTTGCTTGTTGTGCATCGATGCTCTAAAAGATTTCAGGCCAACCAAGCTGTATATTTTTGCTATTTGTCAGTGTCACCACAAGCTACTGCAATGTATTAGAGCTACTGCAAAAGATGTGAATATAACAAACAAACATCCCTTCCCCTAGGGAGAAAACGCAGCAAGTGTCACTAACAATAACCTAAGTCTTGGGAAATTTTGCATGCCTTTATGTGCCTGTTCTAAAGCTCTGGTACTATGTAAAAAATGTACTTTTGTTTGGGAGATAAAAAATAAAATGGGTTCACTGTGCAAACAAGAAACAAGATCTGTAAGTCTGACTTGAGCGGTGAAAAAAACCACTCAAAGTTCTGCATTATTTTCTGCACCTCTTAGGATTTTCTTCATGGCCCAACTCGTAACGGATGATGCTTCCACCTGGTTCTAGTTCCAGTCCTGACAGCAAGACTAACATGCTCTCACTGATGGGCAGGTAAAAGTCTAATACAGCTTCTGGAGACAAAATGTCAGAGGAGCAAGAAAAGTGCTTTGGATTCACCTGTGCTCCACTTCTTCCTCTGTCCCCTTACCATCCTTGATCTAATTCTTTTGCAGTCCAGCTCAGACAGGGGTGTCCAAAAATCTCAAATCCTCCCTCAAAACAAAATCCCCATCTGAAGTCTTATTTCTGTGCATTACACCCATTATGCCAAATTCACATCAACACTTTAGCCCACCAAAACCCTAAGCCTAGCAAACCCTAGTATAATTAAATGCCGCCTCCCACTTTGGCTTCGACAGCTGATTCTTCTGTGTCCGCCCGGCTCCCGCTTTGCATTTACTGATAATTCTCCCTACCTATCAAATTTCAAAGCAAATTTAAAAATGCAAAGATTACATGATTCCAAAAGGTTTCCTTCACTTAAGGACCCACTTAAACTTTTCCATCTAAGACTTAAGGTCTCGGACAATCAGCAGCAGCTTGCTGTTGACGCTAGGAACGCTGGCATGAGAGGGAACCAACCCAGGGTGGTGGCCAAAGAAACCAGCCGCCCGCTGCCCACATCAGAGTGCCTAACGCGCCGGCTGGAACAGGATGCCCCCCCCGTCAGCATGTTGGTAGTGAACCTGAGAAATGCAAGGGCGAGGGGGCAAATCTAGTGCAGGTAGCAAAGAACAAAATAGATTTTATGTTAGTGTAGTGCAACAGTGCGCCCAGTTAAAACGGTCAGGAAAAAATGAAAGGGTAAAAGCCACCAAAACTCTTTTCCTCATTCTTCTGGGAGAAAGGTGGATTGATTGCACTTGGTACAGCACTGAATCTGACAACTATAACACGTTCAAAACATTATACAACTTGCAGATTTATGTGGAGCAAAGTATTTCAGAAGGTTACATAGAATTAGCATCTTTGAGAAGCTCTTTACATAGACATACCCTATGAATACTCGCAGGAAGAGAACTATGGTGGGAAACTGTGTATCTATTTAGTGAAATGAGAGGTCAGAGAGGAGTATCACAGCTACATCTAGGTTAATGATTGCCTCAATTCATTAAATGTCATTTCCATGCTTTATGTCAAAGTTCAGCCAGACAGTTCAGAATAGCATTAGGACCATTATTATTTCATGATATTTGATAGGAAGTGGTTTGTAGCAGCAGCTTCTGAAATTAATTTCTAAATTCTCAGCTGACTCGTATAATTTGTCAAGCACTTGTGGTTTCAATAGTCATTAATAGACAAACCAAAGGTACAGTGGCTGGACTTTAAGATACAAACTGGGATTCCTGTTTACATGCAGGCCCAAAAGAGGTTAACAAGTCATAACTATAGAGCATGTAAAACCAGGAATACTGTGTTACAGGCAGCCCTCTGCCCCAGACACCAAAAGACTGCAATTAGATGTAACAGATAATATTAAAGGGGTTTATGCTTAACATGTACCTTAGGATTAAGAAAGATGACCACAAGATTGCACGCACCTACATCTCACATATTTGAGTTAGCCCTAGAAAGCTTTTACAGACTAACTCGGTATCAGATATAGGGAAAAATGAAGAATTATCCAAAATTTTGTGACAGGAGTATAACAGACAACTTAATGTTGAGTAATCTTTCTCTACTCCACTTACTACATTTTCATTGCAATCAGAATTTAAGAGTTTGCCAGTTTATATGTTATATATAGGCAAAAATGAAATATTGAATTTGAAGTAGGATGACTGCACTACTGAAGAAAATTTTCAAAGCACTTGTTCTGAAAATGCTTCTTATAATGGAAATCTCTGCTGTGCAAGAGACACGAGGCATTCGGAATTGAATCTACAAGATTTCTATAGAAGAAAAATCATGTTTTTAAAGTATTTTGATTAAAAGATATTTCTAACATCAAATTTGTTCATGTCTTGCTATTCACAAAGCTTGGCTAGTTGAAGTAGAGGGGTTAGTTTTATTTTTTGATATAGCTGTTTTCTAGAAACCTTGGGATTTATGCCCAAAACAAGCAGGTACTTTTCTTCATTAGAAAGTACCATAAAATGTCAGGAGGAAGAAGTGTTCCAATAACAAAAGTTACATATAGGTTTATCCTCTTTATTCTGCATTAACATCTTTGCTAGCACTGACACTACTTCAAATTTATCTTGGTGTTATTATGATCAGAACTGGATTCCTAGAATGGCACGATACTCCCCTGCCTCAGTAGCTGTGAGAAGATGCTGCCGTAGGTGTAAAATTCACTTTGGCTTTTATTGGAGTCTTTGATGAGTAATAACACACAAAAAGCTGCTGTGTAGGCAGGGAAAAGTGACCACCAAATCACAAATTCCAAGGGCTGCCAGTAACGCAAGTCCCAGTGAGGGACTTTCTCCAGAAAACATGTTAAAATCTACGTTGGGTAGCAGCAACTACTCAGAAAGGCACTTAGAGCTGCACTGGAGGTACATGGCTTTTATTACTCTTTGTAGTAATATCAGGAACCCAGAAATAAGAGTGATTGCTATCCTTAGCTTTCAGCACAACAAGATGTAATGAATTCTTTATCATTTAGTACAGTACCTTCTTTTCACTATGAGAAACATCCATTTACAAAGTCTTCGCTAACAGTAACACTAATTCTCAACATAGGAACAAGATAGGTGACATGAACAATGGAGCGATTGACGATGACTTTTCTGTTTTGAAATGAAGTTGCCTCTGTACCAAAGTGATGATGCTTGTTCTCCCCTGGTCTCAGGTGCACCACTTCTCCTCCCTTTTAGCCTCAAGCTTGCCTATTCTCGTTTGCTCCCTTTTCTCTTTTACAACTGCTGCAACCTGAGTTCCCTCCAGTTACTGGCCAGCCCCATACAGAAAGAGCTGCAGCCCGAGTACCTGGACACCTCAGTGCGAGAAGCAAACTAGCCCAGGGCCTGCAGAAGCAGTGGCATCTCTGACTTCAGGAAGAGTCACCCGCTAGGCGCAGCTGGTGCACAGCCCCTGGAAGCCTGGGCTCACTGATGCTCAGGCACCCTCAGTGTCCCTGGTGGACCCCCCAGCCCAAACCAGGGCAAGACACCAGCAGGTCTGCAAATTCCACCAGGAGAAACCAGAAGCGCTCCAGCAGGTATCTTCTGTGCTTTAACAGTCTCCAGACCTGGAGTACCATGCGGAGATGACACAAACAACAGGTCCTTCCTTTTTACTTTGCTCGTGTTGTCCATCAAGAGGGCATAACTTAAGCATGAGTGTGTGATTTCAGATGTGAAAGCTAGTGGCTCAGCTTGTCCACCAAGCCTTCAGTTGTAGCACTTAAACATCGGTATTGGTTTTTGTGGAGGACTATTCCTACAGAAACAAAAAAAAGTACTAACACGTTCACACATAGAGCATAGAGAGAAATTTTGCACTACAGGACATCAGGCAGAAGTTGAACCCTCCAGGAGCCAAAGCCCTCATAAAGTCATGAGAGGAGACAGTCTGGGCTACAAATGCTGCTGCACTGAGCACTGTGCAGTACAGCACAGGTACACTGCCTAATTTCCAGGTAAAGCAGCAGATAAGTCATTTGCATGCTCTTTTTAGCCTCCAAGACATAGTGCTTTAGCAGCATCAACACAGCCAGTCCCAAGTGGCCAGTGTCACTTAGGACCGACACTTAAATCCTACAGTCATACTTAAAGGAAAGAGATGTTGAAAAGTAAAAAATACTTGGGTTTAAATTCACCAGCATCCTCAAACAATGATGCAAAAAAAGGGGCCAAATTTGGGGGAACTGGACTCCAACTCTTCTGTAACTCTACTGAGCAATACTGGGAGTAGGAAAGGGTTTGCTATGAGATTAGCAACATCAGCACAGGTGGGAAACCTACCCTGGCAGGGCTAATCGCATCTCAGTTTCTTGACTTGTGCATTGACACGCACAAGTACATTTGTTCTAACGCTGCTGACATAATAGATTTGTAAGTGTGTGGTCATGAAACTGAAAGGGGTATGGAGACATTGCTCACATCCACACATCTGCGCCAAACAGGACAACACATCGCCAGCCACAGCGGCACCTCGGGTCACTGTTACACAGGGAGGAGGAAACCCACATTCCTTCCATCTATTACCCCTTCCTCCATCCATTACCCAGCCATCTGGTATTTGCAAAAAAAAAAAGTGTCCCAGCAGGTGCTAACAGAGGGAAGAAGCAGAGGGGCTTGTACCTGTGTGTGACCCCTCTGTCCTGCAAACATCGTGTCGCCTCTGCGGGAGCCTGGCCAAGTCATTCATCGGCTCTGTGTTACTGCTGGCATAACAGGGGAAGGAGGGGGCAGACAAGCAAATCCACTAAAAATGAGTCAGACAGAGACTTTATCAAATGACTGAGAATAACAAGTGAATAACAGGGATTATGAAAGTACAGACACTGTTGCGTGAGGCCATTCATATGACTTGTGTTCCCCAGTGACGCAAGAAGCAAATGAACTGAGGACTATTGACAATGTACGATTCCTATCTCACTGCCTGAAATACAATTCAGAGGATGCTTTCAGAGATAGGCTGAGCCAGAGATAAAAAGTGACATGAGACAGCTGAGAAAGAAAGAGAAACAGACTGAGGTGATTTTTTTTTTTTTTTTGCACTTTTTCCCCCAGAGAAATGGAAACAATCTGATTGCTAAAGGCATATCAAACGGGGCTCATTCTTCTAGTGGGACTGCTTATTCCCCTGGAGAAATGGAGAAGTTTTCTGCATGACTAAGGCTGTCTGGAAGCATAGCTCCTCAAAGCCACACATGCATCACCTGACATTATGGAGCAACTTCTTCCACCAGCCAGACATGGGCTGGCACGAACATCAGCTGAAACCCAGGCCAGTACTTTGTACGGACCTCAAGGTAACTACACAAAACTAAACTGCTATTATTCCTCCTAATAGTGCAGCAGCTAAATGGGATGAAGTCCTAGGGTCCTGCACCAAGATTTAGAGGCTGTCTGACATCCCAGAACATTGCCTAGTCTCTATGCCAGGAGAACACCAATACTGACAATGCCCAAGGCTTCTACAGTACTTTTTTGATCTGCAGATCCACAAGTACGCTGTGTTAGTTTTACAGATGGGATAAAAGAGTATTAAGCACAGAGAGGAGTGCTTCAGTGGTAGTTCAAATCTCTTGCGTGCGGGGCACTGAAGTGGTCACTCACTGGTCACATCAAAAGAGTTTTTATCACCACAAACCCTCAGAATTTCAATACACATCAGCTGTGGGTGCACTTGCCTTGCATTTCTCACATCTGACAAAACCAAGTTCCTTCAAATTCAAAACCATTTAGAGTCAGGTGATAAACACAGTGAGTGACCAGAGAGAGGAAACAAATGATAAATAATTCAGATTAAAAGATGACCCAGGTGAGCAGATGGGCTATGTTACCATCTTCCAACATGGAATAGAACAAGCCCTGTGAAGCAACAGCATCGTGCGTCACTGCCATATGTAAAACCTGTGGCACCTACTTTGCTTCTGGATGGAATCTTCTTCAGGAGTGGATTGTCCATCAAGAAGTCAGGAAGGAAGCGAGGGTTTTAAGTACACACATTCTCCTACCTTATTTTTGCGCAAACTCCTCAGTTGGACAACCCCAGGAGGAACTATGCTTTGAATGCAACATTTCCAACGAACTGTGTAATACTGGTAAAATTCTGGTAGATTTAGTACTTTCTAGTACGACACAATACTAAATGAATGCCTTAACCTTTCCTCAAAAAGGTAACTTTTTGTATGAAGTTCACAAGCACTTTTAGCCATTAAGGTTCTCTCGATAATTTACATAACAGTGTGTTAAACCTTCTGTCATTGCTAAAAGCGTACTTAATTAACTCCATTTTGTCTAGCTAAACACCTCCTGTAAGGCAATTTTAATCTCTTCATTGTACTACAGATTACAGAAACAAAACCTAAGATTCAATAGACTGTTTATCAAAATGTTGTTCTTATTTGGCTTCATACATTTTGATATCGAGATTCTTTTTCATAAAATGTTTGTGATTAATTTGTTACTTCATGAGTCTAAATAGAGGTCCTACCAGTTTTCTAAGATACCCCAAAAGAGATGCTACTTTTCATTAAGAAATGACGACAGCCAAAGTAGGGCAAAAGCAGCCTGAATGATACTGAAAAGGCAACAAGTATGCCAAGCTCGTTAGAAGCATTATCATAAGAAAGTTAAAAATAACTCTTTCTCTGGCCTAATGACAGAATCACATTTGCTTAAAAACTGCAAATCTTAGTGTCCATCCCTGATGTGATATTAAAACTAGCAACACTCCTTCCTCTGAAAAAACACCCACAGGCTTACAGACTGACTCAGCAGAGTTTTTAGACCTTGCCCTCTCTTTTAATTGGGGCTAATTAGAACACCACCACCACTTCTTTCTTCTTACATTAATTACATCAAAGTTATGACATACTGTGATACAGAAGCCATACGAATATCTGAAACAGAATCAGTATTCATTCCCACCTCTCTTTAAATCTTATTGTGATTTGCTTTTGCAGCCAATAGTAGCACGAAAATCTCAGCCTCAGCTTTCTCCTTAAAACCACTTGTTTGCTACAGAATTTGCCTGAGCTCCGTCTTACTGCTCCGATAATGCTTCCAGTCTGGTTGAGTTACTGAGCTACCATCACTCTGTGGATCAAGTAGGATTATTACCTCTGCAATTTCTGAAGAATGCTGAATCTTGGAAACTGGGCAGGAAAACAGCAGAAATATCTCACCAGTTCCCATGCGTGTTTTAAAGTCAATCACCATGTTACAGGTTTCCCACACTGGGTCTGTCTGGGAGTTACAAATGGATCTCCTGAACTCACAAGCACTACATAGCAGGTCAGGATTTCTTCTGAATTACCGGAACACCTTATAACAACACTGCAAAACACCACAAGGATCTGCTCAAGAGCACTTCAAAACTTCATGCAACTTGAGTGAATTTGAAGCAATGTTCCCGATATAAAAGTGCAGGACTATCTTTAAGCTCTGTTTGCTTCACTTCGCATTTCCTTCATTCCTCATGTTTAATCACTTCTATGTCTCTTCAGAAAGATTTGTTCTCAGACATATTGTAAAGGTATTAACCTATGCTTCCAGAAAGCAAATGTATTCGCAAATTGTTTGACACAGCAAACATCACTTTTGTCAGTTCCTAACTCTTCCTTCTCTGAACTATGCTGGCCTCCATCAGCATCCAGCAAAACTGGAAGCTGTTGCTAAAGCAATTTTTGAAATAACATCCTCTAGAAAAATGTTACCAAAAAACCCCACCAAAACACCTAAGCCCCAACTTTCTCCTGAGATACCACCAAGGAAAGCACTGACATCACACCACACTGACACAATACTACAGAAAAACACAGAATACTAACCCATGGAATAGACTATTACACCTCAGCAACACTGGGATATTGGTTCTTCTCAAACTCAAGAAAAAAGAATCTGAATCCAGAAATATCATCCCAGAGCCTTTCAGAGTAATGCATCAAATCACACTTGCTCATCTTTGTCAGTATGATGAGCTCGTACTTTGAGCTGAAATGCCTGTAGGTATTAATAATGAGAAAAATCTATACAAAAGTATATACTGACATAGGAAATTTAGAAACAGTCTTTAAATAAGCTTTCCTTTGGACAAATTCTGCTTTTTATTTAAAATTATTAAGTTTTCTTCATTCCCAGGCTTCCGAAATGGTCATCTTGTATTTCAATTCAATTAGTACAGTTTTTTAGATAATACTTTTTAAAATGAGAAAAACTATTGTTCAGAAGAGTATAATTTGTCATTACTGTCAACTGCTTTGGGGTTTCCCTGTTCATATTTTCTTACTGAACCTTTTCTCTTCTACCATTTCCTCTGATGCCCTATTTTTCCCATGTTACTTCTATGCTATCAGAAAAGTAAGGAAGTGAAGATTTAAAATAAAACTGTTTGCTAAGGGCAAATGTCTTTCCACATCTCCTCATGTTCCAAAGGTTCTCTTTGTTGACCAGTTTTCTGCAGTTAGTTTTTTGCTTTCAAAGTACAACTGTGATTTCTTCTTCATAAAAGATACACACTGTTCATTTGTTTTCAGAAATGTGTTTTGGAGGTAGGTGAAGTAACAACATAATTTCCTACTGTAGCCTCTCAGGTTTCTTTTAACTTTGCAGTTGAAGATTTGCATTTAACCTTTCCAAACTTTCTTCTCTCTCTTTTTTTTTTTTTTTTTTTTTAATAACCTTCGAGCAGAAGGTAAGAAAATTATAAGCCATGATCAAATAGTGTCACAATAAATTCCTCATGATTTTTTTTTTCAGGGGAACAAAGGCCATTCCAGTAGTCATTGACTGTTCAGAGATTTGTAGCATTTGGCTGTCAGACACATTTCCTGTCATTTGCTCTAGACTGGCTTCCCAGGAGACTAAATGAACGTTAGTTGCTGTAGCCTTCCCTTTGAAATTCAAACCCTACTTGTAAGCCCTGACTATTTCAGACTTAGAATCTTTAATCTCTTTTCAAGACCCAGTAGAATCATACCTCCTTCTAGTCTATGGATGAAGAGTTTGGTAAGTTTGCATTGCCCTGTACAGAAACTAAAAATACCACTTTAGGAGGACTCAAACTCAACCATTTCACACAGTCAATTGTCTTTCTAGGGCATTTTGCTTCCATTAAGAGATCAGATCATTTTTCACATAACCTAATAGCCTGCACAAACATGATTAGAATCACTTTGACTAAGTGATCTCAGTAGGAACTAGATGAGACCCTAATGGTGGACAGCAGCAGCAACTTGTGGATTAACCATTCAAGAGGCAACGGGACCCTTTCTGTCATCTGCAGGGTACCTTGGTGACAGGCAGCACTGAGCAACACGAGTCTCTTGTCTTAGTCATACAATGCCATGTCTGAGCAGCTCCATTCAAGTGTTGGCCACGGCAGACCATATTCTTCAGGGTGACTTACCAGAAATGAACAAATGGGGGAGTGTGATGGGACCTGAGCTTTATGGCTGCAAAAGGAAAGATGACACACTAAAAGAAATAATTTTAAATTGCTCATACAGATCACCAAGCTCTGAATTAAATGTCTCCAAATTACAAAAAAAAAAAAAAAATCCCAACTCCCAAACAAACACAACCCCCCAAAAAAGCATCACGTTCAATACTCTGTGGAAAAACTCTGGGTAACAGAATTACAAAAAAGTTAAAGAGAACAAATGGAAATGTAAAATTAGTCCCATGTATAGCTGGTATGTCTTCATTCAAAACATGTTGTTCTGTTTTCATAGTTCTGGAGAAAGGAATCAGAATAGATAAATATGCATTGCCAATGCTATGAAAAGATCTAGATATGTTTATGTGAATGTAAAGAATGAGATGTGCATATACACACACACAAATAATACCTTCACACATACAGTTGATACAGATCAGAAACCTATTTAGAAACCGAAGAGATCTTATGTGGGTGTCAAAAGCAATCCAAGTCGCAACAGGCCTATAGAAAGAGGCAGTGAGAAGTGGACCAGCTCTTACCTCGCACTGAAGGATAATGAGAATTACTAAAAAGGAGAGTTATACGTGGTACAGAGACAGTAGAATAGGCAAACTTCATCCTCTGAAAAAGCTACAGATAATTCCACTGAGATTATCTGTGAAATGGAACAGTAAAAAAAAAAAAAAAAAAAGTGTCGAACTGAAGGTTTTTGATGAAAAACACAATAAGCATGTGGAAGGATCTTTCACCAGAAAGCATGAGCTGCAGTCAGAAGTTCATAAAAAGAGCTGCACAGGTGTTAAGAACCACCATGTTTGCATGAGATACATGGACTTCAACAAGTCGATACTCTGGAAACTGTAGTGTTTCACAACCTGAAGACGCTTAACTGGCAACGGTGCTGTAGGTTGGGTTTGTTGATGCGGTGGTGCTTGGTCCTGGTCTCCCAGAGAGAAGGGGTCACCAGGAAGCCCATCTGGGCCAGGGGCAGCCCCATGGAGCAGCACAGCCAAGGCTGCGGCAGTCAGCTCCCCAGCGCAGCGCCCAGCGCCGGCAAGGAAGGAGCAAGATGCCATGTCAAGAGGTAACAACCATTTGCCAGGATGTGGCTTACTGCCTTTTACATCTGAAGTGTAGCAAGGGAATGGGAGATTTTTAGATTAGGCTAAAAAGCATAAAAAAAATCTGATCCACTGCAGAGGTCAGATTGTTCCCAACAGTGAGAACCAGTCTGGGGGCAGGGCAGGACCTGAGCACCACAGTCGACAGGCAGCTGCAGGATTTAGTCTGCTTTAAAAAAAAAAAAAAGTATTTTTAAATTTTTTTGTTAGTTTTCTGCAGAGTTAGCACATTGACCAAATCCAAGCACTGTAATAATTTCAGCTATCCATGTCTTAAGGGGAAAAATTTCATTTAATTGAGTTGTAGACAATTAAGAAATGACAGACTTCAAGGTTGTTTATTCTTTTCTGAGAGAATAACAATTTATCATTAGAGTATTTAATATTTTGTAGGTCAAAGTGGAGGCTGGAGAATTCAATAATTATAATTAGACATATGTAGCTGCTTTCATTAAAAGGATAAATCTAATTAAACATAGTTAACTTTTTTTTCTTCTCATTAAAGAATTCATACAAATTCAAAGGCAAAATTTTTGTGTTGATAAATTGGGTGTTGGGGGAAGGAGCAGGAAAACATAGGCTGCATTTAAAGTAGGATGAAGCAGTAATATTTGACACTCTGAATATTACCAACCAGAACCTCAGTAGGAATAAGTTAGGGTCATTTAACGAGTTTGATGAAGCTTGTGCAGGAAATTAGCCTGAATTACATGCAGGCAGCATCAGGCATGAAAAGGCAGCATTATCTCTAATTCTGAACAATGATTTCTTCTAGGGAAGCCCAACTTAGGTTGCAATGGTGGGGAATACCGTTACCCACTTTTACAAAAGAGAAAACCAGGACACAGGGCTAAAGCAGATGCATACAAGATTTTACACTTCCAAAATTACAGACCTCCTTTATCAGCCTGTTATCAGCTCATTCAAGTTGCTTCTTAATACTTTTCATGTTTTATTTTAACTGTGATTTTAATCTGGCTGTATTCTTTAATTAAAAATCTAAACCCGATTATCCACAAATCTTTATAATTGGAAAGAGAAAGAATTTTTCCTTGAACAGAACTGCTACTGCTTTACACATGTTTCATGGTCAGAAGATATTGGAAAAATTCAAGACTGATAATAATTAGTACCATATTTCGCCCAGATTTTTTTATTCTGCCTTGGTGATTGAATGAAGTTCACATTTTTGTTGTAAGGGATCCTTATTTTTCTTAATACTTGGACACCAAGGCCATGCAATTATATGGTACTTGTTTCCTGCTCAGGAGCCTTGTATAGCAACAAAGACTTCTGAGCTATGCTTGTGATAAAAATCATTAATTCTTACGGAATTCATTTTTTCAGTGTCCAAAGGAAATTATCAGCTCATTGTTATTTCCTGCTCACCCCAAAGCTGCCTGGAAAAAACCAGAACAAACAAAATCAAAATCCCTCAATTTACCAAAGGAAAGCGCTTTAGAGGGATCGGAGTGACTAAAAATATTCAGCCTAGTTATTCTGCCAAAGTGAAGGAAATGTCAGCAGGGTCATTGACACTGAAAAATGAAAATCTATTTTCATGTCATTCTTTTATGTATTTTTACCTTTTCATCTACGAGCCACATGTTGCAGCTGGAATACAGCCCTCAACAGGCACTTTATGGTGCAAACGTTAAAGATGTGCACTTCTGAATATGATGGACTGTAGCGGTTAAAATGAGGCCATTAACAGGGATGTCAGATACAATGGCGCATTTCTGGCTGTCATCAACCTCATCTTAACAGCAACTAACAAAATGACTGAAATGCTTTTGACTGTTTGTTTATGATTAACTTTGCTAACATTGTGAAATAGTCTATTACAATGCGTCAAGGCACTACCAAAATGGGTTTGTGACTAATCAGTAAATTATATCGCACCTAAGCTCTGCGCAGGAGGGACCTTCATGTTCTCTATCACTCATAAACTTAACCGGAGCAATGCAACAAAGCTAATTGTATTCTTGGCATCGCTCTTCAGTGAGTGCTGGGAAAGTGCTTATTCTCCATTTCTTCAAATTTATTATCCAGCTCTTATAAATGAAATTAATTAACAGTTTTTCATCTTGTCAACTATTGGGAAATGGCTATAATGCATGAAATGAGATTTCATATCTAGCCAGCTGGATGGGGTTTTTTTTATGTTTTTGCACCATCAGAATGACTGCTCTTCCATGTCTTTTTCTCATTCTTATATATATACAAGAATATATAAAAATATATAAAGAGGTAAAAGTAGGCATGAATTGTATTTCACTGTATGAACACACAAAATAGCCTGCTGTTTGTATGAATGGACAATGAGCATCTTCTATTTTATATTATATATATATATACATATCTAAATTGTTCTTGTATTTTGTAACTTGGTATATAGTGAAAAGACTGTTTTATCAGTTGGAGACATACTGAAGAACCTCACTGAAAGTAGACTACAAAATGCAGTTTAAGTTTGCCATCATATAAACACTTTGTTCTTGACAAGAATTCACCAGTTTACAAAGGTATACAATGCGATACAGCCCTCTACGATTTTACCTATTGCGGCTTTTGGTTGTTCAGTGCTTTCCTGAATGCAAGAGCATAATAAAACCCCAATATATTTCCAATATTTCTTTCCAGATAACAGCAATGTGTTCTATCTTTAAAAAAGCACCTCTGTCATTTGCTATTTTACCAGTATTCAAAGATTTTTCATATCAGTAACTGTCTTTGAAATAGAATTTGAGGATGGGGTAACTTTGTGTCAGTTTTAAGATTTCCAAGCAGGTATTCTTTCTTTAGATTAAAACATTTTTTTCCTACATTAATGCATAAGCCACAAAACCACCTTTAGTTTTTGTAATTCTCTGATATTACTATTATGATCACTTGATAATAGAGATTGTTACTGGGAAACTAATCATAACAAGTAACTTTTGAGAGTCTGTAATTGAGTTTGAGAGTTGTAATTACAGACTTCACCTTCCTCCTCTTGAAGACAGGGCAGGAGCAGGACCAGAAGTCCAGATTCTCCTCCGTGGGGAGATGTCAGCAGTTGGAATTGAAGACCCTGTAGTCTTTCCCTCTCCTCACTGGCCTTCTTCAGAAATTATGCCCAGAAGCCTGCCAAAATTTTTTAGGCTCCCCAAGAGTGAAGAGACAGTAAGGAAAGCTTTATAGAGGAAATAGAGTCCAGGCCCGAACACCCCTCAGAAGATGGTGAGGAGTGGCATGGCCACACCAATATGACCAACGGCGCTACCAACAACGGCGCTACCAACAAAAAAAAATAAAAGCTTTGCGTGCAACCACATGTGAAGCACAGGCTTCGACAAGTCACTGAATCGCCATACGATGCTGAGGGGAAGGAAGGCAGGAGTGTGTGGAAAGGAGTGCTCAGCACACAGCAGAGCTGAGCCCCAAAGACGCCTGCCCGCACCCCGCACCACAGAGAACTTCCAAGGCATTTCCTGGGTAAATCCATGCTCATAACTTACCAGCAATTGAATCTGGCCCCTTCATTTTCCGTATTATGCTGCTTTATCTTTGCCGCCTCCTCATAGCACCGCGCATCCCCTTTTGTTCTTTACGGCATCTAACGTTCCTCTGACAACTCAGACATCGAGAAAGTATGTCAATGCATGCAATTAAAACATCTGAAATCTGGTGCACATGTTGCCCTGCACCTGCAGAGCTACTTGTAAAAGTGCAAACCCAGCATTTTCAGTTGTACCTGCTGCTACATCCTTGCATTTAATTTCTTCTTTGAGAGAGAGATTCAACACCCAACCACACACTGTGTGAGCCACGAAAGTCAGAGCAATACTCTGGCGGGTGTGCTAAGTATTTTTTTACTGAAAAACTTGGGGAGGAGCGTGAGGAAGGAGTCCCTGGCTGGCAGGCTGTTCCAAACTCCCGTACCTTGACTGTGGCTCCAACCTGGCAGCTGAAAATTCATGTGGACAAACAAGCAGACCCCACGTCCCTTCAAGAAGCCCCTCCGATGCTAACCTGGGCATACAAAGATGTGACTGGTTTCTCGGTCTCTCCCTCAGCCTTCCTCTCTCGCCACGCACCCCCTAGCAGCTCATGTATATTTTTCTATTACAAGGGCCTTCCCTTCTAATTGCAGATGCATTAGCAGGGATGAGAGAAATTTCTCATTAGCCTCCTGGCAAAGGAGGGAGTCAGGTTAGAATTGTTTTCCCAAACTGGGTATCAAGGAAGGAAAGTTCACATAAATTTTTATTATTATAAAAACTGGGATCCCAGGGCTAGGGTCTCTCTAATACCAAGAGATCTTTGCAGCTACTTTTTCTACTGACAGCCTAAGCTATGCCGTCTGTTGCCTCCAGAATTACAAATAACTACCAGTTATTCACACAGCCCTATTTTCCATGAACAGTACGGAGAGAGACTGATGGGCACAGACAGTAGATCGTCTCCATAGTACAGATAGCAGAGATGGGAACAACTCAGCAGCAACAACAAGCTCAAGGTAGAGTCTCTAATGGCATGCCCTGTATCAGTTTTAAGTGATTGTACTTGCGAGAGAGACATTACATCCTTTAAAGCTGTGTTTACAGAAGAGCAGGAATATGTTTCACAGTGACCCAAAACAGTCAGTTACTTGAATATGCCTACTTTCTTTTTTTGCTGTCGATCCTACACCCCCAAAAAAATAAAAAATATCCAAGGTTTTGAAGCTGCTGCAGCTGGCAGGACAGAAGAGAGAGTTTCCTGTGCTTAAGTCTATGCAGTGTAATAACGTTTCAGCTTCTGCTCACTTCAGAAGTTGTGATTCCCCCTACATCAGTGGGATAACATATCACTGCTCCATCGTCACAACACAGATGCTGTGATGCATCTGGCAAGACTTCACATTGACACTTGTAAACCCCGTGTTATGACTGCAGCAACAGAAAACAGTGTTTAATGTTAATGCTGCTTTCCTGGAATACAGTTAAAAGGCGTTAAGAGAGAACATCTGTAACAGCACTACAGAATCTTTGTCAAAACACTGTCAAGACAAAAAAATATATGCAATGCTGAAGGAAATGTGTCCTATCTCGGTTACAAAGAACACTATGGATCATCAAAGCAGATCGTTAAATCAATCAGTAGTTTGCATCAGTGAGCTCTCAGCATATCTATCTCTCCAAGGAAACTACTGCTATGGTTGTGTCCACTTTATGCAGCCACACAGCACTGCATTGCTTGGGATTTCAGCAGTGCCAGTAAACATTGAGTAAACATTTCTATTTACTCAAAAATTTAAGAAGTAGAACTATTTTATTCATGCAAGTCTCTCTCTTGCCAAATTCCTTTTTTTTTTTTAAGTCTGCATTTTCGGACTAAGCTATTTCAAAACATCTGTTAAAGTCATTATAAATGTAAGGATAAATCAAAATATCTTTATGAAAAACAAAACTCCTCCCAGCTACTCCAGATAAATATTGTGCAGAGATACATTTATCACAAGTTCAAAAAAAATGAAACTTAAAATTTTTGTCATGTTCGCTGCCTCTCAGCATCCAGTATTGAAAGGTACTCCCAATCCTATGATTTAATCACACACTAATGTTATGAACTGAAAGAACTGCATTGCAAGGACAGTGATGCACAACACATGGAATGAAGTCATCTCATTGTAATATCATGCACGACAAAGATATGGGTATGATCATTACAAATGACAAGAAATAAAGCAATAAGCAGATTTACCTGGAGTAGTTACTGTGTTCTATTCCTGATCTGTTTCATACTCCTTTCAGGATAAACACCCCTAAAGTATATTTTCCGCTTCGTACTAATATTTTATTCACGACATTTGTGTTCCTCATTATTAAGAGAAGAACTGCAAGGTTTTCAGATGGAAGGCAGAGGGCAGGGGGAACAGAAATCCCCCCATTCCCACCTTTGCAACTGAACTCTTATGATGCTGGTGGACCGGAGGATTTTGCTGAGGGGAAGGCGCAGCGCATGCAGCTCCTCTCAGCAGTGCTCCTCTCCCCAGCAAATGCAGCTCGCTCGCAGTGGAACAGCCTGCAGTAGAATAACAAGAGAATTTCTCAAGTGCTAGTGTAAGCGAAGGAGGGGGTGTGAGGGAAAGCAAGGAAAGAAAATGCTCAGGAAGCTGCTTCTTTCTTCAGCTAAGGCATGCTGTATGTGCCTCTTTCACTGGGGTCTTGTGAGGATAGGCACACCAAAGATTTTAAGGCTCTGACATACTGCGTGAGATCTAACACAGACAGTTGGCTAAAATAACCAAGGTTAGGGAATGCAAAATATTAAGTTTCCAATGGCAACATCAACACCTCCCTGTTGTAGCTCCTGTAACGTGATGTACATTTTGAGACAAACAGCAATATTGTACGAGGTAATGCCTTTGGCCTGAAATCTAGTTGCAAAGTCATTCTTGCTCTATTACCCCTCCTCAGGACTCATTTGCCACTTTTTAAATTTTGATTTTACAGACACCATTTTCCTCACTGCATTCTTTAATATTTGCTCTCCTCGGATGGTGAACAAACAACTAAGACGTTAACCCTTGCTTTGACAGCTCTGTTTACAGCCCATTGCTAGATGGCAACTTAAGTGACCACAGAGATGAAAAACTATTTTGCATGTACAAACCACCAGCAAATTTACACAGCACACGTGCTAGAAATAAAGAGAAAACCTGACTTTTTTTCAGATCTACGTAAGGCTCATCCAGCCATCACGCAACCGGAGTGTGAAAGACCTGCCGAGGCCGATGCTTTGTGCACGAGGGCTGTTCAGTCGGCACCCCCTCCCGCAGCTCCTTGCAGCTCCAGGGGCTGAGCTGATGTTCAGCGCTGGCACTTCCCTCCGGCCGCTTCCCTGGGGCTGGATGCTCGGCATCCTCCACGTGTCATCTCACAGTTAGCCCCAGCACGTGACTGCAAACGGCACCTTTTGCCTTAAACAAGAGCTGAACGTTTGCTTTTATGCATATAATGCTAACAGATGGCAGATTTTTTCTTTTTAAAGGAACTCTAACTCCTATAATTACTACAGCCTCTTGTCCTTGCTGATTTTAATTCTCAGCCCTAAGTGATATGAACCCAGTTCTCCCTCACCCACCGTTTAAATCAACAATATTATTTACAATTAGGGTTTTTTTTTAAAAAGCATTGTTCTGTTAATAGTATTCACAATGATATAGTAATGACTATGCTTTGTAATCGAGTAATAATAGCTCAGAGAAGTTTCTCTCGGGGAGAATTTTCATCCACATGTGGTTTATATATGCTAATTCCTATGCAAATTAAGAACCCACTGACACATTCTATTATAATACTTGCCCATTTTGTACGTGCATCTGGTGAAATCATTGCACTCATATTATGCTTTGGAAGGAGCACATGTCCCAGCCTGTAGTGTTGCTACGACAAGAGATGAGCCACAGATCCATCATGGGAGTGTACCCTCCACTCTGGGAGGTGAGTGTTCACTATCACTAAAATGGCATGGACAGTGGGTGGCAGCAGGTTATCATTTCTTTCCTACGTTATGTAATTAGTACTGTCAATCCCGGCCTTTTAAAAAACTCAGAGTTTAAAAATTAGAACAAACTGATGTATTTTTATTTATTGCTTCAATATTCTAGCCTTTAAGAGTCATATTTTCTGTTCTGAAGAGCTGAGCATCACAACTATTTTTAAAAGGGAAGCCCGAGCTTTCCATCACTGTGGAAACTGAAGCTTTAAGGGAAATCACGACAAGATCCATAATAAAATCATGACTGTCAGCAACCTCATATAGCATATGAAGAAGAAACCCCTTAACAACATCATGTTGTCACTAAATACAAACCGCTGATAGCTTACCAGGAAGGAACAGCAAATAATGCAAGCTGGGCTGTGAATGCCACGTTAGTGTATGACAGAGCCCGGCTGGGACGCTTCTGGATGGGAAAGGGGAAGGGGCTCGTGCTTGTGAGGGGAAGGAGACACAAATGTCAGCCCAAAAGCCAGTGTTGTATGTGTTCCACTGACAAATGCCCGCTCTGCTGAGAGCTCTGTCAAAAAAGCAAATGCAATTGCTGAAGAACTTTCAAAACAAAAGCACTCCCTCAAGGCTGAGTGCAGAGATGTCTAAAAAGCCAGGACTGGAAAAATCATGAGCTCATGGCTTTTATATGCCTCTTTCCCTTCTAATAGTTAGTTAATGGCGTGCACCCTGTTTTGCTTTTACATGCAAGCCCCGTACATGGCTCCAACCAGCCCTGAGCGAGGACAATACTGAATATTCTCCCTCTTACCTCACATAGATCTGGATCTCTGAGAAAGTGCAAGATCTTTGGCTATTCCGGACGCCAAACAGCAATACAGACAGACCAGCCAGGGACACAACTACACCGAGACCTGCTACGTGGCTGCAGACCGGAGTGTGAGCTCACCTGACAGATACGCCGGCCAGCTAGTTGGCAGACCGCGTGCCAGCTGAGCACATCTTGCTCCTGGTCCACACGCACGAGCGCAGGTCATGCCACACTCCTACATGCATGACACCAGTGTCCAGAGCAGGAACGACACTTTTATGAGTCCCGATATAGGCCCTGGAGATGTGATGTGTCTGACACATCAGAAAGAGAAGAGCCTTGTCATGATAGCTCTCTGTTGTACATCATTAACACAAGAGGAATGTCCATCCCTTTGTGGAGATTAGGCTCCTCAGATCTGTATATCAGAGATAAGTGGTAAAACTGACGTGAATTAGTATTGTTACAGCGCTGGAGACCTCAGACCCCAAGGCCTTCAAATGAAACCCAGGGAACCTTACAAACAAGGGACATCCCTTGCCTAAGGGAGCTAATCATCTAAATGAAAAAGGCAGGGAGTTGGAAGGGAAGCAGGGAGAGGTGAAAGCAATTTGCCCAAGGCCACACAGTCAGTCCACGAGCAAACCAAAAATAGAGGCTGACCCCCGTGATTGTCAGCCCATTGTTCTCTCCACTAGACTGAATCTCCCATGGTGGATGTGACATTAAATTGGAATTTCTGTTTTGCTGCTGTCATTTTTAAAAATAAAGCATGATGGCAATGCCTCTGTACTGAGCTGCTGCAATTGAGGCCACACAAACACTGTTAGAAACAGTACCGTAGAGAACTTTTGCAAAGAGAAGCAAGCCCCCCAGACACAGGGACTGGAGAGCACATCCTGATTACCAGCCACTCCTCTGCCATTCAAGACAAGGGTTAGTGCAGTTTTGAAGGCTCTCAGCATCAACGCCTTTCCCAGAGCAAACCCCAGACAAGAAGTGCAGCTGAAGCATACAGCTAAGGGCACACATCATTAGGAATCAAGAAATGATCTGGCCCCGCAGAAGGGTTAACAGCACAAGACGATTTAGGATCGTAAGCGTGTCTGCAGTGGCTCTCAACCTGGCAGTGGAAAACTCTCTGGTGCAGAACTTGGTGCTGCCAAACATAGACTATTGCTGATGACTGATCCAAGTCTTGGTTCCTCTGTACGCCACTCCAAGTGCAGGGCGCTTGTCCTGTTAAAGCAGAGGTTTTCATACCCCTTAAACGTCACTTTAAAAAGCAGTAAAGTTTTCCAAAAGACCTATATCTATGTCTATAAAGGCTGCACCAGTGTTACTTCAAGCATCACAAATGCAAAACTTCCACCAGTGTGTATCTGAAGCAGGTTTTCAGAAAACCCTAATGAGCGTGTGACAACAGTGCTTGGAGGCCTCTGGAGGAGGAACAGCCACACGTGCTGTCTTCATGGAACAGGAGGAGGAACTCAATTACCTGCGTCCGACAGAAGGACAACTTATTCCGAGCACATCAGTATTTTATTCTATTCATCTCAGAACAAAACCACACAGAATTAATTCAGTTACGTTTTTAAACACAGCTCCTTGGTATTATATACACTATCTTGGTCCCCTAAACTGGAAGCCAGCTAATGCCACTCTGATCTTCAAGAAGGGTAAGAAGGCAGATTCAGGAACTACAGTCTGGTCAGCCTCACCTCAATCCCTGGGAAGGTGATGGAGAAAATCCTCCTGGAAAGCATTTTCAAACATATGAAAGGCAAAAAGGTTATTTGGAATAGTCAGCATGGAGTTACAAAGGGGAAATCATGCTTGACCAACCTCATCGTCTTCTACAATGAGATGACTGGCTTGGTGGACAAGCAGAGACCAGTAGGTGGTGTTTACCTTAATCTCAGTAAAGTTTTGATAGTGTCTCCCATAAGAACATCATAGTCAAGCTGACAAAGCACAGGTTGGTTAAGTGGAAAGTGAGGTAGATTAAAAACTGGCTGAATGGCTGGGCCCAAAGGGATGTGATCAGTGACACAAAGTCCACTTGGAGGCAAGTCACTAGTGGTGTACCCCTGGGGTCAATACTGGGGCCGTCACTGTCCAACATTTCATTGATGACCTGAGTGGGGTGGAGTGCACACTCAGTAAATTTGCAGATGATGTAAAACTGGTAGGAGTAGCTGACACACCAGATGGACGTGCTGTCATTCAGAGGGTCTTCAACAGGCTGGAGAACCGTGCAGAGAGGAACCTCATGAAGTTCAATGAGGTGAAAGGCAAAGTCCTGCATCTGGGAAGAAATAACCCCAATCACCAGTACAGCTGGACAGCTGACTGGCTGGAAAGCAGTTTTACCAAGAAGAACCTTGGGGATTCTGGTGGAAAAGAAGCTGATCATGAGCCTGCAACACACTCTTGCAGCACAAAAAGGCCAAACAGCATCCTGGGCTGCATAAGGAAGAGCATCACCAGCAGGTCAAGGAAGGTGATCCTTCTTTTCTACTCACCACTGACAGATGCATCTGGACTGCTGTGTCCAGTTCTGGGCTCCCCAGTACAAGAAAAATATGGACTTACTGGAGCAAGCCCAGGGCAAGGCCACAAAGATGATTAAGGGACTTATGAAGGTGTATAAACATTTGATGGGTGGCTACAAAAAAGAGGGAACCAGCCTTCTCTCAGTAATACCCAGTGGCAGGACAAGAAACCATGGACACAAATGAAAACACACAAAATTCTATCTAATCCCAGGAAAACACTTTTTTTTTTTTCCTCATTTTGAGGGTGGTGAAACAGGAGAACAGGTTGCCCAGAGAGATTATGGAGTTTCCATCCTTGGAGATATTAAAAACTTGACTGGATATGTTCCTGGAAAACCTGCTCTAGCTGACTCCGCTTGAGCAATGGGGCTGGACAAAAGGACCTGACAAGTTGCTTCCAATTTCAGCGATTCTATGATTTGCTGGTGCTCCAGTACACAAACAGCACAGTTTGCTTGCAATGACCGAACTACAATCAGCGCAGGTGTACGCAAATATCTCACCACGGTTTCTTGGTGTGCTTTCTCTCCTTCTGCCACCAGCAGATCACATCAACTTAAAGAATTTAATGCTAGTCTTAAGTGTGACAAGTGATTAATTCCTTAATAAGCAGTGTTAATTCACTTTTGTATCTTGTGTCGTTTTGACAGCTGCTGTGCACATTCCACCACTTCTGGTCTTCGGTATGTGAACTGCACTCACTCACCTCATTCCCACTAAAAGTCATAATGCAGAAATTAACTCACATTGAAGGCAAGTATGTAACTGTGACTTCATTACAGAAAGCAGAGGATACTACTTTAACAGATGCAATCATGTCTGGCACAAAAGCCAGTGAAATTTGTGAAATGAGAGTGAAACGATGCAATTTATAAAGATATTGCAATCTACTATGAATACAGGAAAGATACAGTAACTGAAATGCAGAATACCATACTTTAAGTGAAGGAAGGAAATTATCTTAAATACTTTGTTTAGTATTTCAGTTTACTAAAGTATTTTAGTTTAGTTTACTTTGTTAAAAGCATTGTAACGTCCTTAAGCAACATGTTATTAAATAAAGTCATTTAGTACTTGCTCCTCTCTTGGGAAAAAAGGGTAAGAAAATTATTTTTCTGAAGTAGTAAAAATTTCACTATTCCTTTTTGATTGAGAAACTACTAATTCTAGATGACTGTAATATGGATTTCTCTCTACTTCTAGGATATCCAAATACAAAACATATTAGAAGGTAGATGGCAGAAGCAGTTTCATAATTCCACATATCCACATTTCCTATACCATCTGGGAATGAAGTTCTTTTCAATAACACAGGAGGACACAGAATAATGTCAGAAGTTCAATTATACGCAACAATTATGAAAACAATTGACTACCATTTCTTAAATGAAATGAGCTATGGATAAAGATTTTACAGAATTGTGTGCATAGGCTGTTCTTTGTTTTGAGGAAGAACTGCATCTTTCCATATATTTGGGTAATATCTATTAGTTCATGGGTGCTATTAGGAAATAATAATAGAATAAGTATCATCGGTTGCAACTTCTTTCATGAGAATCCTCTTCTCATTTAAATCAGCAAGAGGATTAAAAAGATTCACTTTATTGGAAAAAATAAATTTTCTGTGTGCGTAGCTATCCACACCATAGTCGATTCTTTTTAATATAAGTTCTACAGTTATCCTTGACTGTACTTTTTAAAATTAAAGACATTAGAAATCCTAAATGTATACAAAGGACTTGATAAGATTTTAGAGAAATTAGTTCTACTAACTTAAAAGCAGTACTTACAAACTTACTTAGAACTCCTGTACTTCTGAAATACAGCTCTGAAAGAGGAGTTTCTGGGGTTTGAGAATTAGCCTGGGGAGACTGGAGAAAGGATGTGGGACTTCCTATTACAGCAGCAACCCAAACAGTTATGAGTTCTTATTTCTTGTTTGGACATTATCTGTTTAAGACCAATATCTACAACCAAATCCCCAGGATTCATACCTGAACTTTGTTTGACAGTAGCAGAAAGAAGATCCCCCCCACCTGAAGAGTTTGCATTTTTTCCCAAGAATCTAACATTGAAAATAATGCATCTGACAATATTTTAGCTTGTCATCTTTATTACGATGACAGTGTTGATATAGGAACTGATCTTAAGATTCAACAATCAGACACTAAAACCTGTGGCTATGGCAACCCCGGCTTCCTGTTGTACTCCTAATAATGCAGCAGTATTTCAGAACAGAACATTGTCGAACTAGAATTAGAAAAAAGCAAGTTCAGGAAATTTATGTAGTGTAATTCCTTGGAGCAAAAAATGATAAAACCCTAGTAAGGTGGCAAAGTTTAAAAAAAAGAGGATTTCCAAACCAGCTGAAGTTTCATACCACAGATCAGTAGTAAAGTAAGAAAACTGAAGTTGTGGTTTCCCTCCTGTATGCTCTGAAGTCCACCGTGTACTGAAGTTGCATGTAGGTTTTAGTTCAGTATAGTTCAAATTCTGACAATTTGCCACTTTCAGGTCAATACTGTTGTGTAACCAAAGCAAGCAAGAGACTTACCACAATTAAAAAAAAAACCAAACCAAAACCAAAAACAAACTACATTTTGGTTCTCTTTCTTATACTACAAAGCAGACTACTGTGACGAGTTTATCAGAAGAGTTAGTATAGGATCGGGCATACTTGCTTAGATGAAAACATATTTCTTCAGGATCTCTGGATATGCAGCACTCTTGGAATAGTAGTTTCCAGCAAAACAAAAACACAGATACTCTGCACAAATCCAATCTGACAGCAATGTAAGAGAAATTTGGATTAAGATTTCACAGTACTAATTCCAAAAGGTTTTTAACACAACTCAGTATACTCCATTCTACCTGCAGGTGAATTGTTTTGCTCAGTATCACAGGAAATTACTAAAAAGATGATCACAACTGTATATTCTTCTACTGGAAGAACACATGCAAGAACCTATAAATTTCATACTTTCCTGTAAAAGAGTCCTGTGTACTACCCATAGCTGTTCTGTTGTACACTTCCAATAAAATTAAGTCCAACACCCTTGAGGACAGCAGAGTGCAAATCTTTTCATAGGAAAGAAGAACCACAGATGGAAAACTTGGTCCTAAGTAAGATAAAGAACCATCTCACTTGTAAACTCAGCACAGAAAGGCCACTTTCTAACTTGCCATTAGAACCAGAGTTACCAAAGGGAAACACAGTGAAGGACAGAAATACGGCGGATAAATGTCCATGGTTTACAGATCATTCAAATGAAGTTTTTCTTTCCCCCAATAACCTGTAGATTTTAACAACTGGTATTTAAAATAATAGGTTAGCGTAACTGAGGCTTCTTCTCTCAAGAGAAGTATCAGATATAAAGGAATGGTGCAACAACTTAAAACAGATTTTAATGGTTCCCATCTGTGTTTGTTTCAGTAAGAACAGTGCAAGGCGCTTAAGAAAATCACTTGTTGTTTCAGGTGCAATATTTAAAGATGCTTTTGAGGAACTGACTTAAAAGGTTTTCTTTATACATCTCAAACTGCAGGCCTCCTTTGCAATGAAATTATTAAATCCAATGGCTCCAAAATAATCAACAAACATGCCTGGAAGTTGAAGTAGTACAGCTCAGACATCATGTCTGATCATTATTTCAAATGCTCATATGTTGCACATATATTGCATCAAACACACTCCCTCAAGCCTGGAAACAATATAAATATGCATTTATGTAGGACATATTTCATTAAGTAATGGTGACATGAAGCTTCCATGTTAGGTCCCATTATTTATGAAAAGGTTTTTGGAATGTGTATGCATCCATTTTTTTGAAAAACTATGTTTCATATCTATGCAAACATATGTACAAAAATATTTCTTAAATTATTACATAACGGTACTATAAACATGGAAAAAATAGATCCTGTTAATATATTTTCACATTAGGATAGTATCGATTTTGTGCTCTTTGATTTAACTTCTTTAGAAGAAGATGATTACAACCGATAACCTAGACAGTAAAATTTAGAGAGAAGTTGGCAATACTTTTAATTAAAACTTCAATATGGTCCACTGTTTGCAATGTCACCTTTAAAGTTACAAAAGGCAATCTCTCCCGCTACTAAATTTTCCCTTTCATGGTTAACACTTAATCGATCATCAGGAGCAGTAAAAGGATCCTGAGTTCAGCCTGGCTTGCAATGACAAGAGAAGCCATACCCACATTGTCAAATAATCCATGCTGGAACAACCCCCAGCTCTGTGTTAATTAAGGTTATAACTTGTTTACCAGGCTCTGAAGGAAACTTGCACAGGGGGCTGTGAGGAAGGAAGGAAGCCACCCTCCAGACCTGAAGGAAACCAGCACTGGAATTCGCTATTGCGTATCATGTCGTATTTCTGCAGCACTTCCATCACTATTAAGGCTCTACCATGACTGACAACGTAAAACGAAGTATGATGAGGTACCCCTTGCACAGAAAAGCCTGCAGTCTGGCAACATGGGCAACAATCTGTAAGATAAAAATTAAATTTACTGATCTACCAAAGCCTTTATGGATGTTCCTAACTCCAGAGCATGTGGATGGCTCCACTGCAGCAACACACTCCGAGCTTTCAAGTAGGCTGTGGCCAAACAAGCAGCACCAGGTCTTCCTGCCTCACAGACCAGCACTGTAGATAGGAGATTATATTTTATACCTGTATAGAAATTCACCTTCAATGGGAAAGAAAATCTGCACTCCAGCATTTAAAAAAAAGTATTTTGACTGATTCCTTTACAGATGAGAAACCTGGATGTTTTCAAAGAGCGTATCTGACAATCCTGAATAAATCTCTGATCCCCGCTATGTGAATGGGACCGAGGGGGGAAAAGTGCTCAGAACTGAAACAAGGCTCTTGCTTCCTGCTGTTTCCCAGCACCTGCTGGTGTCTTAATGTTTTTTCAGCAAATGAAACTGCATTGCAAAAACTGGCAGAATTACAATACAAAGTAATATGGCTGCAAGGTACTATAACAAACTTACGTGATGGCTCCCTTGCTGAAACCAGCTACTTAAGTGTAGGGAAAGATAAACATACCCTGTAATGCAATTGCTTCTAGGCACAAAAGGGGGCACAGTGATCAGAAAAAGATTTATTAGCATCACCTATGAAAATACTAATCAGTGGTAGGAAGTGTGTTCCTATTAAGTTAGCTAATTACGTGGTAGTCAGGAGGTGGGCAGGTAAGGTCTGAAGTTCACTGTAAACTGGCTTATAAGGACCACAAACTGGCTTATTAGGACAGTAAACTGGCTTATTATTTACTGTTGCTCTTAAGATTACCTGAACACATCTCCATCTGTTGCTCATTACTTTGATAAACCTGAACTCCTTTGTATTGTGTGTTGTGCTGGGGATTTGCCTTACATTAAATATTTGGAAAAAAAATATCAACGTTGTTTCACAGTTTCTAAGGATGAGGATAAAGAACAACATGTTTGTCGCATCTTTTAAAACATTTATCTTGCGATCTTTTCTTTGAGATGCTTCGCTCATGAATGTGGTAGAGGAGAACTTCTGAAACAGACACAAGAAAGTTTGCGCATCTCCGTGAAAAAACACCAAATTTGGCAAAAGTATGTGATTTTGAGAAAGCACAGTGAAGTTTACCACGACTTAGCAGAGCGGTGTGACTTTGCTAACACAGTCTGTATCAAAAAAATTCACTCACTAACTGCTTGCTGAAGTGCACACACTTGCAAAGGCAGGAGCGGATCCTGAGTCATCTGCTGTTGACAGGTCCCAGAAACAAACTGACAAAGCATCCCATTTTCCTGTCGCGCTGCCTCCCAAAGGGTAACCGCCTGCTACTGCTCTTGCCTTCAGCGCCAAAGACCTGCAAGGTGTGCTGAAACGTGCTGACCTTGCGAAGGATGCACGCAGGTCTCAGTCTAGTAGCACACGGGGAAGAATGGTTTTAGTTTTGTTTTTTTTTCTTTGCAGAAGGAATACAGAAGTTGTGATTCCTGTGCAGGAATGTAAACTGTGTCTCCAGGGTAATTTTTGGCTTACTGACCACATTACTCTCAGTTTCTGAAACAAATGAAGCAAGTGCTTCAGCCTGTATATAGCCCTTTATTTCATTCCTGCAGTGGGATCACAATAAGGCAGATGTACTGTGGACAAACCAGTAAGAAATAACAGATTGAAAAAAATTTATAATGCACATGTCTGAGTTATCCCTTCACAGTTGTCTTAATCTTTGCAATGCATACATTTCATGTGCTCACCATTGCAGCTTAAATGCGCTTGAAATATCCTTGTGTGTCACCGAGGTACTTAGAGCATTAGATGGTCTTTAACCAATCTCAGTCATTTTCTTTTTGTAGCCCTCAAGCTTCTACAGAATGTTAAAAATATTTTTAAGAAATTGAAAAGCAATAAAGACAGCTACATCACTACTGACGCAAAGAATAAATCTACTGTATTAGCTGATAAAACACAATGTCAGTAAAAATATCTCAAGACCACTGTGATGGACTCAAACTGTATCTTTTCTCAATAATAACCAACTCTTCTATTTCAAGGTAAAGCTAGCAAAAGGGAAAACAGAAAAGTGAAATGTTACCATGGAAATGTTTGACACCAAAGACAAATGGAAGGTCTCTGGGAAAATGGCTCAAGTTTTAAATAGCAGGTATCCAGTGTAAGCATAAAAGCATAAAGCAATCAATCACTCTGGAGAATAATGTTACATTTTTTCTTTGCATACAGTTACTTGCCTGTTCATTTGCCTTTAGTTTTCTCAGTACCTGCACTACTACTTGCAATTCCTAGTAATTTTACTAGGAAACGAACTGCCAAAATTGTCTCAAAAATATAGGATTTTTTTTTTCCTTCTGTTACAATTTCAACACTTGGTTTTAATTTTTAAGCCTATTTTAATCTAGCACTGCAGTTGAGAGTCTGTAGCAGTAAACTCATGTTAAAAAAAAAAAAAA
>VXBL01009858.1:497461-561000 GCA_013400195.1 Aramus guarauna
AAAAAAAAAGGTAAATTTTTGCCAGCCATCCCAAACCCAGCAAACCAAAAGGTCAACTCACATCTCAAACAGATACAGCTACATTAAGGTATGTAAGCGCAAAGCAGAATTACTCCAACAACTAAAAGTGGTAACAATCACAGCCTGCAATTCTACAAGGTTCGCAATCCCAGGTTAGATTTTAAGGATTTTTAAAGAACATTTTTAATTTCCATTCATACTGTACTGTGACACAGCAAAAGTTGTGGTTCATTTGGGAATGCAACATGAATGTGCCGATACTGAACACAGCAAGGACAGTTTAAATTTCAAGCCACTCTCTTCTCCATAAAGAACTTAGATTTAGCACCCTTAAGAGATCAGTGAGTAATGCGTATTTGAAAAGTAGACTGTCCTGATGAAAGTAAGAGTACGTGGAAGGAATTTTGAGACAGCAAAGGGATTTTAAGAGTTTGTGACAGTAAACATTATGTTTTAATTCCCTGCTGAGAAACTTTCAATTATGGAAAATGGCAGAAAAATTATGAACTAAGAGTAAGTTCTCCAAATATACCAAAAAGTTTCAGTGATTTAGTGAAAATGGAACTCTGAACAGCCTGCCCTGTTCTGTCATTAGGCTGTATTATGGAAATTATTTTGAAATTAGATTAAATGAAAATTAATCAAGATGCTTATAAAATTTTAAAATATTTACTTCAACCTCCTAAATATATTTGTTAATCCTAGGAGTAATATGAAGTATCCCTCTTGGAATGCTCTGCTTCAAATATTAAATTCATTTTAACTTCAATTATGGAAGCACAAGCAGTACTGGCATAACAACATCAGGTAACATTTCACAGATGGTGTTAGTGAATATTTATTTACGTGAACTAAACCAGGACAACATGATCCCATTAGACATATGCATGCTGACTCTGAAAGGTAGATTTGGTTTTAGGGTGGTTCTTCCTCCCTCTGACAGCACCACTGTGGATTTTTAAATATTTCAAACTAGTGTTTCTTGTGCCCTTCTTGTTACAAGGCCAAACAGGTTGTAAATACAAGAGAAAAGCCATTTAGACGTGGTGCTTTTACACACAACTAAATTCTTGGGATCAAATGAAACACAGAACCTGAAAGGACTTCTTGCAGAGGCTTTGTCTAAACCAGTTAATAGATCCTAAGAATTTTGTAATCTTTCAACGAAAACTTTTGGGAACAGGAGTAAGTAGAAGAAAATAACAAAAAATTGCAAGAATGTTCTAATAGTAGAAAGCTAGGCAACTCTACCTCATGGGAGGAGCTTATTATCTCTTGGAAAAAATATTTATCTATTGCAAACCCTCATAGACTAACTTAGCAATTTGTTTAAAAAAGAAAAGGCAAAAAAAAGCAAGATAGTACAGCTCCCTGTCATAGGAAAAAACAAAGCTCATTTAAATCTTGGTGTCAGCTTGAATTAATTTACTTTAGACTCATGGCAACATCCCATGACACTGCAGGTTTTTTAATTATTAGGCATAAAAGCAGCAATCTTAATAAATCCCAACAGTAAGGATAACAGCAGAATCATTTTCCTTTCTGCAGACTCTCAGAGGCAGTAACTGCTACATGTATTCTGAGGGTAATGTTCAGATCGGAGATGAATCTGTAGAAGCATCTGGAGACAATTATTCAGTAAGAATTAAAAGCAGAACAGACCTGTGAGATTTGTGTCTGGAAAGAGGAAGCCTTTCTGCACTGGAAACGGCATTCTGCCAGCGCAGAGGCTCTGAACATTTGCTGTATGAGTTTTGGTACCGCTGAACATTTTACTCCATCTAGGAAGATGGTGCACTAGCAAAAGCTAGTCATTTTACATGAGGAAAGGAGGGGATTTTCTACTCGTCTTACATATATGTCAAATAGGGAAAAAAGCCAAGCAACCAATATGTTGCTGTTCTGATGGGATTAGGAAAAGTCACATCACAGAGAAGCAACAAAGCTATTTAGCACCTGGTTCCCTACCTCACCTCTCTTTAGATTTGCCAGAATCTTTGCAACCACAGGGAAAAGACATGTTTAGCTAGAGGAAACCTTCTCAAAAGCATGGTAGGGCACTTATACTTTCTGGTTTGGCTTAACAGAAACTTCCCATTACTGAGGAAAATCTAATACCAAGTCCCAGCTAAGAGCATTCTCTTAAGATGCTAATTCTTTCCCACCAGATACTGGTTTTTTTTCCTTGCAAAACATAAATAACAGAATTTGGGAGGTTCTGTCTATACTGTTTAAATAACAATTTCCTCAGCACACAGAGCACCTCTGCAGAATGATCCAGATGTTCCAAATGAAGGGCATCATTCAGTTTGCTACATGCCAATTTTATCTTCCGTAGGTTATAACAATGGAAGTTGTAACATGCAGGACAAAACATTTAGGATATATGTTAGCTCACTGTACATCTACGACCTGTGCAAAAAGGAAGTGACCTACAGAATCTCAGTTCTCACTTATATTAAGCTCTTAGTCCTGCCACAGATGCAACTTCTTTGTAAACTTCATGTGCTGGTCCCCAGAGAAAGGACAGGAGGTGCTGATGTTTGTGTTAGCACACCCAAAGCTGATTCCATGAACAGGATTTGCTATGATTTAAGAAATCCCATCACAAGGGACCAGGTTCCTTGTGAAAAAGCTCATTAGAAGAGAACTTTTAGAGCTTATTATATCAGCTGTCCCATTTCAACCAAATCAGCTAGTCTCAGACACAAATCTTAACCAGTCTGTTAATTAGGACATATGATAATCCCTATCTATGTAATAACTGAGAGAAGCACCATTTTTAGATTTTTGTCTCACTACTAAAAAAAATTATTCAAACCATGAAATCTAGTCTCTAAAGACAGCTACTAAATGCAAACTTTTATTTTTGTTTTGGGTTTTTTCTTCTGATCAAGATTTCCCATCTGCTATGTTACCAACTAAGAGAACTACCAGCAAGCTCTCCTCAGCTTTCACTTGACAATCATTTGGACAGGAAAGGTCGCGTTTCCTACAGCTGTCTCTTGGGTTCAGTTGCACTGCCTTGACCATAGAAAAAACACACCACTGCAGTAACAGCAGTAATGATCAATTTTTAAAAGGCAGGAGTTTTTTGGATCTGATGGCAGAAACCTCAGAGCTGTCTCCCCACCAGCCCTGCCATTTCCCCATGTTACAGCACACAGGGAAGCAAATTCTGAGTCATCGATGCATTTCTGACTGTGGACCTACCTGTGGGGTTACCCCATCCTCCAGCAAAACAGAGCAATTCATGCTCTTCTGCCTTGGAAAGCCCTTCTTCAAACTCTCATTCTGGCCCAGAACAGGCAAGCTGCAGAGCACACATGGACACAGGGAAAGGCTGGCAGAGAAAAGTAGACTGGTGATACCCCACTTCTGATAGATGAGACAAGACTCTGGACTGATCTCTACAGAGGATTCAGAAGGAGAAAAGCTTTAAAATGTCTCACCTAGTTAACTGGATGGTGTGTCTGTGGTTCCTTACTAAGACACAGTAAGATTATCAGAGCCTGGAGCCTTCCAAAACCCTCATTTCCCATATGGAGCCTGTCACATCCATGCTTTTTATTCAGACACTCCAGGTCTGTACAATCTGAAGTAAAAAAAAAAAATTATACAAAGCCCACATGAACACACTTTATCAGGGATTATGTCTCTCCCATATTGGAGGAAAAAGAGAAAGGCAGGGCGACCTTCTCAGCACCAGATGGTGAGCAAGTTATGAGTAGGAAGCAGAATTCAGGTCCGCCTCCTACTTTCTCACCTGATGAATTCTGTCACCTACAGAGTAATAAAGAAATTTATTCCCTCCATGTACTATAAAAAAAAAATAACTATCTACAAGTCCTTTTATGTATCTGTTACACAAGACATAGAGAGACATGAAGGAAACACTGTTATGCTCTGTAGTGGGATCCATGTATTAATTTTCCACCTTTAAATATACACTAAAGCTGTATTTTGATTTGCAGTTCTTCTACCCTTCATAAACCATCCAAAGCCATTTGAAACGCACAGAATCAGCATCAGCAATCATCCAGGCAAATGGAAGCATCCAAATAATTTTGGAAGCCATGATGATGCCTTTATAACCTAAATGAAAAGTGTGCAATTATAGGACAGCTCACAAGATTCAGCACAATTCAGAAGCCATTGCCTGGCTTTGTCAATCAGATTGCAGACATCCACTTTCTATTTAAAAAAAAAATAATTCTGACAACTAACACTTCTTAGCTGAAGTAATGCTGAGACAGCAACTTTCATTGTGGTACAGAAAGGGTATAAGGATGTTCAGTGTATTTAAAGGCAGCGTATGTACCTTTTGAAAAACGGAGCAGTATATTTGAACTGAGAGAAGCAGAATCTTTGTGTGACCAGAATTAACAAAACCCAGGTAAAGGCCAAACCACATACTGGAAGGCACCCAGTTATAAGCAGTGAGCGTTTAGAAGTGGTGCTGATCTCTGTTTGCATTCTGGTAGGACCAATCAGCTGTACCCAAGATTTGGGCAGAATTTAGAGGTGGTCCATCACTTAGAACCTCTACAGAGGAACATAAAGGAATTGGCATCATTGTCTATTATATTTCAGCAAAAAGGAACCGGGACATGCAGCGTTTAACACAGCTGCCCTTAGACAGAGATGATCTGAAGTAAAGCTGGGAGCTAAGTCCCAGCTTTCAGAATTTCAAGGCAGTAATTTCCTCACATGATTCTCTGAGTAACCGGTGCATCTGAGCAATTGCAGCTGTGGGACGGACACTGCCAAACTCGGTGCAAGCCTTCAAGAGTTGACATATATGCTTATTTAACACAATGCTCAGTATGCTTTTGAAAGTCAGCAGATTTAAATAAAGCACTCAAAAGAGCCTGAAGGGCTAGAGTCCTGGCTATCTCAGATCAAAGAGGATTTCTGTCCTGAAACTCCTTCTTTAACTTTTTTCACATCCAGATTACTCTAGATGCTATGACTGTAGCTAGCCCACATTAATCACCTGAGAAGTTTTCTGGTATCCATTAATCCTACTATCAAAAGCAAGCTGTCACTAAAATAAATATCAGAAAAGTGGTATTATCACTACAGTCAGCTCACTACAGTGAATGGTTTTGAATTTACCTCTGCATTTTTTCTCAGGTTCTTATTTGCAAAGAACACACATGAAAAAAATTTGAGTATTCACCTTCTAGGTATCCACAGTCACCTAAATTGCATAGCGTGTATGGCCAGGGGAAGGCTCCCTGAGTCGAATTGATGCCCACAACCACCTCGTGGGAAGATTTAGGGAAGGAAGCACCAGACTCTTCTCAGAAGTGCCCAGGGAGGGACAAGGGGCTGTGGATGCAAGCGAGGACATGGGAAACCCTGAGGAGATACATGGAAATACTTCTTCACCATGAAGGTGGTCAAACACTGAGACAGGGGCCCTGAAAGGATGTGGGATTTGCATCCTTGAAGACCTTCAAAACCTAACTGGAAAAGCCCCAAGTAACCTGCTCCTCCTGGTCCTGCTTGGAGAAGGGGACCAGGCTGGAGACCTCCTGGGGTCCCTTCCAGCATGAATTATTCCATGACCTTGCTGCCAGAGACCATCCCAGGGAGCAGACGTACATGCAAGCATAGCTGCGTCTCATACCTGCTAACAACTTTCAAGCTGGTTCAGCTTCCAGCAGCGCTGCCCCTGCCAGCCTTGTGCAACCTGCTGTGGATCTCTTGCTCTTTTTCACCTCGGACCTCCCTTATCACCTCCCTTATCACCAGGGAGGTGCCCACTGCCCTGGGGGAGCCCCAGCCGCTACAGTCCCCGGGAGCAGGTGGCTGGCACAGCACCCTGACACATGAGGAGGAATAAATTGTGTAATTTTTCTGGCTGACTGTTCTATTTTTTTATTTTTTTTTAAACCTATTCATGCAACAGGCATATTGTAAAGTCATAGCCAGCTAGCTATGGAGCTGGAGGTCTGGTTTTGCTAGGACTGATTATATTAAGCACTGGAATATGGTAGCATATGGCGTGTGTGAGGCAGGTATCTGTCAAACAATTAGCAAATTACAGATGGGAAGTGTTGTTCAAGGTCCTGAACGTTACCCTCCAGTGTTACTAATCCTTTATGCAGATATGTGCTGTTTAATTGCCAGTTAGGAATTACAATGACACGTTACATGACTAATTTTTCAAACTATAATCGTGCTATTCCCCCCACCCTCCTCCTTCTACTTTTCCTGTCAATCTCCTTTCACTCTATTTTGTTGCTGTTTCTCTTGCCAGAACCACCTTCTTTAGTAGCAAGGGGAAAACTTTGAAAGTGGATAATACAGTATTTAAATGTACTGCACAGAATGGCCTCAGAGAACTATATTTTCGCAGATCTCAAACCCAACGAAATTCTATGTAATACTGCTGGTGTTTCCCAAGACTATTCAATCTCTAATTATTTCCCTGATGAGACAAATAACCACCGTTGCCACGCTATGTTTAGGAGTAACAGAGTATATTGGGTCTGGCTGAGATGGAGCTAATTGTCCCCCCAGCAACCCTCATCGCGCTGTGCTGTGTATTGGCAGCCAGCGAGGTGTTGGTAACACACCAGGGTTTGGTCACGGCACCAAGGCTTCTCTCCAACATCCCTCCTCACCAGCAGGCTGGGGGTGGGCGAGATCTTGGGAGGGGACACAGCCAGGACAGCTGACCCAAACCGACCAAAGGGGTATTCCATACCACATGACATCTGCTGAGCAATAAAAGCTAAGAGAAAGGAGAAGGAAGGAGGGGGCATTTGTTATTATGACATTTGTCTTTGGGAGCAACCGCTACATGTACTGAAGTCCTGCTCCCTGGGAAGTGGCCAGACATCACCTGCTGATGGGAAGCAGAGAATAAATCTTTTGGTTTTCCTTTGCTTCTGTGCATAGCCTTTTGCTTTATTAAACTGCCTTTATTGTGAACCATAAGTTTTTTTCCATCTTATTTTTCTTCTCTCCCTGTCCTGCTGAGGAAGGGAGTGCTAGAGCGGCTTGGTGGGCACCTAGTGTCCAACCAAGATCAACCCACCACACAGAGACACTTGTTAAGTACGTTTTCTGTGCGAGGGGTCTAGTTTCTATACTCGGAGAAACAGTTTCAGGGAGCAACATTCATACACACACATTTTAAAATACTAACCTCAAATTCCCTGATACCCAATAGCCCCTTGATCCCAGAAGCAAAACACAAGAAGGCATTTTGACACAGGTCACGGAGCCGTAGGCTCAAAGGCACCAGTTGCAATGTTTAGGTTTTTAAAAACATGTAACAGAATTACTTCCCCCAAAAAACGAATGGCTCAGGATTTCCAAAGCACAAGAGATAGAGGCATTCAGAACGTAGTTCACAGTGGGCTCTTCTTCACACTACAACACTCTACTGTTTTTTTTTCCTCCTCAGGAGAATTTCCAAAAGCATTTTGATCAGAAATATGCATTGCCACCACAGACAGAGGTCTGACTACTGGTGAGTTTGCAGGATTGTGGAAACAAGTCATAAATTTCTTCCTTGCTTCTAACAGCTATTAATTCACTTCTTATCTTACCAGAGACTGAAAGTGCTTTTGACAATTCCAGCTACCAGAGATATGGAGAACCTAAGAAGTCCTCTGGGTTACGAAGCCCTGCAACCACATCAGTGAGACAAAATGAGAACTGTGATTACTGACACAACTTCTACCATCCTTTACACTGATGTCCCCTATTGCACAAGCATTCATTCAAGTTTCCATACTCCAGGCACTATTCTACAAGCCGCTACATTGACCAGCCAGGAAAAAAACATGAATACAAAGCAGATCTGTCATCAGCAAATTGAAGACCATGCGAACCATGAGGTGTTCGTTACCCGATTAACCTCACATACAAGCTCAGAGTGTGACAGATGATGGAAAATAATATTTCTTAAATGAACAAACTCTTTCATTCATCACTAATTATCCCTTGGGAGCTTCATGAAAAGAGAAGGAAGGTGCTCTCAAGCTGGAGCCTGGAGAAGCACCCCTCAGTCTTCACATCAATGGACAGAAACAGAGCTGAAACCTAAAAGAGCCAATATCAACATCTGACTCCTACATATTGCCAAGAGACATCACTCACTGAATTACCGCAACAAGCTTTACAGCATATTAACTTTCAAATCAAAGTGATCAGGTCAGGCAGTGTTACAGATCCAGCAGCAAAGGCCACCTCATTATTGCACAAAGATTGCTACACCAAAGTGAAGGTGTTCAGCCAAGAAAGCAAAGACCACTTGGTCACAGAACAGCCCCTGAACAACAGGACTAACAAAACCACTTCAGAAAAGCAACTCCATGTTGGTATCCAACAGTGGAGAGACAAAAGTCAAACCATAAAATTGCGGTCACTCCCAGAAATATATAGGAGTTTTAAATATTTGGAGGGGCTGTGGGAAGAGCAAAAGACATATTTGGTATGATTCTGAGGAAAGGTTTCAACTTCAACTCCCACGTTTCAGGCAACTGAATTGTGATCTCTCACAGGCTCCTTTTCAGAATTTCCATGTTGGGCCTCATCATTTTCCAGTCAAAGCAAGATTGTGCTTGTAAAGAAGTTCCACTTTTACTATAGCAGCTTTCTGATGAAAACATTTTATCAAAGTAATTCCCAAGCACACTATAAATCCAATACTAATCTGAAAATGAACAGGAAGCTTTCTTTTGCTAATCAAACAGCACTTTCAAATAGTTCACCACGTCTGCAATCAAAAGTGTTTTGGTTTTAGGCAGCTTTTATTCAGGCACTATATCAAAATTCAATATTTATTTTCTGAAGCTGTTTCTGGAAAAAAAAAAAAAAAAAAGAGAGAAAAAAAGAAAAGATACAACAACCTGAAATGAATGGAGATGCAAACTCAAAGACAGCTTTAGGTCACAGGTGGTTTTCCCCCTACGTTAACATGATTTTATTTGTGGATACAACATAAATACAAGAGTTGTCTATTAGTTCCCGAGCTAAAATGAACAAGGTATTTGTCTGGACAGCTACATAAAAAGATGCAGGTGTGATATAGGGTAGGAAAGCACATGAAACATACTTCCAGTACAGGTAACTCTGGCAGGCATTACCAACCACTTATTTCATGATCCACAAGTGTAGGGTCATATTTTGAAAGTAGAGGGAGTGGAAAATGCAAGAAGTGTAATCAACCCTCTAACCAGACTCTAGCAGTGCTTATCTGGAGTAAGACTTCACAAAAACCTAGGTGCAGAAAAGATATGCTACTACAAAAAAAGTACAGGAAAGCCATACACTTAATTCTGCACACAAATTTAGAAAACCTTGTCTTTGGCAAAATGATAGGGCAATTGCTTTTTCTACTTTTCTTTTCCTCCTAGTCACAGAAGCAGGCTGAGTTACTGCCTGATGAAATATGTAAATGTATGATCTCACAGATTCTTACTGAAGATACTAAGCAGTAAGTGCTTCACTATCTATTTCATGTGAGAGGTTAAGTCTGAAGAATAAGAGCATAGAAGGACTTATTTATTGATGTAGTTAAGCTTTTTAAAAAATGACAAATTAAATTCTCACTTTAACTTCTTTGGTAACTCAAGAACCTCTTAAGAGGGTACTATTCCTGATTGGAAAGTGCATTAGCTAGAGGAAAGACACATTAGTTATTGCCATTCACAGCTAGTGGCTACAAATCTGGAGGATTTCCAATTTTATCACCAAGAAAAAAACCCCTGTGCTTCTAATGGCACCCCCACATAATTGGGACAGCTGTTCATTGTTAACAGAATAAATCTTTTGGAGGAAAAAAAAGCACTGAGGAGGCACAGAGGGTCTTGGATGCATAGGAAGTGGGACAAAAATAATACGATTTGGCAAAAAAATCTGAATTACTTGCACAGGACTCCTCTCTTGATGCTGAGTTCCTCAAATTCACAGCGGGCCCCACCAAACATGATGAACCCAGCACCTTAAAGGTCAGACTTCTCAATTACAAGAAGCAATGAGCATGCACACAGTGTATCCCTTTGGGACTGGAAAGGTACAGGCCAGAAGCTGGTTGCACTCTTGGAGGTGGCAATGTCAGCGCCAGCTGGAGCAAGTGATTGATTTCTGTACTTCTTCAAAGCCTGATGGTTGCACAAATACAGAAGGAGAAAACCTGAAGTCTCAGCAAATGCTGAGACAAACATATATAAAGCCAATTAGCAATCTTTCATAATTGATAATTAAAAAACGTTCAATCGTACATCTACGTGAAAGTGCACTCTGCTCTGTTTAAAGGCTACCTTCCACAGCATGACTTTTTGCTTTATTACATGTATTCTATGATGGGAAAAAAGTAATAGGGCACAATAAGAAAATGTGATTTTCCCTCTTAAAAACTAATTCACCACATTTGCCATTTAACAGAGTGCAGAAAAAGAAATTGTAATGCAATGATACACAAAGATATTCTGACTTGACCCCAAAATGGAACATCTGATTTAGATGAGTTGTGAAAAACTCTGATTACACAAGTTTTTCTATTCAAAATAAAATTCAGTAGATTTAGTTTCAAAATGTCGCTTTTTTCCAAGGAGACTTTCATGGGTACTAATTCATAGAGTGGTTTGGGTTGGAAGGGACCTTGAAGATCATCTAGCTCCAACCCCTGAAATCAATTTGATATTGTTTAAAATAAAAAAGTTCAGCAGCTTTTTCAGATTGACATGTTTTGAAAAACATTTCCCAAACGACATTATGCTAAGAGGATTTTAGAAACCCAACCCAGAGGGGAAAAACACGAATCAGAAATCAGCCTCTGTCAGGCAAGTCAACATACAGTGGTCCTGACGAGGATGAGGGAAGGTTGATGCTCGCTGGAGCTGAGGGATGTCCCAGCACATTCCAAGGCCAGCAGGTCATTCAACGTGGCCGCACGAGCTTGGGAGGGAGACTGCAGGGACTGAAATGCCTGGGCAGCAAACATCTCACCTGAATGTTACAGTTCAGCCTGATTGAAAAGCTCCTGCTCTGAAGTACAGTGTCTTGAATTTCAGCTAATGTTAACACAGAACAGAGCCCAAATGTTCTCCCTTCTCAGAAAACCAAAAAGAACTAGCTTCTGACCTTCTGCAGGGGATCAGAGAAACACCCTATGGGTCACCCAAAAGCAGGCAGCAGCCCCAGCTGGAGAGAAAAAGAGGACCAAACATGGGATAATCAGAGGGGTTTATTAGATTTCAAAACTACCCACACATGTTGAGTTTATAATAATCATTAGTCCTAACAGTTGCTTCAGTTTACTCATAAGTCTTCTGTAGGAGAGGTGTTGTCAGAAAGGCAAACCTCATCCTTTCTGTCAACCAAGAAAACTCCATCACCACACACAGGAATGATCACCCTACTTGGACTGTATAGGTCCAGGAACAACTTTCTCAACTTGCAGCATATGAAAACATCGAATCACTGGCAAGGCAGTATGAAAGGAAAGAATCACTTTCTTCTCCAGGAAGAAAGACAGCAGATTAAAAATCTGATACATTTTAAAAATGAGAACAGTAATACTACCAATATCAAGAATTAGTTGGAGTGGACTTGCTTTAGGTGGAATTGCTGTATTAATAAGGGATCCATAAATTTGACATTATACTGAAAAATGAAGAGAGGTACAAGCGTTATTGAGTCAACCACCCAGGAGGCTGTTTTTTGACATGACATAAACTTTTTTTTCTCCCTCATTCTTGGAGAAAAATCTTGGCTTGCAATCTTTTACTACTTCACATATTTGCAAACTTGAGCCCTCTAATTAGACATTGCCATCTCTTGTTCTCCCTTGTTTGACAGCCATGAACCCTACATCTTCCCTGACTGCCACCAACACAACCTAGGGGCTGTGATGGCCCACAGGCCCCCAAGTTTGCTCCTGAAACAGTGATCAGTGACAGAGTCTAGAGCACCTGAAGTCCCACTTACAGAATTGCTGCAAGAGAGATTCTTCCCTAAGCTCTGCGTGATACTTAAGGCTTCCTATCTCAGCTACCACAAGGGGTGATGTTCTCACTTGCCACTTAAGTGCCCACACTTGCAGAATCCTGTGTATTTTTTATTAGTTGAAAACTTGTGTTACATCCTTTCATATTCCCTTCCTCCCAGTTCAGCAGTCCCAGTATTTTTGCACAATATTTACATAATATTTATTCCTACTAGGGAAAATGTTTGATAACTTCTCTTACTATGACTCGCCAAAGGTAGGTGGGGCCAAACACAGGCAAGTATTTACATATTAACATTGAAAATAAAGCCGTGATAGTTTATGCTCATTCATTCCCTACAAGAATCCAAGCACTTACTTTTCCGCGCTACTGCAACACACAAAGCAAAGGTTTTAACCATGCTGACTGCAGCAAAACTTCTATAATAACAGCACATTAATAATACTTAGCACTTTACAGCCATAGCATTTAACTTTTCAACCACTGACCTCCAAGAGCTCAGCATCATTAAATCCATTCTGCTCATGGGGAAACCTGAGACATGGGAACTTCCCCAAGGTCACTTGACAATCAAGTGAACAGCTAAAACTGGAATCCAGAGCTCCTAAAAACACAGATCAGTCCTCCAGCACTCAGCCACACGCTCACTTCTGAGGCTACTTAAAGCTAGAAAAGATCGCCTAATTACCGCTGGTATTTAGTCGGTTTAATAGACCTCTCTTTCCTACTCTCCTCTTCATTTCCATTTTTAGATACTTCTCTTAAAGCTGAGTGTAGCATTGCAGTCTGCTGTGTGTTATGAAAGTACAGCTTTATTCTGTCTAGCAGAATTAGAATTCTTCACAGCGCATACTTCAGAAATAATTAAGACAGATCAGGATAGCAAAAAACCCAGCAGAGATCAACCTGCCAAAGCAACTAGTTTGCACATTTTTCTCTTTCCTCCTCCAGCTAAGGAACAACTGAATAAACCAAAGACTGTTCCTGGCTCTTGTGCAAAATCCAAGCTATTGCCCTTGCTCTGCCTGGGTACTGTGAGCAAAAGAATACAGTGTCTGTGGTCCACTGGATGCTAAAGCACAGTAAGCAGAAGAAGATCAAGCGATAGGATACAAAACAGAGATATAGCGGTGGAAGAAGGAGGAGGAAGAAAATTGGAATACAGCAGCAGGCATTTTTGGAAGGAATTGCATAAATTTTGACAAGTAAATACAGCTGAGGAAAATAATTTTCACTGCTATTTACTTAAAATTAGTAAATCCCTTAAGTACAGTATGAATGGGATCATTCAGAGGACTTTTTAAAAAGCAGAACAAGACCCATATGGGTCCAGTGAAGACAACATGCACATGGTAGACCCAAACCTTTATCTTTTCTGCTGTGCCACACAGCAAGTGAATGTTCCTATTCAGTTCTATCTCAGAAAGAAAAACACATTTCATGGCATTTACATGACAAAGTCACAGCTTCCAAGTTCTGTAGAAGTTCTCTCTAATGTCAGACAAGGACCTCAGACAGCAGAAATATGCAACTCTCACAAAACTATACATAAAGCTCCAAGCTGCGGCTGAGACAGACTCCCTAAAAGATATTTCAGCTTCCTTTTACCAGATGGCTTAGCATGCTTGAAAGCCAAACAAGATTGCTAAGCAGCATTGTATCTTCATTAGCTTTCCACAACTAAATCCTGAAACCAACTGTTTTGTTACAGCCGAACACATCAACAAACAAATCCAAGGCTCAGTTATTAACTAGGAGTACTGCTGTTTCTCAAGTACCAAGGTTTGGCCAAATTTTGGTGAGATTTCCCCTCCCCGTAGAGACTGTAAAGAGTTTTACACTAAAACTTGCATCCACTAAGCAGAAGAGATGTATCCTTTGGCAGGCTAAAATCACATCTGCCATCAACTTTACCATGTTTCCACAAAAATACGCTCCGTTCTGCTGACATTAAAGCACGTTACAATGAATAGGCCCTCCAAACAAAACCATGTGAAATATAAAGATTTTATTTAGGACTGTTTCTGGGGCCGGCAAAGCTCCAATCTATTTCAAAGGTGTTTCATCTGCCTACTGAACCTAGATTTTTATTTTGTGTTGCAATTTCCATGTTATGAGAAGCATTGCTCCATTTTTACATCAGTGTTAATCCAAATACATGCTAGTCAGAGACAAATGTACTGGGTACTGCAGGTAAACTAGACATGAATAAATTTTCACCAAGAGTCACTGTAATAATGCATATCTAATTAACCTAATTTTAATTAATTTTCAAGTTCCAGTAAGACAATTACATTTGCTACTGATGCAAATTGTTAGGGTCTAGTTAGAATCCTATCTTTCAATGGGGCACCACAATAAACTGAAAAGAAAATGTAAAGAACATTAAAAAATAACTCTGGATTAAAAGTAAATGAAGATAAATGATATTCTCTTGCTTTCTATTTTTTTAAAAGCAGCAGTCAGTTTGGGAGTATGAAAACAAACAAACAAAAAAGTGTAGTTCTCTTAAATATTCAAATAAATCTGTGCTGCAACCAACCAGTGTGACAATTTTTGGGACCCATTTTGAGCCACTTAGAACACTACTTTGCAAGAAGTCTGAGTCCATGTGTGTTTGTCATTAGTTAATATCATTAAGGAGAACAGCAGCAGTGCCTGGATCTCTGTCTCTTCATAACTGTCATTGGCAAATGACCATCAACAACGAAGCAGCTCTTGCGAAGCAGAGCAATGACTTCCTGCAGGCCAGGTGATGCCCCCTTACTCACAGCACGGCTCAAGGGAGCTGAGCAAGAGGCCACTAGGTGATGAACTCTCATCATCTGAGCCAGGGTTTCTAAAACAAGCGAGAGAATCACACAGCAGATGGATGAAAGGATTAGGTGTCCAGGCTCCCACTCGCAAGAGAGACAGAGATCTTTTGATATGCAGATGGTGAGACCAGAAGAAGGGAACCAAGAACGCGGGGGGGATTCACGCATGATAGTCATGAAAAGCTGAGGTGGACAGCCAGATGTTTGTGTGCCTTATTTTGGATGGGTCTGTAGACACTCCTCCTACAATCCAGAATTAAACTGTGATTGGTTTAGAAAACCTGCAAAAATATGCATTTTAATGGCTTACACTATTTTTTTAAGTATAAATGTTAAACTGGAAAGCAAGTATCACTAGCAGGGTATTCTGGGATATGGCTCCTTGAGGGTTGTAAAAGAAAAGTGGTCTCAAAAAATGGAAAGCATGCCCCATTTCTAATAAATGAGCACAGAACCCACCTGTCTTGCACCAAAAGCGTTAATCCAGAGGGCAAAGAAACTGTGCCTAGGATCTACTTAGTCAAGAGGACTTAAGAGGTACAGACCTCAGCAAGCTGCTGAAACACATTGTCTTGTGGGTGTCTATCAAGGAGGCATTGTACAAAGCTTTGTAAGAAACACAAATGTACTATGCACAAATTGAAAACTTGAAATTAATAATATACAATTCTATCATAACGTACTTAGAAATTAAGAAGATATATATATGAGAGGAAAAAAACCTAGATTGTTAATAACAGCATCCAGAGATAAATAAAATGAAAATGCATTAGGAGAATGTGTGCTAAATCTGGAAAACTGGGAAAATGAAGAAAGGTTCTCCAGTTTCTCACAAGATCCATACAAACATTGCTGTAAAGACATTTTTGAGCATAGAGCTCATAGAGCTGAATCTTGTAACTTTAAAAATATGCTTTGTAACAGGAGACACGGTTTAAAGGAGTACACACACCAAAATTTTCATTGGCTTATTGATGAGGTTATTGCTTTTGGAAGAAGCAGAGACTAACTTTTTGGCCCAATTTTCTACAAGTGCTCTATGTTTCAAATGCTGACCTGTGTATTTGTTCTCTGATAAATGTTAATGTAGATCCCTGCCTTGGAAGATGAAAACCAACTTCCAAAGAACAGGTATCTCCACGAGGATCATGCCTTGAGAGACACATTCAACATGACAGATTTTCTTCAGTGTCAAGATCACTTTGGTGCAGGAATCTTCCAGGAGACTATTTACAACCTGCAGAAGTTGATGTCACTCTTTTGGAGGAAGATAATGAGAAATAAGATAGCCTAAAGAAAAAGGTACAGCTGCCAGAAGGGTTTTAAATCCCCCATCGAACCCAAGTGATGTATATGCAATGCATTGCTTCCAAAAAAATTCTAACCTTCCCCAAGTCATTGGTTCTGATTCCCACACCCTACAGGAACTTTTCAGAATTTTCCATGTACGTATAAACAAATTGTATCTTCCAAGTAATTCACCTAATTACAGTCTCAAGCTTTAACGTATAAGGTGAACCATCTTTACAAAAAATTACGCTGAGAATGCTTTATAGCCTTTTGTACAGCAAGAAACTGCTTCTGACATCAGAGAACTGGTTGACATATTCTAAATACATACTAGAAATAAAACTCTGGATTATTCGAGCACTGCTCTAGAGCAGAGCTGAAGACCACAAACATCATTATAGGAGGTCTGAATGTATACGTTTGTAACTTTCCAGTTGAACCAAACTCTTTCTGCACAGCAAAGAATTACATGAACTCTTGTAGAATTGAGCAAAAACATATAGGGAGGAGGAGGAAAAAAAAAAGGAGAACAACCTGAAAATGCAGTCCTCTGTGATATTTCTAACTTGCTATCTATTGTGCAGTATGTGCAGGCAAGCAGCAGCTAAACAGAGAACCACCTCCACCACTTGTGCTATCTTATTAAAGGAAAAAATGAAGGACATAAGAAGAGGAGCTGGGGAGGGGCAGGAGAGCACAGTCCACGCTCCATCTGAGAGAGAAGTCACTGAGAAAGCAACAGGAACTCACAACAGACTGTGATGTTTCCCCCTGTGTTTTTCCCTACAAGAAACACTGATTGATAGCTTAAAAAAACCCACACCACCCCTCAAAACCAAACAAAAAGCCCCCACGAAACCAGAACACCTCAGCAGCCCCTGAGGCATGCAAGCCCCTGCTTCCCCTACAGGGATTTGTCAGTCTCACAGTCCAATCAATAAACCATATCATAAAATGATTAGCAGCAATGTCAGTTAATTTATTCACTGAAAAATAATTCAAGCTGTGTCTCAGGTCTCATAAATAAAGAAAATGATTATAACTGAGTTACAGGTGGGTGATCGAGGGCTGCACAGGATTGTGGGTAAAACACTGACTTCAAGGGTCAGAAATAGCATTTTTATACTACAGCTACAGATTGTTCTTCTGAAATTAAATTCTTCTGACACTTTTTTTTGTGGAGTCAGCAAAAACTATTTTAAGTGCCGTTCATCAGCATGCACAAACCCGGCTGCCCATTCTGCTGCCCGTATGGGTTAACTCAGGAGAAGTGGAAGAAAGGGATGGAATATGAAATGGTCGAATGACTAAAGTAAAAACAAGCACTGGGTCCACAGCAATCTGTGGTGCTGGAAAAGATGTTCCTGCTGTCGTTCTACCTCCTCACTGGGGGAAAAGGGGTGTGTGTAGTTTTCCAAGGTAAAAGGCAGAGAAGGAGCAGGTGCCCTGGAGAATACAACCTCCTTTGGGTTGAAAGGCTGGCATTTGGAAACACTGCATCATCTATCTGGGACCCCTATGATTTTAAGGCCCTGTGTCAAAGGGCACGACACTTCATTCACAGATACTGTGTGGGACCTTAAATTTCAAGTGAGTATTGATGGGAAACAGGTGGGAACAATGAGTCTTTGGTCAGCACAGGAATATCATACAGCATTGGAAATGGACTTGGCTCTCACCTTCATCCTGTGTTCTCCACTAAAGGGGAAGACAAAGAATAAATAACCATATTTGTCACATTTGCTCAGCTGTTCTAGTCACCAGTGTGCAAAATTAAACTACGAGGAATCGGGCCATTTCATTCACCCTTCTTGTCCAAGTAAAAAAAAGCCTGGGTCAGTGCTATACCACCACGGCTACAGCTGCTTTTGGAACCTGGCCCACAGTGCAGACAAGGAGGACTATCGCAGTCACCTGCCAGGGAATGGCCCCTTTGCTGCTGTTATGTGTTTGCTTGGATTTGCTTTGTTTTTCTGGTGCTATCTTTAAATGTGTTGGCTATGTTAGCCTCAAAAGGGTGAGATGGTAAATCCCTGATACCCTCTGCAAACAGAAGCCTGGCAGCATTTTCTTAACAGATGTTAAGAATTGTAACAGGTTGCACTGCTATTTTCTCTGGTTATTTGCCAAAGTAAGCCCAAAGCATCCCTACCAATAAACTGGCATTTAGAAAAACACTCCAAAACACAGTCACAGCTGGATGATCTATGCACCAATATTCTTCCTTCCACTCCCCACCCATCAGTGGGATATGCTGCAAAATGATTAACTGCCTTCCCACCATCTGCGCTCAGGTTCCATTAGCAACCCAGGCGTTTCAGAAGATCCCAGCCCTGCTCAAGCTAAGTCCAATTACTGCTTGCTGATTCATCAGTCCAGCTAGGCAAGCCTGGAAAATGCAACAGGTAACCAAACACTCTCGGAACAAATTAACCTTTACAAAAAACAGGTACTTCACGTCCTGTCCTGCCAGTGTTAACTATGGACAAATAGAGGGAGAAGCTCAGGTCAGGCCACAGCTGCTTTAGTCAGGTTGCTGAACAATAGGCCCTTACCTTGCTTGCTGGCAGACACTGCAAATCCAAGCCTTCTCCTTCTTCTGGTAAGAACTGCAGCTCTTGCAGATGTTGTACTTGCAGTCTTGACACTGTCGCTTGCTGTTGATGAGGAACGTGAAAGGGGAACAGCAGCGAATACAGCAGTGCTCGTTGAACTTCTGCTGCTTGGAAAGGATGCTGCACTTGTTACCCTCCTCATCCAACTTCTGCTTCATTTCACTGGAATAAAAAGCAAAAGAACAAAAACTAGACATCTTCATTTTACGCTCTTCAAATAACTTTTGCAGGTGTGAAATAAATGTCAGAAATGCATGTTCTAAGTCCAGAATTATGAAGCAAAAACTCCTATAAAAACTCCCTGGAGTCACCTGTGGCCAATCTATTTAAACCCTCTGAGTCACAAGCCAGGGCCATCTCCCTTCACTCAGATCCAGCGACACAACCCTCAGGAGAGCCAGGCCACGGCTCCAGGTACTCCAGCTGTGCAAAGCCACAGCATTATTTGAGAATTCAGGGCTGCTTTCAGAACACTTTACAAATCAGAAGTCAGTCTATGAAAGTCAAAAGGTTTAGTGCACAGTAACAAGAAGTCCTACTGATCAACAGTTTTGAAAAAAAAAGTGTTGTTTGCTTCGTTCTGACACCTGAGGCCATATTACTCTTAATAGCCCCAATTTGTCACGGAAGGTTAATCACATACTTCATTTCAGAGAGATTTGGGTGTTTTACTGATTTTTTTACTAAGTAGGACCAATACTGAGCCAACTGTTTGTGAAAGTGTTTGCAGACCCCCTAAAGTTTTCTGTATTCCAGCAAAAGAGATCATTTATTAAAAAAGTAACATAAATTGTGTGTGTGGTATTCAGTAATTTGCCATCTCTCGTTTTACAGTCATTTTTGATATTTTACAAATTAGGCAATATATTCCACAACGTGGAATAAAAAACATCCAGAAGGAACAGTCATGTAATTAGATAAGTCTGAAAACTCATGGCACAATTTCTGGCATGTACAAATAGGATATACATTAAGAGAAAAAAAATAATCATGAAAACTATGTTAAATAAAAACTTATAGAACAGAATGCACATACATATATTCATTCTTCCCATTTCTCAGTATTAGTGATGGTTATCTTATTATTTCCCATTGCTGAAATGAACCACGTATAAGACTAGACTAACACAAAAGTCTAAACTAAATTTAAAGAGATAGACAAAGTTACAGGAAGACAGAGTCATGACATGCTGACTTACACTTAAATTAATGCTGAAATATCTTGCTACAGGAAAAAAAGAAGACACTTATTGCATACTTATTCAGGAATTCAACCAAGATCATCTATAAGCATCATCACGAGCCAAGCCTAGAATGCTAAACAGACTCTCACTGCTAGGCTATACATCATCTTATTTGCTATTTCTGCCTCAGACTCGTAACTCAGAATAAAAGCAGCCTATTTTATGGAAGTCTGACAGGTCAATTCTAAACCTCAAGTCTAAAAGCCAATTAAGGCAGTGATCTACAGCAAAGAATTTTTGAACTTGCACATACATCATATTTAACCATATTCCAGATACACACCTTTTCTAAATTTAAAATTTCAGAACAATGTACATTTCTGCTTTTTGTCCCCTGTACAAAGATTTGGCTATCTTAGACCAGCTGCTCAAACCCAAGTAAATACTCTTTGGAGTTTCAAGTAAATAATCTTTCTTTATGATTTTTGTCCAGACGGCAATACTTACTTGTTTTTCCACATTTTTACACAACATTAAAGATGAAAAAGGTAAAAGATTATCATGTCAGAAAGGAAATGTCTGAGTTATACAAGTCAAACTGACTTCCTCACGTAAACAGATAGAACTACCCCGCCAATTAAATGGGATGGTTAGACTAGTTTGTCTTAGCCCCATTCCTCCCTCCTACCATGGTCCTACACAGACAATCTTTCTAGGGGAACATGAGAAGCAGTGAGCTGTTCCCCACACTGCTTCTCCAACCCCAGCACGCATCCTGCTCCGCCACAATGGAGAAGGATAGAGCAATGCTTCTGCACGGGAGGTCAGGTGGAAACCACGGGTCCCAGGGCAGAAGCTGGCGAATGTGAGGGCTATATGATACAAGGAAGATTTCTGGCACGGAGAAGAAATGTCAGCAGCCCAAGATGCTGCAATCTTTGCTTCAGGCTAGGGACCCCAGGCAGCAGATGCTGGCCTCCCCGTAAGGTGAGAAGAGCCAAGGAGTCAAGGTCAGGAGGAGCAGTGAAGGAAGAGATTTTTGTCCTCATGCAGCTCTATTATCTCCCAGAATTAGTAACACTGATATTTGGTAGTATCAGCCTGCACACTCAACATTGGCGTGGTCAATGGCATTTTGAACCCTCATTAGGGCTCTTATGCATGATAGCAAGATAAACCACAGAAGCAAAGCCACCTATCAAAGCACTACAATAATGCTCGCACAATATAAAAACAGGCAGTGCCCAACAGAGCTAATAAAGCCTGATACCTAGAGAAAGCTGAGCATACACTGAAGCCTTTTCATCAGTACAGGCATTAATTACATCTCTCTCCTCTGTCTGGCTGCCAACATTCATTACAGTGGTAGAACCTTAATATCATTAAGGCATCTGCCTCACTGTTAAACAGGACTAAAATTGGCCAACGGATTCAAAAAGTCAATAGGATAGGGCTCTACAGGCTGGCAGAGAGCAGGCATGACAGAAGAATTGTCTCATTTCCACAGGAAACCAGGCAGAACAGAAAAGAAAGCAATGCACATCCCTCGACGGCTGTAACAAATTAAGGCCCTGATGCACTACCTGCCAAATGCTATTCTGGTTTCTATCAGTAGTCAAATGGCAAAAGGGACTGTCAACAGGACTTGTCAGCTGAAGCCAAAAGGCTACTCTCCGCACTCTTTCCTTTGGAAGTAAAAAATGGGTTTCCTGTGAAGGTGAAGTGCTGCACAACACTGGTAGGCAACTGAATCTGCCTGGTTTGAGGAAAATGACATAGTCAAAGGGAATAGTAGGCTCTGGTTTACTCCCAGCAATACTGAGAAAACCTCACTTGCACATGACTTCAGCTGGATGATTAATGTGAGCAGGATGGCTAATGTGAGCTCCAATCTCAATACACTGAGAAAGTTTGTAGTGCTGGGATTCAGGAGGTACAAGTTGAAGTTGGAGGCATCCTGAGTTTGAAAGTCTCAGACTTTATCTTCAGGATGTTAGAATGGCTTGGTACAAGACAACTGTAACAATGGTCTACGGAAAGGAGCACAGTCAACACCACTGACCCTGTCATGCAGTGAAACTCGCCTCCAAAAGGATGACAGTCACCTGTGCAGGAGCTGATTGTTTCTAAGAGGCAGGTTGAGCCACATGGCCATCCCAAACATTACCCCTTCCTCTCCATGCCACACCATTTCCCTCAAAGAAACACAGATGAGGAAGATGGGACAGAGAAAAGAGGGAGAATGTGTGTGCACTGACATGCGCTTACTTCCCCCTCCTACCATTACATGGTGTTCCCTCCTTGGGGAAGTACTTATAAATATACATATAATATGTGTGCATATAAAACAAGCAACAAAAAAGATTCTGTACAAAAAAATATCCCTTCAGGGGAAAGGATGGAAGAGAGGGAAGCACAAATGACAGCATTTATTCACATCACTTAAGTCACAACTGATGGTGCTCTGCTATTATGGTTATGTGTAACATAGTAATAAGGATCCACAGAGAAGAGAACTCCTGCTGTTTGAATGAATCTAAGACTGGATTTCATTTTCTTTTTCGAGTGGCTGCATTTCACTGATTGCCTATAAATACAAAAGAAGCAAAGAATACTCACTAGATACCCAACATGTCTGTCACCAAGACTAATTCTGTCAAAGAACACTTTATTGAACTATAAGTTCCAAAAAATACAGATGCATATTTAGATTTTTCCAGAGGCTGGTATTAATTGATCTGCAACAGTTTGCATAATAAATACGTAATTAATTTCAGTCAACATTTTGGGTGATAGACTCCTGGCATGTAAGCCACACAAAGTCAGGTTAGGAGAACTTCCTAGCATAATGCTTTGGATGTAGGTTTTGCTATTATATTCTGAGGGTGCATAGTCATATTCCCCTCTTCACCCACCACACTTTTGTTGCCTTTTTTTTTTTTAAATTTAAATACCTTTCATTGTCATGGTTTATTTCTTTACGTCTTAAAGGATTTTAACTGAATTTGTGAGAAGTACGATATTTTGCTGTGCTGGTTTGTACAGCGGTGTACAGATGATATGGTAGGTTAGGTACCATGTTATGCTGAAGGCAGGTACTGCACAGCACATTGCAAGGGAGGACACTGCTGAAACGCGGCTGGTGGTGAGTTGAGCAGACATGCAGCATGTCTCATCGCATGACTGCTCCTCAACAGTCATAGAGTCCTCTTTGGACTCTATGAATTGGCAGCCCCTTCTGTTTCTACAAATAACACTGCTTCAGACTTGTAAATGTAGGATAAAACTTGGCAAAATTGAAGCTACAGGACTGTTTTTCCTTGCTCTTCACTGCCACCAATTTACAGTCATTTGTCCAAAGTCACCAGCTTTTCATATGCTTTGGTTTATCTGCTGTACAATAGCAGTAGCGGTCAAACTCACAATGGCAATGACAAACCTGTTTGATCTATATATATAAGTATATACGGAACAACTTCACACAGCTTCTTTCATTTAGCGACCAAATAGTCCTCTCCACTGCTATATATTTACAACTAATATTCACAGCAAATGACCCTCAACCTTTTTTTTTTTTCCCCCACCAGATCCAATTACCTTATCTAGATAAAATTCTGTTTCAAGTCACTTGTACAGTATACAGCTCACTGAGTTCCTACTTATTAGCAAGTAGGATAAGATGTATTCAGTGCAGGACTGTAATACTAAATCCTCTGTTGGTGCTCTGGACAGACCTATTCTGGTAGGATTCAACACAATTGAGACATATTCCCTGTGTGATTGCAACAGTCTCAGCTGCAAAAACAGGCTGGCAGGTTCAAACGTAATTCTTCAATGTTTGCCTGAACAATGCCTTCTCCCCTAATAAATTTATTTAAAACAATTGGTTATTGTATATAATAGCACCTCCTGAATACAGAAATACAACCTGGTTTGAGAAAAGCTTTTATGCTTTTTATCCCAAACCCTCTTTTATAAAAGTTAGCTTTTTTCCTTTTAACTGGTAGTATAATAAGGATGCTTGTTGTTTTTCTGAGCTACAGTTTGATATTCACAAAGCTCAAAGGCTGTAATTATTCTATATTTCAATAAGTGAAACAAATCCTAGATGGGCCTGTATGCTTGCCCCCAAGAGGCATTACTGCGATTACATACGCAAGGGCTGGGGGCAGGTGGAGCTATAACCTCAAATTGCAAAGTCAACAGTAATATACATGCTGGCAACTTGCCATAGTAAGGTAATACTGCAAGATTTAAAAAAAGCTGGAAGGAAGCCTATAATGTGTTTGAGAAACAGGTTAAAAACCCCCCACGACTCTATGTACAAGGCTAGGATGATCAAAGTCCAAGCTTCTCCACTGGGGACAGCAGTGGAAGGGAGTTCATAAAACAGCAGGACTGAAGGCCGTGGTCAGCTACATTATAACAAAAAAGCTAAGAAAACCTACCTGGTTTCCATACAACAAGGAGAACAGTTCCTGGTAGAAACCTGACAGTTGGCTTGCTTCACTCAGTGATTTGGGCAGCAGAGCTACCATGCCTTTTTTTTTTCTCCAACAGATCAGCAGTTGAAATATTTGCCTGGGATGTGTAAGATTAATTTAAGTCTCTGCTCCATTCAAAGGAAACTTAACATCCACGCTACCACCAACTTAGACGTCAGGTTGAATGGCCTCCTCAGGCATTGTCCTTCATCATCATCTTTGGTAAGATTAAAACTAAGTTATTTACAAATATTCACTGGAGCACAGAGCAAGACAGAAGCATAACCAAGCAGCCAAGGCACTGATGAAGCCAGACACCTTGCTTTAGCCTTGCCTTAGGAAAGCTTTAGGTATTCCACAGGCAGCAGTACATTACCGACGGCTGGCACACTCCTCTGGGAGGTGGGAGATGAGGTGAGGGGTGTGCCCAGTGGAAGAAGTTGTTCAAGAGTCCAGTTTTGGGAAGACTCTCCAATTACCCTGTAAAAAGTAGCCTCGCACAGAGGCATTTATGGGAAAGCAATGGGACCATTACCACTAGCAGCAGCAGAGACAGTCGTTTGGAAAGGATGCAACACGTGTTAGTCAGCTACAACGCAGCACACCAAGCTCCAAGACAGAGTCTGCATAAGCAAGTCTGTCTGCCAGGCTCCCCGAAACCCAGCTCTCTGCGCTTCTCCAGGGAATGTCCAACTACCGGGCTTTAGCCAGCTTACACTCGCCTCACACCAGTCTCCATTTCAGACTGGCACCTGCCAGTTTAAAGGCAAAGTCCAGCTGGTAAGGTTCCCATTTGCTCTGTTGCTTTCTTGGATGATAGAAAAATACAAATTTTCCTACTGTTTAACCCCCTTTTGCCTTCCCCAACAGAGAGTAACAGTTAAGTCTATTCTAGTTGCCTGCACAGGAAAAGAGGAAAATGGAGGGACAATGTTCCTAGAAATAACAACAACAACCAAAAAAAAAAAAAAGAGAGAGAGAGAAGGGAAAAAAAATGTCCTGCAAGCAGCACTTTGACCACAAGTTGTCAAAGACAGGTAGAAAGTTTCTCCTTCAGTACTCCACATGAAGTCTTCTGTTTCCAGTCCTCTTAATTCAAATTACATCTATTTCATAAAATAAGCTACGTTTTATCCACGTAGCACTGGAGCCTTTTGTCCTTCAAAGACTAGTGAGCAGGCAGCATATACTGCAAAGTGCTTTTCTTAGGGGAGCAGTGTTCTGCCCCGCTGTGTAACTGGTTGTGTCTCTTCTCTGCATTTGTTTGCACTACCTCACCTCTCAGACTAGATTTGGCCTGGTCCATGAAGATCACCAATTTGTCTTAAAACTGGTTTTAATCTTAGTTTGACCACTGTTAAAAGCCTTATGACACTTTTTCCCTCCACAGAAGAGAATGTCTTCAGACACTCTTCTGGCCAGGCACCCTTCATACTCACCTAGTATGTATAAGCTACTGTGACATTTCGCTTAGCATGAGATCAGGTTTTCTACATAGTCTGGGGAGCAGGTGAACAAGTTCTGATGTGCCTGTTTGCAGCCTTTCAGAAAAGCCATTATCACCAACTGCACCTCGTGGTTTTCCACTCCCAAAGTTAGTCCAAGCCTGGTCTGTTGGGATGGGAGTTTCCTTAGGATACAGATTTCACCTCAAAATACAAGTTCCACCGATGCCCTCTAAGCCACAATGTTGAAGGACACAGGACTTTTCCTATTCAGAGGCCAAAGTTTACACAGTATTCCCGTCTCTGCTCTCCTTAGACCTGCCAGATGTGTGCCAGAGGCTGGGGTGGGGGTAAAGCTCCTTTAATCTGTTCAGAACCTGACAGTCTTTTACTCCTTGGCTACTAGCAGAATGAGGAGGAGTCACAGGCTGTGAAATTTCACTCCCATTCATGTTTTCAATTTCATGTTCAAGGTCCCAGATTGCGATTACTAGAAGTGGTTCCCACCTCTGCCCTTGATTCCTCTTCTCCTCCTCCTCCTCCCAGAAGTGGACCAACTAGGTTAGTGCAATGCTTCTAAATTTACGGAAAACGTCCATTTGAAGGTTTACAGCCTCTCTCAGATCACTGCCCAGGAGTTACCTAGCCAAAGCTGCCAAGAAGAGCTGCTCACCCTTTCATCCCTTGGTTTTTTTTACGCACCAAAGTGTGGCACAGTGCAAATAGTGATGAAGCTATACGCTGGCAGGATCATGTATCTTTCCCCCTTGCTATATAAAGTAAGAACCAAATTCTCCCAGAAGGCATATGCCTCCATCATTATTTACTCTCTAAATGTTCAGTGCTCATTTCTTTTAGCTGCCTCTTCTCAGGCGGTTCATTCTCCATCAGGATGGGCATCTAATACAACTCTCTAGTCCCAGGCAGTGCTACACCATCGCCACATGCACCTATTGCTTCTCTTAGGTCTTTGCTAAATTGTCCCTGGTGAAACTCTACTTGCCTCTCTTTAAAAAAGTAGAGCACAGGATAGTACTGCGTCCCTTAAAAGCAAATGCCAAGTTAATTCATTATCTTAAAATGATGGCTTTTTTCCTAGGCTCCTATCAACAGTCACAATTGTGCCTCATGCTATATTGAACACTTAGTACGTCTATTATTATTCTACACATTGCTGGTGCTGTCAAAAAGCCATGCTAGTACACATGCAAACACACTGCTTGCAGCTAGGGACCCTTCGAGGAACACACATCACTTTAATCTGTGCAGAGTGATATCGATCCAGCAGCAGCAGCTGACTTTCAGGGAGGATTAGACAGCAGGGAGCGCACCATAAATGTGTGTGTGTTTGGGAGGGGGAGGGGGAATGGATATGGGACACCTCATCATTCAAGCACTAAGAGGCTCATAAATCGTTATGAGTAAGTCACATGTATCAAAAATCAGGAAGATTAATATTTTGCAGTCCAATTTTCCAACTAGAGCTGTATTCTTTTATCTAAGATCCTACTAGCATTTCTTAAGGGGGTTTTCTCTTCAGCTTTTAATTTCTATAAAATTAAATGTCTTTAAAATTAGTGGATATTCCTACCAAATCTTCCTTTTTAATTTTTCTTTCCCTCTCTTCAAAAGTAGGACTAAACAACGATGGTGCTGCACATACGCTGATGATCTTGTCCCATTAAATTCTTTACAATTGTTGTCAGTCTTGCCCTTTTGTCGCTGAACTCAAAAGGCCTATGATGAGATCTGAATGAGACTACTGCGCATTCAGATCGAACACTATGTCCACAGCACGCACCACGCGGCTACCAATGGTATGAACCCTGTGCCGGAAACAGCAACAGAAGCAGACATATGAAAGGTGAGCTGACTGGCATGCAACCTCAATGCCATCAGAGGTCTCATAGGATAGCAAAGCATTTGGGAGCTTAGGATACCTTACTTGTATGTTTAGTTAAGGTTAAGTGAGGTACAAGAATAAAAACCTATTTAGGTATGTTTTTAAACAAGCCTTTGCAACAGCAATGTGGAGACTAAATGGACTCCGTATCACCCTACTGACATAACCCATCTGCCTTGACCGATGTTCCTTGGAGCTGAATAAACTAACACTAAGAGACAGTCGTATACCCTACCTTTAAAAATAGTTATTCTTCTACAACCTGAGACAGCACTGTAAAAAATAATCAGTTATCTACATAAAAAAGTATCACGGATTCCGAGGACAATCTCTTTCTAAAAACAAAGAAAACCAGCACAGTGGAAACACTGTTGTTTTGGTTTTTTTTGTTTTTGTTTTTGTTTTTTTTTTTTACATTTGCAAACACTTCTGATAATGGGTAAAGAATTACACTAATACCTTCATATATCTTATGAAATACCATAAAACAAAGACATGAAGACCAACCTGTAGAAGCTTTGTGCTAATCACAGCTGAACCAGTTAAACTGCTAAGTAGAACCAGTAAAATGCCAGCATACTCAACGCTTTCTCTTAAAAAAAACATACATCAGGCACTGTGCTTGCTGGAGAGAGAACAGATTCAATCAGCACCTAGACAAGGTGTGGTTCACTTGCCCCAGACCAGTACCTTGCTTGTCGTACCAGGCTCCATCCTAATCTGTTACCAATTTCATGCTCAGCTGAAGCCCTTTCACAAAATGAATGATTTGTGCTGTGTTACCCTATAGACACCGCGCTAGTGGCTCTTAAGGGAAGTTTCCTTTTCTATTGCTGGCACAAGCACTGTCAATCAGTGTCTATCATCAGTTGGAAATGACTGACATGTCAGAATGTAGATCAATGAAATACGTAATATACTGGTATTATTTTAAATTCCTCCTCACTTTGTAAACCTGTAAATTGTCAAGAGACATTGTATTTAACTCCATTTTCTTTTGTCATATTGGATATCACAGGAGCACAGACTGTGCACCACATTTAACTGATAGGCTTTGAAATCTTCTGCAGGCAAGTGGAGCAGCAAGGGAGAAGCAGGTCTTGAATTTTAGAGCAGACATTTTGGGGAGCTCTGGGGACATCACAAATCTCCACAGGAAAGCTGAAAAGATCTTTTCCAAGAAGCAGTGCTGCAAGTACGGACTACTTTGCCCTCCTGTTCTAATACTGCCACATGGAACATGTGAAAATAAATCTGGGGTTTAATATACTTTTTTCTTCACTTTGTTTTTCATCTGCCTCTCATCTCCGTTAGAGACTGCTCTACAGGCAGGTGGGGTGTTCTGAGGTGAAATACTTCACCAGTATTGAGGACAAGCACTTCTGCTGCAGGCGCAGGATCTTCTGGTTAAATCCTGGGTTTAACAGATCCATTGAAAAGGGCCAAGAGGTGTGCTTCCATGCTGGACATCAATTGCAAGTGATGATAAGCTAAAAACTTTTCTCCCTTTCTCACTATTATATCCATACTGAACCACTGACCACTACTATCAGAGCCTACGCATCCAGACAGTTTTCATCCTTTATAATTTCACTTTATAATTTCACCTGTTTATGCCATAGCCCTGCAATGTGACAAAACGGTAAGCTTTGATTAATATTTACATTAGCATTTTGTGACACCTTCCTCTTAGATTACCATCCTGGTTTTAGCTGAGATGGAGTTAATTTTCTTTCTAGTAGCTGATACAGTACTGTGTTTTGGGTTTAGTATGAAATGCTGATAACACACTGATGGTTTTACTTGTTGCTAGGTAGTGGTAGTGCTTACACTAAGCCAAGGACTTTTCAGCTTCCCACACCCTGCCAGGCGCACAAGAAACTGGGAGAGCACAGCCAGGACAGCTGACGCAGACTGACCAAAGGGATATTCCATTCCATATGACATCATGCTCCATATATAACTGGGGAAGCTAGCCAGGAGGCGGCATCGCTGCTCAGAAGCAGACTGGGCATGGGGTTTGGCGTTTTTTTCCCTTTCTGCATGTGGTGAGCAATTGTGTTTCTGCATAATTTGTTATATATATATATTTAATTACTATTATTGTTATTACTACTATTATTATTGTTGTCTTTCTTTGTTATACTTTTAAACTGTCTTTATTTCAACCCACAACTTGCTTTTTTCCCACTCTCCTCCTCATCCCTGGAGGGGGGTGAGCGAGCAGCCGTGTGGTGCTTAGTTACCAGCTGGGGTTAAACCACAATAACAAACATGTAATACTTTATGTCATACTACCCTATCAAACATCCTAACAGCATAGCTAAACATCAACACAGTTCTCCCACATTTCTTATATGCCTTCCCTGACTTTTTCCTCCCCACATGTGATAGTGGTTTATAGTTTTATAAACTGCATTCCCCTCTAACTCATTTCCTCTCAATAAATGTCATTTTGATGTCCCTGAAGCATATTTCTCATTGCCTGTCTGGTATCTTTCTATAACTAATATGTCAATGTTTCTTGCATCTTTTTTAGCTAATCATAGTAGAATTTTATCTTTCAATGTCCTTTCCAAACAATTTCCAGAAATATTAAGTTGTCTATAGGATTGCATTGAATCAACAGCATTGATAACTACTTAGCATGAGTAGTTTGTTTGATCTGATAAACCCCACAGCCTAACAGCTTTTTATTCCCTACCATCTACTAAGGGTTATCCTACATATTAGGCAGCCAAAGTGTAGTTCTGAAAGTCTCTTTACTATGTTATTTCAGTATCAGTACATCTCTATTTACCACTTCGCAACTCAGAATAGTGCATTTTGTCACACACTTAATCCTGTTTTTCTCCTTGTTGTACCAAGTGAAAAAAAAAATAGTTTAACAGAATTAATTCTCAGGTGCATCTAATTTTAAAGGGAGGAAAACTGAATCCCTGGTCATATTGACCAACTTCCTCCAAGCATTTCATTGTGTATTCATGATCAGTAGAGGAAAGCAAAGTATTCATCAAATGCTGGTACACTTGTAGCATTTATCAGCACTCTCTCCTCCCATTTGTCACACTCTGTGCCTCTACCGATGCCTCTCTCATTGGAGAATTTCATGTTTCTCCTGTTGGATCCTGACTTTCAGCACAAGGTCATCTGGACTTAATGACCTTTTTTATCCCTTTTGGTCATACCTGAAGAATGATAAATACAGAGAAGCATTCTTAAGAATAAAGCATTGTTCAATTCAGACCAAATATACTTAGTGAAAATATTCTTTAAATGTACATACTCTTCCATCACATTTACGTGCAATACTTTCTTTGCATCACTGGTGGCATTTGTGAGTCTACCTTCCTTAGGAATCCTATTTTATGCCCATATCAACCTGAAAAAGTTTCCTTTAAGAATAGAAACACTCCTACTACATTAAACAGTTCTTTTCCCAGTGCTCCTTTCACAGTGCCATCTGGCCTGACCTTATAAAACACAATTCATAGCCTGGCTAGTGTACAGCAGGAGACTAACTCAGACATCGGCCCTGAAAATCTCTCAAGTATTCAGAGTCATCCTTCCCTCTTCCTGGCTGGACTACAGCAACACAGACCTACAAAGATTTGCACTAGAATCACTGTTGTTACCAAGTTACGACTACTTACTTCCCTTACGAGAAAATGAAAAGGAGTCTTCCTTGACCCTTCCCACAGAACACGCAGCAGAATAAACAAGAGCAGGCAGCAGAATAAACAGCAGAGCTCCCTAAGGAAGCGGGTTTCACAGCCTGACAAGTCAGAGCGTGTGCTGCTAGAAAAAACAGCACAAAGACGCTCATCCCACTTCGCATACAGTCAAGATGAGTAATGCTTCATACATGAGGGTCTTCTGCCTGATGAGGCTGGCTTTCCAAATTTCCCTGTCCTGACCACTGCATTCCCAGGAGAGCAGCTGCTGCTCCAGAACCTGGGCAGGACGGGAACGCTGCAAGAGCCATGTTCTTCACAAGCATGGGGAACGTGACACAGATAAACCTGCACTGTGTCCTCCAACACCCTCATCCACTGAGTATTTCACCACTTTCTGAGATGACCTCAGGAGCCCTCACGCATCACAAGAAGAAAGCTCTAGGCCATCCCAGCAACAGGTTGTTTCAGGTGAAACTCCTATGCAGTCCTAAGAAGGACACCAGCTTATGTTGCCCAAGGTAACAAAAAAATCCCAAAACAAAACGCCTCAAAGCAAGACGTACCCACTAAGTTGGTTTCAGAGTGAATTCCTTGCCAATTGCATCACTTAACTCTGTATTTTCAACAGGTCTGCGTATACACAGCTCCTGAAGTCCACTTCCCTAGTCCAGCTTCTCTTCATGTTGCCCATGTACCTAACACATACTGTTCTTAGATATTCCACATAGACTCTGCAATTCAAGTAGATTAAAAATTGCAAGCCCTGCAATTCCAAACAATCAACATAATATGGGTCGAGAAATAGCAGCTCGATATTTTTAGTAAATTTAAGCCTATAAACAACAATTAAGTATAGAAATTGTTTGCAATATCTATGTAGGTTTTGTTGGTTTGTTTGTTTTAAAGACTTACAAGATTAAACCACATACCTCTATCGTACACAGGAAAGTATTTTGGCAGATGAAAAAAAAACAAACCTGTTTTCAGAGCGTGCATTTTTATATTTAATATGACATGTTACCCTTGTGTGTTTCGTATCAACAATATTAACACCTTCTGGAAGCAGTATCATGCCCCTTATTACAAACCAGACAAATCTCTGCAAAAGGGAAGGAAAAACACTGACAGCACCGCCTCCTCTCCATTCAAACACATATAGCAAAGGTAGGCTTTTAAAAGGTATTGGCATATGCTATTGCTATAAGTAACACCAGTATTTAACAAAGACACAATCTTCACTGTTACAGTACTTCCAATATTTCACAGTTCATGTTCTTAACTTAATCCAAAAGCTTTTTATTATGTGAATGTTTCTGCAAATTTAACAACATACTGATATTTTAACATATAAAGGAATATACAGTAATGGAATGAAAGGAAATCAGTAAGTAACCACAAAAACTATAAAAAGGCTAATAATTTGGAATTTATTTAGAAAATAATGGTATGTATTTTGTAGCTGTGACTGTAAGTGCAGCTATTTAGCTTTACTCTGCGTACGTGTGTGAGCATGCAGGCATACACATATAGATGAACTGCATTATTCAATATCCCTTGCAAGCGAAGGCTGGGAATCTCACCCACCTAGTATTCTCCCTACCCCATTCCCAGGGAAATGTAGTACTAAGGACTGTCCTTGAAAAGGCAATTCAGCTATAAAGAGGAAACACAGCCAGGTTACCAGACTAGCAAGATATTAAGGAACTAGTGATAAATTAAAGTGCAGATGGTCCTACAGCTCTATGTATCCCAGTAATTCTTCCTCAACCCTTGACAGTATGCCTCACCCAGGACACAGAAGGTTGTACGCAGTGAACTTTCCCAGAGGGGAGAAAGGATGCAAGGGAACATCAGAAACTTGCCTTTTTCATTCCTCCTCTAGGTCTATGTGTGCTCTCTGCTTCTTCCCAATCAGGTACCTATCAATCTGAAGTACAGCGAATGTACTTCAGTAGGATGTTTTTTAGTGAATGGTAAAACAATTGAAATAACTCAGAAGCTTTTGAAAAATGGAAATGCACCTAATTCAACAACTTGAATTCAGAAAGATTATTAGGTGGTGAATATTTGGAAAAGACAGAATGGTTATTCGATGACCTTCACCCTTTTTTAAATTATGTGGTTTGAATTTTTAAACTGTCACGTTTTGTTCTGACTTTTTCCTAATAAGAGAGTTGCAAATACTATTACTCAGCTCCTCTGTAGACACTGCCATTCCGGTATCTGATGCCTTTCTTCTCTTTTTTTCCCTCATGCATTTTCTCTCTCCAAAAGCTGCAGATGGAAGAGATCTCCCCTGTGTGGAGCTTATGGCACAGATAGACCCCAGACTTGGTTCATGTACTTTGCGCAGACCCTCTGGCTATGTCTGAATTCTCAGATAATTCAGCACACCAAGAGCAGATCAGTAGACTGAACTAGACAGCACTGAAGGCCTACACCTACGTGGTACATGGTTCAGGAGCTTTGCTTCAGGGAAGACAGTCCGATTCCCTGGACCAGCCATTCCTGTCTTGCACACAGTTTGAAGTAGTCTCAGGCCGCGATTCAGAGACGTTATCTGTTCAGTGTGTGTGTGGGGTGTTTATAGCCAAACAGGGCATATTTGGTGAGCACCTGGAGATAAACTTTGGCTTAGTTTCTTCCAGAAGGAATCTAGGTTGTGCACACCAAAACCGACCTGTGATGTAAACCATGGTGTGATAAATGAGGATGAGCGGGTTTGCTCCAAAACTGTACTACTGCTCTGAACTGAAATGCTAACGTAAATGCAGTCATAGACAACTAGAGGAGTCTCTCTCAACACAGGTACCTGGAGTAGGTCGTTTTTCATTGACAGGTCTGTAACAGCCTTGGCTACTGAGTTTGGAAAACCATTCCGACACCTGCAACATACATAGCCATGGCTCACATGCAGTGAAGTTTTATACGTTTTCACATTTATCTTGCTGACAGTTAAAGATGCACAATGCTGTTTTATAAAGATACATAAGAAGCAAGAAGTAGTTTCTGATTAGAAATTCCTTCTCTTTTAAAAGGATTCAGTGGGCTGCAAGACTTATGCATGGACTTTTGAAAATTTTCTCTTGAAATAGCATTAGAAATTCAATCTATCATACACCCACTTCATTTCAAGGCATATTTTGGATTGGTATGCTTAAAATTTAGCTTTATAAAACACTACCAATAGGATCCAAATTTGTACCAGTTTGAAATACCTTTGAACATAACTGATCTAATTCTCCACCACATTGCATTGTTGGTTCACACTGGTGTCACTCCACGAATTCCATCATCACTGTGGTACAGTAAGATGGACGGGGTAATGGAACAAGGAGCCAAAAGCTACACCTTTTGTGGCTACAGCCTGAAATGGTACCAGAAGATGGTCAGACTGTCAGCTTTAATCAGTAGCAGAAAATGGTTACAGAGTTACCTACGGATTCTCTCAGGGAAAAGAAAAAAGGAAAAAAAAAAAAAAAAAGAGGATTTTCTCACAGATATTTCTGCTGCCTTGCAGATTCTGTGCCTCACTCAAATCCTCCTTCCCTCACTACAGTTCCAAATGAAACCAAAGCTCTACCAAGCTGCTTTCCTCCTAGGTAAACATAGCTTGGATTTCCCTTCCGGGCTCAGCTGCTGGACTGACAGTCTGCGGGCACTGCAGAGGACTGCCAGCAGATACTCCTTTCCTAAACTCCTCTCTGTAGAGTTGCACTGATGTCCCATCATCTGAATTACAGATCAAATCTGCTTCTGATGTGTAACTGACAATGATTTAAAACGTTAAATACATCAAAAGGAGAAATTCTGGTTTAAAAGTAACAATTTATTCTCAAACCCCAACATTTATTCTCAAGGGAAAGAAAGAAAAAAAAAAAAGAATACGAAACACTAATCTTTCAAAATAACAAGAATACAAAAGTATTGGCATCTCCATAAATGCAGGACTACAAAACAGGGATACAGGGAGTATCTCTAACTGAAATATCTGTTGATTTCTAAGAAATAATGAAATGCATTTAATCACACTTCAAGTGGAGGAAGCTCCTCCAATGGGAACCATAACAATATAATTTGTATTAATTTAATGACTAAAAATTCTAGTGCTGAAAAAATAAATATTTCTTTTTAATAAATTAATTGCTCTGTTTAATTTTATACATTTAGTTGCAAAGAAGTGAAAAGACTAAGGAGTGACAAATTTCAGGCTTAGAGGGGAAGAGAAACGCAAGTGGAGATCTCCTTCAAAACTGTCCTAAAATGCCTAAGTATTTAACCAAGATTTTATTGCTTAGAAAAGGGAAAAGGTGTAACTATGTTTTTCATAAGTATTCCCTAACTGTGGAGATGCTTTCCACTTGAAATTTGTCTCTGCCTGTGTCAACAGTGTGATTTGGGTGCAGGAGGGCAAAGCTTAGCAAAGCATGTTTTCCTGTACAATCTTGTGTTAGATAAAGGGGGAGAAAGGAAATTTCTTTTCTTAAAAAGTGATGGCTATGGGCGGGTAGTGCAACACCCAATGACACAATACAGATTCCTTCCATGACATGGGTGCCACAAACAAAAAAAGACGGTTGTTGGGAGTACAGGCACTTGCACTTTGGTTCCAAGTTGGATGCATAGAAGGATGCTGTCTTGATGCTGTCTTACAGCATCAGAATGGAGTAAATATTCTTCCCCCCAGCCCTATTAACACTTTCAATTTTCTTCTCATTCCTTTCCTTTCCACAAAAAGCAAAGCAACCACAGTTGATATTTTGGGGGTTTTTTTGTTCGCTTCCATAGAGTGCCACCCTTTTCACAGCTTTTCCACTTCTGGCTTTCCACTTTCCATTTTCTGGCTATATTTATCTGCTCCTAGAAAAGGTGCAAGTTAAGGTAAATTCAGAAAATGTGACACAGAGGGTCAAAGGTAAACCACAAGAACCAGAAGTCAAGTAGTTATCCCCACAAGCAGGGGTGAAAGAAGCACGCAGGCAAGAATTTGTTGTTGGCAAATCAGTAGGCACTTATATTCAAGAGCAAGAAAAACAGAGGCAAGCACTGAGATAGCAAGATGATGTTTTTCTTCACGTACGGGGCTATACAATTTTTTACCCAATTCTGTACTATGTTTCTAGGCATCTTTCAAACCACCGTTCTAGGCCAAGGGTGCAAATTTCAGTTACTACTGCAGTTTGTGTAAGTCAGACGTAAAAAAGAAAGTATTTTAGCACTTACAGCAAAACAAAAATCCCCTAAGTATCTTGATTGACAGCCAATTATTTTTACTGAGAAAAACAACGGCACAGATTCTTGCCTAAAGCAAAAGGCCAATTATATATATTATTTTTGAGAGCTCTAAAACACAAACTGGAATGCACAGATACTTAAAATCAAGTACTGTCTCCTTGAGCAAAAAAAGGGAAAAGCTTTAGAGGAATTCAGTATTGGTTATATCTCTGTAACTACAAAAGCAGAGAAAACAAAAGCTCAGGGTACAATCAATAGTTTATAAATCAAAGCAAAGGTTTACTTCAAAAAAACAGAAGCAGTCTTGAGCTGTTGATTTATAAAGACCATTATTTGAAATCAGCAAGCAATTAAAGCAAAGTATTTATCTTTCAGCTATATGAAACACAGGCTGTAAAATATACATCCAATGATGGATTTCATCTGAAATATTCCCCCCTTGCAGGAAATACTGGCGTTACAAAGATTCCCTTGATTGCGGTTCAGTTCATTTTTTGAACAGTGCCACCACACAGTCTGTATCCAAAAAGTACTAAAACCACTCTACGCATACAGTTAATCTTCCCAGCTCACTTAAAAAGCTGAATCTCTCTCTAATTTTGCAGAAATACCAGCTCAGACCTCGAGGCTTGTGTTCCAGCACGGGAAGCTACAAAGACCAGGCATCGTGTTTATCACGTCATCAACTCCAGCATCTGAAATTATGCGAAGGAGTTACACCATCAAAGTAGTTACTCTTCCAAGCTTTGCACTCTCTCACCTCCCACCCTTCTGCAGATTTTTTTTCAGAGCTCTCCTCTTTTCATCTTCCATTTCATCAATGATGGACAACGTATCTTCTGCCAACTGAAAATCACCATGAGGACCACAGAAGGCCTTCAAAAATAAAGATCATTATTTGTGTTATTTATCTGCTTTATTTTATTGTTATTTTTCAATAAAAACAGATCAAGGAAGCCAGATATCTGCTAAAAAGGCTTTACAGAAATTCAGAGGCCACGTGGATTGGTCTCTCAAGATTCAGCGTCACTAAAAGCAGAAAGGAAATGCAATAGCCTTATGCACATTCATACACATGTATGTGTAGTCATGTACAAAAAAAAATTAGTAGCTCAGAGACAACATACTAGCTTGCCTAACAACAGGACACTGTACAAGATCAGGACTCCCAAAATATCATGCATAAAGATGCCCAAGAGAGAAGAATGTGTATTTGATGCCTTCTTTTCATCAATTAATCCTGATTTTACTGGTTCTGGAGGAGAATTTGGATGGCAAACTCACAGACACACTGCTGAGCTTACTGGAGTTAGAACAGGGCACCAATGCTAAATTTGTAATGGAGGTATGAAGACAAGAGGAATTAAGGAATAAAAAATGGTTAACTATGGGCATATTCAGCGCTCTTCTTCCTCTAGTAAGCAGTAAAATCTCCCCAGAAGTTTTCACACCCAGAATCACCAGAAATTCTGACTCTAATCATTAAGTTGCTGAAAATGAGAAATGAGCCTAATTTGCCCTCGAAACATGAACTTGAGTCTAAACAACCTGGTACTTCTACTACAACTACACAAACCAAAGGCTGGAGAGACCAGAAGATCTGGGGCTGCAGGGAGCTTTGTTTTACATGGTGCTGTATAACAGGGAAGCAGCTGATTGAAGCACAGTTTTGTCAGGCCCTTAGTCAGGATACAATTAGATTACAGCCACTACAGCATCTGTCTTGCATGTAGACATAAACCACGATGATTCGGGGCAATGTGACCAGACATATAGCAAATTAGGCACTGCCTGTGAAACTAGCCCTGAGAACCCAGAAAACCAGTTGGCTGACTTGTTCATGTTAAGCATTGTGGTGCTGTGTCCCCTTACGATCAGCACCCAGGCCAGCTAGGTGAAAAGTAAGCCAGATCCCTGAGCTTCTTGATCACTGCAAGAAGTGAGATATTATGCAGGGGGGGGNTACACAGCTGGAGGAAAGTTTTTAAGCTTATAAGAGATGTCACAGAAATAATTACAGAGATCCAAGCTGTGAGGTAAACCATGGTCCTTCACCTAGAGTAGCTTAGCTGAAAAGCACAACAAACAGACTGGTGATCTTACATTATGCATTTGCCGTAGATGCTAAGAAAGGTAAAACCTCCAACGTCAGTAGATTTACATACCCACTTTGGCTTTGCGTCTCTCAGATGTCACCAGGTTATTGCCAATGTCAAAAGGTGCTTTGCCCTGTCCTGTCCTGAGAGAACCTATGCTTGTGACAATAAACAAAAGCTGAATACAACTCCAGGAAGGATGAGGTAGTTGCAGATGTATCCTAGAGTGGCTGAGTGCCTTGGAGCAGCCGTGTAAACAGATAGCACACAAACCCTGCTGTCTCAGGTTAAGGCAGGGACACTTCAAAATAAAAGAATGGGACGACTTGTTGATCTCACCACTACCATTTCTGCATGAATCTGAAGGCTCACATGGGACAGATCGCCATCAGTTACACCCAGTAGCTAGAAAATAAATAGACTAAGCTCAAACAGTATTCAGTAAAAAAATAATTATACAGATACTGTAAAAGCAAGCAGCACTTTCAGAGATTTGTTGGTTGTACAGCGTCCAGCAAAACCCCAGAGCACAAGCAAGAAAGCAACAAAGAAAACTCCAGTATCATCATTAGGTTTGGTCAACTGCACTGTCTGTTCACTTTGAGTTTTTAAAAATTACATTCTGCATGTTTTCAATCTGGGTAGGTCTGAAAGAAAAAGGTCACCAAATAAAATACAAATACTCAACTCTTACTGAATGTTATTTTCTTCCTTAATATTAAAATAACCAATTCTTACTGAAATCCTTGTTACTTACTCATTACCATATCTATGTGTCACGATGACTACTTACAGGTGTACAGATATACACAAATATCAAATCATACCTTTATATGCACTGCATATAACTTGAGCTGGATGATTAAGATCAGATGTTCAGCTCCTTAGTTATGATATGTAGAATGACAGGTGCTTTAAAGGAGCTTGATTTTAGCGATGGCTTAACTCTTCTTGAAAATCAGGTCCCTTAAATTTCTTTGTCTCTTACTCTGCATACCTCAAATGTGAGAGATCCAAAATCACAGATCAAGCAGAGTTTTTTTACCCTGTATTGTTAATCAGTAAAATATCAGCTTTTGTCACACCCCATTAAAATGGGTTATATTCAACACACTACATTTTACCCAGAATATTTGCACTTTTTTCTATCTTAAAGGTATACTACAAATATCCAACTAAAAGAAAATGCTGTGATGAAGTAAACACTTTTCTTTAAACTGCCTCTACTGTGTGGAGCTGAGAAGTTTCTTCAGAATCTTTTCAAAAGCCTTCAATGACTTCAACTTCTTAAAAATCCTTAACATAAAATATTTATATATAACAGGGTAGAAATCCCCAGATTTATTATTTAATCAGAAGAACATAAAGAGAATTTGTAGAAGATGAAAGAAATACAGATGCAGTAGGAAAAACAGTAAGCTTCATAAATTGGATAAACATTTTAAAATATGCATTATATGCCTGTTACATTTGTCTGTATCCAATTATAATAACCAAAATCCCAGCCAAACCCCTGAGAGCATGCAAGTATTTTATCTAAGTCTCATGATCTGTTCAACAGAGCACAAGTGACTCAGATTTTGACTTCCTGGTTTACTCTACTAAAAAAAAAAATTCAATAAAAACAAAACCACATCATCTAAATTTAATTAGGGCCTTGATTCTTACATCTAAGATTGATGAGGGCTTTGCCCTTCACTGAAATAAGAACATAATTGATGTATAACCCACACCACGTCAGTGTGAAAGCAGGTGACGTTAGGTGTCAGCAAGAGATTCACCTAGTCTGGTACCTTAATATTACACAGTACATCAGATATGGCAGGCACAACAGAATCTGTTACTCTGAAGAACTGAAAGCAGGTAAGAGTAATGACATTTATATTAATTAGCAGGCTGGGTATTCCTAAGATGCCTCTGGCATTATCCTGGTATGTACTATTCTATCAAGCCATTGAAAGTGTTTCTTTCGGGGTAATTATATAATTCAGAAGTTCAAGCTATGCAAGTTCCTTTCAAGTCAGTGAAAAAAAAACCTGCTCTCCAGTACAGAGGGTTATCTTTCTCCAGCTTGGACATGTGTTCATATCCTACATACTATTTAGGATTCAATATTTTACTGAGGATACTCTTCCCAGAGCTCCAGTATTTCTACTTCATTAACTGCCTTGCAGTTACTTTTACTTTCCTTCATTGCCCTGCATGTTTGCAGGTCATCAGCTAACAGCATGTATGCCGTAATGCTGCTAAAAGAAACAATGTCCTCATCCCTCCCCCCCCAAAAAAAACCCCTAACTAAAACAGTACATAAGCGAGTGTCCAAACCAAGCTTCATTCTTTGTTGCAGCAACAGGACCAAATCACAGCAAAGGTTCAAATCTGCTTTTAAGAACCAGATATTTGACCTTTGACTCCCCTATTACTTTGCATCACAGATCGTCATGACAGCACAAAGCTTCAGCAAGGAGAGGCAGGGGCAGTGTGTTGAATTGTCACTCAGAAGAACGGTCCTTCCACTAGATCTGATGTGAGGTAAACTTCACAGCGATACATTACTGGTTTCCAAAATATTTCACAGTGATACATTACTGGTTTCCAAAATATTGGATGCCGTGTGTTCCCAAAGGCTGAGGCATGCAGCCTCCTGCTGTCTCTCCGCTCACAACAAGTGGAAGTCAAAGGGAGAAGCTGCTTTGTTATTTCTCCATATTATGGCTACTTGCTATTACTCCTCTTCCCTTTGTTTCCTCCTCCTGTTTTTCTACCTTCTGCTAATGCAGCAATCCATCCCATAATGGATGCAAGCAATGACTACATATACAACTGTTGTCATGCAGGGCTTTGTGCTGCACATCCAAAAAGGAAGTCATGGCAACTGATGCATTTGTGAGACCATCAATATCACTTTGGAGATATGCGCCCAGTAACGTTTACTTACATTAGGCCAAACTACGCAGCAACAATTCCCGTTTCATTTCACATTCCCAGGTGTTGCCAACAGAAAAGGAACCATGAAGTATTGCCCTCTGGAAATAAATTTCACCATCGCAAAATGCTCATTCATTCAAATATTGCTCAACACATCCTGACTGTGTTACATTTTTCACCCATATGAACTTTAAACCTGATCTCCAGCAATTATCTCACATTTCACATCATTAGGTAGCAGCAAAAGTCTGGCTTGCTGCCTTTTTTTTTTTAAGAACAGAAATTAATTTTGGACTCCTCAAAGTTGTTAGTTTAATCTTTTTTTAGATTTCCAATGATCTTTTCCAGCAAAATTCTCAAGCTGAGTTAATTAAAAATGATCTGCCTCCCTTAGGCTTTCCGTCAGTCTTCTGAGTATCGGTGCATTGCTTTTTATTGACTCTAGAGCATCTGGTATTGTTAATTGTCTGCTAGAGACCAAAGAATTCATCACTATATTGCAAAGGTGTCAGATCCTTGAGCACAGCAATTTATCGTATATAAAAAAAAATAAATCAATATGCTTCTGTGATAAACTGTACCTTTTCCATGCCAACCCAAACCCATTCTTCTAAAGCAAGCAACATACAGACTACTTACTGTACATTGTGCTCTTGCTGCTGTTATTCAGTAATGTTACTGTTTTCTCCCTTCCTCTGGTTATCTAAATGGCCGTCAGAATTAGGATTGAGCTTGAGAGACTTTAAACTTCTTAAAACTGAATTTTTCTAACTAATTTTTAGTGAACTGTTCAAACAGCTACCGATTTGTCTCAATACCGTCTTCATTCAGCCTTCACTTAAAAACCCCAATCTCAGAATTAAATTTCATCCATTTTATTCTTTTGAAACGCATGTAATCAAAACCAGCTATCAGCACTGCAATAGTTTGTTAAGGCCGCATCCTGGGCTGTCTGTAACAGACTTTGAAGCTTACACAAACCTTCATTCTCCCTCCCTCTGATCACGGTGCCTCCCCTGCCTATTCTTTGTATTACTTTTGTGCCCCCCCCCTTTTCCCTCCATACTTCAGTTTGGTGACTAACAGTTGTGAAATGATGCACTTCAGCCTTGGAAAGTAAATTCCAAGATGAACTATGGTCCATGTAACACTTGGGTTACATGTTTGACCAGATGGGAAGGAGTTACTGGAACAAAAAAAGTTTATTTCTAGCTTCCCTCCCTGCTCCTATGTGTAGAAATAGTCTTACTCTTTGAAGAGCGAAAGTAGCTATTGTGTTGAGGAGATGTAACGTGGAATTTTATTGCTTGTTTGTTTGAAAATCCTGTTAAGTTTGAACCTCAGTGTTATTTGAAAAACAAATTCCTTAGCCTAACCTTGCAAAAAATAATTGGATTTATTTAGTGTGAATTTGATGACGGTAGATTTGGTATCAAAAGGAACTGCAAGAGCTCTTATTCTATACCTTGTAACATCTTCTGTACTTTTACTGTATCCTCTCTTGTCTCTTCTGTAAGGCAAACTCTTTCACTCTCATGTTTCTGCTGCTAATGAAAGCTCTCATAATTACATGTTAGCTCCTTTTCTGATCAGAAGCAATGACTATTTTAGGCAAGAAGGCACCTTCACTTTGCATAGTGGAATTACGAGACCATCAGTGTTATCTTCCATCATCATTCTTGCATCCTCCAGTACTTACTTTCCACAGGTACAGTTTCTGCTTAGGCTTCTTCCTACTTGACTATTTCCTTTAAGTTTTCAAACTCTGTAAAGCACACCTGGCTAGGTTCCTCTATCCAGGTGGCATGGCTCAGCATTTGTCAAATGGTCAAAGAGAAGGGGAAAGAAAAAAACCAAAAAATTAATTCAATCACAGCTTGAAATAAAACCTTTACCTACATCCTTGCAGATACCTTTGACTTCATCTAATCTAAATCCTTCTGTTGCTTCTGTACATCTTGCCATTCATTTCCAAATCATTGTTTAATAAGCTAAAGAAGTCCTTTAATACGAAGCCCCACATACCTCTAGCCAAAACTGAAAATTCACCGTTTGTTCCTACTCCATTTCATCTTAATTTCAGTTTCTAATCTGTAACAACTCTTTATTTCTAACCTCCTGATAATGACCTCATGACTTTTTCTTCATATTTTTTAATGGGATTTTTTTCAGAAGCCTTTGGAAATCAAAAGAAATTAATCCTATGGAGTTAGGCAGAGCAAACAGCAAAATGAATCAAGACTAGAAACTTACTCTGGTACCTGGAGTTTGATATAAAGTATAAATGTTACGCCTCCTGTTTTTTAAATATTTTAACAAACACTGAAGAAGTCATAATCGGAATGAAAGTCTGCATGTCATTAATAATACAGTCCTCCAGAACACTGGTTTTGTTCTTCATTTGCTAAATGGAGATGATAACATTTACCCAACTCCTTTGTAAGACACCGTCACACCTACAAGTGAAAGTGCTATATGAGATATACATAATGGATGCCTTCTAATTTGTTCTTTGTCGCTAGAGATAATGGCATTAAAATTTGAAAACATACTTGAATTTAAAAGTAAGGGAGATTATTCGGAATCTATTATCATTTCTTATTTTATTAATAGCTAACATAATAAAATAGCTAAAACCATGTTTTTATTACATTAATAAAACAATAGCATTCAAATACTCTTTAAAACAACAAAAATATACATGAAACACTGCAGCCTGTAGAAAATCAGCTGAATTCCATAACACATCAAAATGTTTTGTGGGAAATGATGGCAAGATTATCTTCTAAACCATGAACCACCTCATCACATGGTCTTTTGTTCAAATTATTCAGGCACACCTAAGAAAATTTTACGTCCCTCAAAAAATCAGAGATAAACTTTTCCCATGCACACTTAAGCTTCTACAGGAGAAAATGTTGCCATCAAAACTATTTTTTTAAAATGTACTTTAAACTACTGAAGCTTCATTTTGTGGCTCTGTGTAGCACTAAATAAATATTTTTCTACTTCTATAAACTGCTACTTGTGATCCAGTCACGAACCCTTTCAATCTTTAGTAAGCCAAAATAGCTGTCAACATTTGAATAAAGAAGCAGGATAAAAATGCTTTAATAGCCTTCAGGAATGGCTGAAATTACCTTCCCAAATGTAAAAACAACATGAATCACAAACTGGGGCCCAATTTTTCAAGCAGGTGCACAGTAAGAAGAATTTTGCATCTTCGCAAAACCTTGTTGAAGTCAGTGAAAAGCTCCAGCTGGATCCAAAAATCTTTCAGGTGAGGCTGAGCCTGAGGCACAAAAGCTTATACTAAAATGTATCTCTGCTTAATGTATACTGTTTTCATTAATACATTTTCTATGATGGATTGCATTCTCCCTACCAAAACATTTACAAGTGTCTTAAGGCTGGTAGGTATATTTGTTGCTTTTCTTAAAATTAACAAAACGCAAAAAAACATTTCTTCCTCGAAAAAAAGGTCTGTAAGATTATCGTATCAAAAGATGATTTTAATGCTCAGTGGAGCAAGCTCCCTCTAAATGTTAAGGAGAGGAAAGAGAAGACGATCATCTCAAACTACAGCAACACAGACATTAGGCACATAGCTTTGGAAGCAAAATGGTTTGAGCACAACTTAGGTTTTCTACTAGTAGTAAAGACCATTCAGAAGATGGAAGTTACTAACGTTAGGCAACACCTACCTAAATCTGAATCCTCTCAACCTCAGCCTTGATAGAAAAACAAAAACCAAAACAGTAATAGCCTTGCTGGAAACATTACTTCCCAACATTAAGCAACAAAAAAGCATTTCCAAATGGCCATCCAGCTGCATTGTACACTACTGGGACTACAACTGAAAAAAGAAAAAAAAGCACAAGCAAAGCTCACTACTGTGCAAAAGAAAACAAATACCTCATATTTGTATAGCACTTATCACAGATGCTTTTCATGCTGTTTCACCAATATAGATTAAATCACTTATCATGTAGATGTGCACTTTTTTTTTTTTAAACTACGATAAAGGGGATAAAAGTTGCACGCAAACTTCAGACAACTTATAAGCAGTCTGGCAAAGATACGTGGAATAAATAATAGACTTAAGCAACAAGCTGAATGCACCTGTGCATACGGCAGATCATTTCAGACTACACTTCAAAATGACTACATTATGTTTTCATTGGCATAGCAAAGGAGGTTCACCTTGCTTAGTGACGTCAGCAAAGCTGAATTACATCCCAGCAGCTGCAAGCGGCAGACCCTAGATGTTCTGGAGCACTGAAGGCAGTCAGAGGGGCCTTGGTGGCATCAGTAAGACTGCTGCTCCAGCCTGCCCAGTCTGCATTGAAATATATGTAAGCTTTGAAACAAATTAATTAATTTAATAAAACCACTCAAATGTTGTGTACAATCAGAAAAATCTTGCTAATGGTGTAGTAAAAGGCCAGCCTGGAATGAAAAGCACCCAACCCAGTGGCTAGGAGCAATAGCAAAGTCCGATACTGGTGACGCTTGCCTCATAGGCAGAAGGGAAAAAGATAAAGATAAAAAATAAGAGATACTACTTGGCCTCTAAGTTGTAATTGCGCAGGGTTACCATTTATCCTGGAGCTAAAGTGTAGAGAGAAGAGCAGGAAGAGGTATGGGGGAAGAAGGCATTTCATGAGAGCAGGAGTTTGACCAGTTACTTCCTTTGGTAACACAGAATGCATGCCCTAAAAACCTTGGTGTCACAGCCAAGTCTGTTCAGCACTACTAAAGAGGTGTAGTAAAGGTGTAGCAACTAAATAATGAGTTAATTATCAAGATAAGACATGATGGGAAAAGCTTTTCCAAGCAACATAAACCAGAACAGTTTCATTAGCTTCAGGTTTAATTAGATGTCTAAATGATGGAGAGTGAGAAAAATCTTTTTCATGCTTAAATGGAGGTTAACATAATCAAACCAGCCCTTGCCTAAGCATGAGCTGATGAGACATTAGCGTCATGAGGCATGAGTTAGCAGTTATGAGTTCAGCATAGAAACAATAGAGTAATATTAAGGCAGGGCTTACTGGCACACGTTGCTTACTGCACTATGTTTGCCAAATTGCAATGTAAAATCCTGAAATTCCTCTGTGAGGCAGAATTCACATGACTGTACCAAATAGGTCAAGTGATTTATAGGTATTTCTGAAAAAGACAGTTCAAACCAAATGCAAAGATCAGGACATTTGTAACTCAGCTTAATTCGCACTGCTAGACGAGTATTTCAATACAGTGTTTGGAAAATTTCTGACTGATGTCATAGATCCATCTTCTGCTCAGGACATTTCCAAGCATTTGATATCCAAACAGGTGTGATGGTTGTCTTTTCCTGCTTGAGAGTTTTCAGACACTGTGGAAAAGGAGGGCACCATCTTCACTCCCAGCCACGCAGAACCCTCTTTACCACTGGCAGTGGGAAGGCTGCTTGCCGTTCCCAGGCCAGCCTGAAACACCGCAACCCCTCCAAACTGTCCCGCAACCCTCTTCAGGTTGCATCCGACAGTTCAAGAAGCACTGCTCCCAATCTCTCCATCAAAAGCTGTTCTACATCTCTGACCTTACTTGTTGCCCTTCTTTGTGCCTTTTCAATTCTATTAGTCTTACAAGACCAGAACTGCACAGAGCATTCAAGTTGCTGGCATACTATGAACTTACTAAACTTGCTATTTCTTATTCCTTTCACACTAATTCTTAAATGTTCTACTTGTGTTTTGATTACCACCAACTGAATTATTTCACAAAAAGAAGGGATAGCTAGTGATGTCAAGGTCTCATTTCTCATCAGATCCCACTGCTGCTTATGTGTATTTAGGGGTATGTATTACATATATTATATGTTAACATTGGTGTGTTTGTATAGATGTATACACACGTGCGTATAAAAAAAAACATTAACTCATCAACATTTAATCTCACATGCTGCTTTTCTGCCTTGTCACTAAGGATCAGAAGTCTCTTTGCAGTTTTTCTCACTCAAACTTGGTAATTTCATGATTTAGCCTTTTTCCAGAATAGTAGCAAGACAGGTTTAAAGGAAATCCACTAATAACATTATAGAAAGGAAAGCGATCATTTAGTCCTATTTTTCTTCCCTGCTCCGTTTTTTAAAAATCAGTAATAATTCATTAAATACATTCCCTCTTACTGCTCAACAGCTTCATTTTCTCAAGAGCCTTCACTACGTGAACTCACTGAAAGCCTTTTAAATCCAAGTTGTAGGACTGCAACTTGATCACCCTAATTCACGTGCTTCTTGGCTCCTTCAAGGTCCTCTGCTTGATTTGCAAGGAGTGACTTTGCTCTCCAAAATCATACTGATTCCTCCCCAGTCTTACCGGTGTGAGTATGACTATTTTGTTTATCAATTTTGTCATTCATTCAGTATAGAAGTCAGCCTTCCTGGTCTGCAGTTTCTTCATTCCTGCATCTCCTCTCAGAAATCAGCATCGCGTATCAAATCTGTCCCTTTTCCAGGTACCAAGAACAATTTAGGAGACAGCTTTCAAATCACAGTTCAACGATTTAATCTTTGAATTCCTGTGGAACCTGTGAGCAATTGCCATCTGGTCCTGGGGATTACTTTCTCTTCCTTTTACTGATTTATTCTAAAACTTATTCTTGACACTTCCAATTAAGGCAGGCCCTCACACAGTGGTGGACTGATGTGAAAATTCACCTAAACTCTTTGCCCAACACCCCCCCCCCCCCCCCAAAAAAAAAAAGCCAATGCAAAAAAATTATTCTGCAGTTATTAACTGACCTTATCTTCCTGCAGTGCTCCTTTTCCATCTTCCTATTTAGATAGCACACTCACTCAAAGACTCTCCAGAAAGCTTCCTCCTCCTGACATCTCTGCACAAAATTTTATTTGTTTTTATTAATTACTCTCCCCCCATCTTTAAGAAGCACTTTAGCTGTCCTAATTCACTGGCAAGTTGTTATAGAAAACCAAAGGAAGTGATCAAAATTGAATCACTAAGCATTCCACAAGGAAATTTCACTCTCATTTCAAATCCTAGTAATAGGCCACTTCCTCTCCTTCCCTGCACATTTTGATGACCAAAAAAACCAGTTAACACTAACAATATCCTTATTGTCATCTGAATTGATACAAACAGGATAGTTTACACCTCCAAAGCATCATTTCAACTTTTCTGCAAATTCAGCAAACATGACTGAATTGGTTTGGTTCTAACCATGTCTTCCAAAGCTTTCTCCACAAAGCAGCTTGACTTTTTCTTCCTCGTAATAGTATAAATTACCGAAGCTGTGGCCAAATGTTTGGCTCAGATTGTCAAAAGCAAAGGGGATATGCCTGCAGGAAATTTTTCTTATATGAAAGTAATCACATTCCAATAAAATGTCAAACGTATTTCAGAAATAAGTAATCTACTATCACTGACTTACAGGAGGGCACCACCACCTACACAGGAGCTTTCAAATGACTGGAATAAAATATGACCCTGTATTCACAGAACATCTTGAAGTCTTCCAGGGCTGATGATAAGATGAATAATAGCAATAATGAACGAAGTACTGCTATTTTTTCATTACTGAGTAATTCACTTTAGAATTCATTAGGCAATTTCAGATTGTTTAAAATGAGATGCTGAGCTGCTGCTGCTATTTTTTTTTTTTTTTTAAGCTTCAGATTCCTGACTTCAGCCTGTAGTTATGCAATATTGTAAAAGTAGATCCCTCTGGTTTCCAAGAACAGTTTTACTGAGTATACAATTAACTAAGCAAGAACCCAGGGGTTCTGCAAATGACATACTGCTGTTTATTGTTTATTATTTCTCCTGTAAACCTGATTATTTCACCAATAAACCTTATTAACTGTGGTCCTGTACAACACCAAGAAAATAAAGACTGAAAGTAATACTTTGCTTATGCTCTTGATTGTGTACTGTAATGTTCTGCTACATTACCCGCTGCAGAAAATTAAATTATATGCTTACTTTATGAATTTTCTCACCTGCCAACACTAGAAAGAAGGCTGTTACATGAAAGAAGTTCATTTGTATCAAAGGTTATCATTAAGCACAGACTGGCAAAAGATACTGCAATTACCATTTTATTGGCTTACGTTAGCAAAAGAAAACGGCAAGAATATATATTACTACTAAGTATTCTGTGACTTAATTCAGTAGCATTTACTCTGTTTTTTGAGCTTGCAAGTAGGCAACATAAATACTTAATTTAATTGTCAAAGTATTCAATGTAAATTCAGTTACAGTATCAGGTTCCGTTAAGCTAATCTGTTACATTTTAGACATATTTACTATAAAGCTATAGGAGATTTCGCCACCAGAAGGGATTGAGAAAGGTCTCCTACAAAACCTCCAACAGGGCTACAGTGCACGCAACAGCTCATCAAACAGGGAAGGAGCCAATGATGCACGTGATGCGCGTTCTCAATGAAAACACCCAGACCACCCTCCGTAACAGGATTATTGCCCTGGATTTACCCGATCTTCATTCAAAGAATTGAAAAGCAAGGTTAGAACACAAACAGGTCTATCCTTCCTGAGCTCCTCCGTCTCATGTCAGTCAAACCGAGCCCCTGTACGCCAAGGAACACTTGGCAAGCCAGCCTAAAGGTAATTTTGTTGTTACTTGGAGCTCTATTTGTTCTGTGCAGGAAATACCTACCATCTTCCATCACTTGTGCAAAATAGAGGCACTAAGAATGTTGGTTTCCATATCTTCCTCAAAAGGACTCTGCTTAAGAATTCATTTTTAATGGTAAAGAAAAAAAAAAAAGGTAAATTAACAACCCTACCACTGTGACATAATCAATATAAAATTCTTCTATGATAACAAAATGAATCATATTAGAACTATAGAAAATTTCATTGCAAACATCTGTCTAATCTTACAAAAAGAAGGCAGAAAACCAGGAGAGTCACATGCAGCACAGCAGGACAGAACTGCTCCATTTGAGCAGTATGGAAAATTATATGAATGCCAAAATAAAGACTGGACAGATAAAGCAGCATACAAGAAATTGTAGTATTTTACAAAACCAGCGTACTCATATCTTTCTAACATATCTTAGGGATTCTAGGACATGGCACTCCACCAGTGCAAATGAAAACTGTTTCTCAACCACATTTTTTAATTTCTCATTTTTAAAGGAGCAGGTTTCAAGTGTGTAATAAACAGCTCCACCTACTGTCCCACAAGCAAAGAAAGCATTTCCCAAATCTTCATTTCCAGGCTGTAGCAAGTACAACAGATGTCTTACAACTCCCCTTCCATCCTGCCCCTTTGTAATGAAGGACTAGGTCTGAAAAACCTTAACATCAAAGCAAAAAGAAGAAAAGAACTACTCATGTAATATCCCACTCTGAAATTCTTCAGATCTCCTTTAGGCATCTGAAGGTCCATTCCAGCCAGATGGGAGCATAAGAAACCCACTGAGACGCAGACCCTCCCGCTCAGCTCCTGACACAGAGCCCTAGAAGAGAAGAGAAAGACGGTCCCCAGCAGGTCCTGCTTTCTTGATGTCTTGCAAGAATTGCCGCCTCCCACTGCCAGTGTCTGTCTGCCAGCGAGAAAAACACATCTGACTGAAAAACACTAAAGCATTACATAGGCCAAATCAAAGCTTGACACAATCTGTTGTGAATTTTTCCTGAATTTTGAACATGGAAGCTTCTTGAGTGCAAGAGGGAGTGTATCCAGAAACAGAAAAAGACACAGCCCAGCTTGAGCTCAGATTTTTCACATGACCTGAGGAGTAATGCTGTACCAATACCTACCAAATCAAGGGGCAAAATTCACTTGATTAGTTCCTGCAGTCTCACAGTAGGTCAGCTGTTTTAATGCATTGGTCAGACTTTTACTCTGCTTTTCTGAGGGAAACTCTCCTTATAAACAAATCAATTACAAATGGAAAAGAAGGAAAGTCAGTACTCCCTTTCCTTTCGAGTATCAGAAAAATATTCAAATACTACAGTGATGTGGTAGTCAGAAAAATACAACTCAGGATCTTTGAGACTGTGCCCCAAATTATGGTTTATAACACAAGATTCTTCCAAGGGTCTCCAAGTAAGGAAAAATAACAGTTTAACTCAATGCTTTTAAACACAGAAGTTTCTTGTTTTAAGCATCCAGCAATTTAATATATACAAAATTAACCCAGATACTACTTAAATGCTCTATAGGACAGGTTTCTTGTGCTTCAAATTAAACAAGGGCAGACCAGCTGTAACTCCTACCCTCATCAGCAGGCTATAAGCACCTTTGAAAAAACAGCTACTAACCAGTTTGTGAAAAAAGCAGAGCACAACTTGTCTGGCTATTTGGGAAATGTCATGAGACTGCTCTGTTGCAGTTTCCTGGCAGCGTTCATCATCAGCTATCACCCAAGGGTGGGATGATGCCACTACATTTGTAACTACTACCAGCTGTTAGAAATTATTGTGGCTTAAGATGGAAAAAATACCCTTTGTGCAGAAAAGAAATATTTGGGAAATTTTTGTGGGGTTTTTGGTTTTTTTTAATTTTTTTTTTTAAAGTCACCTAAGACTAGGATGATTCAAATTACAGTGAAGTTAACTTTGCTGAGAGCAACTTTTGCTCACATGACAGCCAACTGGCATGAAGAGTCATATCAACCGATCGTAATAAGGGAAGAGTTGTGCTGGAAATTTGAGAAGAGCCCAGCTTAATTTGCTTCCACCAGGTGACACTGAAGTAATGACATTACTTACAGGAGAGAGGCATGCAGAGCAGAAATCACAGTAGCAGCATACGACTTCTCTTTCAAACGGTCCTGCTGTCTTCCCCCAAAGCCGCAGGCTGGATCATCAGTCACACTACTTCACCCTGACTTTCACTGCTTCTATAAATGTCATTTGCCAAATTTGAAGCCATCAAATGCAAGGCTTACAGCCCAGAACACAAACCTGCAATGAATCTGCCAAGATCTTTATCCCTGCAATCTTTCTCTGTCTCGCTCTGTCTAGAGTCTGCTTTAGCTCCTAAATTTAGGATCTGTCACTGTATCAAGTAGATGGCACTACAAGCTTTGGCTGAGTAACAGGGGGGCGCACGCTCAGTAAGAGTATATTCCAATAGCAGCGCAGCTCAGAAAAATGCATAAACTAATACAACGGAACATAAATCTTTCAGGAAAAAGCAGCAACACCTTCTTACCCTTTGCAATGGAAGCTAGCCAGATAGGCAAGTGTGGTTACACTGACGCCAAGAGGGACTTCCAAAAACAGAAGCTGCAAGGTAAGACTGTCATTTTTCATAAATACAGACCTATTCAATAAATATGAAAGCCTTTTCTATGAGAAGGAGTTTATATTAAAAACCTGGTATCATAAATTATTTTCCCTTAATTATTAGGACAGCATGCGGGAATGTGTCCATTCCAAGGAAGTCACGACATTTCCCCTTTCCCCAGTAGTGAAAACACAGCTGGCTGGAGCCTGGCCTCACCTCCGGCACCCAGAAGGACTGTCCCACCTTAAGTTATGCCTTGCCACAACAGCACTCCCCTTGCTTGCTATTATCTAGCCTCTCTCAAGCACATTGGGACGCACAAGAACTGAGCATGTTGGTAGGTGGAGGCTGAACACCTTGCTTTGACTTCATCAACCATACACTGAGTGGAGTTCAAGCTGACTTTCATAGGGTAGACAGTACCATCCATGCATGAAGGGCAGCACAGACCCTCCCCCAAAGTGATGCCAATAATCACATCGGTGCACTGACACTAAATTCCATGCAATTTCTCCTACTTTGCAAACAGGGGTACCTGAATTTGCTCCAACATCGGGCACTATCTGAGCTGATGTGCCTGCAATGAAGATGCAGTTTTCCCGCTCCATCTTGTTTTGATTTCCATGTCCAATGAAACAGAAAAGCTATGGCTGTTCATTCACATATGCCTCTGAGCATTTGTGTCACTGGCCACTGCAAGACTGCTCAGGAAATTCAGCAGCAAAAACATGTGACATGATTAACTGCATAAATCTAACAGTCTCAAAAAATGTAAAAATATAACATAAGACAAAAAATGTAGGGGAAGAAAGAATACACATGCAGCACCAAGAACAATGTGCATAAAATAACTTGTTTGTTATTGGCATCTTTATTATGAAAAGAAACAATGAGAACTCTGTTGTACTGAAAAAAATAGCAGTAGCTGTTCCAATGCCAAGCCTTAAGGGCTCCATATATCTTAGCACCTACAAATTTTGAGTTTATTAAATTCCAGAAAGGAAGAAAAAGTTCATAGCAGAAATCAGTCATGCCTTTGTCTTCTTTTTTTAAAGAAATGAACAACAACAAAAAACCCACAACAGAAACACCTGCACATGGGAAGACCTCTCTGGCTGCATCCAGACACGCATCTAAGACAGGCCAGAGTACAGACTAACCAAATGTCCAGATTAGGTCCATTAGAGCATGACAGTGAGTTTCTCTAGGTTTCCCCAGTAGAAGAATCACTCCTGATTCAGAAAAAGAACAGCTCTTCTCTCTTCCAATTCCTTACATATGCAATTGGGATACCCGTTACGGAAATTAAATTCACTTAGACCAATACACAGGCACCATGAGGATTTGGGCCATTAGAGAATATTTTTCTTTTTATATAAAATAGCAGACACTTTAAATACTAGAACAATTCTGAACTTTCAGAAAAAGTCTCTGCTGAAAGCTCCTATAAACAGCCAGTTGACAACAGCCATCATTAGTTCTCAGCCTGGACTAGACAGCCCAGCTGCCTGGGAAAGGCCAGCCCACAGATTACTAACAGTCTCCACGCCTAATGACCCCTCATATCGTGAAGCTGTAACATATCATGGTACAATCATGAGTTACATCTTAGTGTGTTTCAGAATACAGTGAAATACTCCTTCACAGGTTAAACAAACAGTAATAAAAGATCAGGACACGGTTCTGTTTCTCACAGAGGTTAGATGAGAAAACACTGCCATTCATTTGGTACTGGATACCTTAAAACATCATCTGGCTAATTTTCAGTATCAAGACATTTTACTACCTAGAGCCTTGACTGCAATTACCTGCAACCTTGGATGCTGCAGATGTATTAAGAATGAAGAAATAATATGAAACAGAAGAGACTAAATATTTCCTAAAGAGTTCATAGCTATTTGTATTTCATTAAACTAAGCTTTTGTGGCTGACAGAAAAAAAAAGGATATTAGTTATGATGGGCACGTTGATACGGTCAAAATTTGGTACTGTTTTTTCCCCAACTAATATGGCCAAACAGTATTTGGGAACCTTGTATTCACCAATTTTTTTTATTTTTTTTAATTAAAAGAATGATTTTACTCAAAATTCAAAACATGGAATTTCAAACAACTTTTTAATAGTAATTCTCTCAATTAGCTTCAGTGTCCTACCTCCTGTCTTTTGTCCTACTAAAGAGCAGGTGACTAAAAAGGGCTCTGAGCAAGAGACGCAAAGATCAAGGCAGCTGAGATGTCTCTCTTGATGCTTCATGTGATACCACCAGGACAGAGAAATTTTTACTTTTCAAGGACATGCATGTCAGGGAGGTGGCCAGTCACCCTAGGTTATACATGAAGAGTTATGGTAAATTGGGCAGGGAAGGATCTACATGAGATCATTTAGTCCATACCTCCCCCCAAGGCAGAATCACTTGCATCTATGTAGCTCCTAGTGAATATTTCCTTAAACACTTTTAGAAATGCAGATCCTGCAGTCTTTGTAGGTAAGCACTGCAAGGTCTTACCACCCTGAGTGTTTAATGGTGCTTCCCACTGTCTGTGCTCACATCAATTTAAACCCATTAATTCATATCCTGTCACCAGTTGTTTAGTCTCTCTCTTATTCCAAGAATAATTTTACTTAGACTGTGCAGTATGAATTAGCCTGAACATGTTAGCCTGCGGGACCTTTAAAATATAATATCTATAAAGTATTTCAGACCCATGCTTTGGTACCTACTGTATTTTGTCTAAGTGAAGTTTCGCTGTGTTACAGAGCTTTTGTGTTAGAAAGCTGCTGCTCAATAGGAACTGAGGCTAGCAGCTACAGCAGCTGTACACCTATTTAAGGTCAGCTCCTACATCTTTTACAGTATGTCAGAAATGTTCAAATGAGGAGAACGTAAGAGGACATGAGAAGACCACACATGCTCATGCTTTCTAATTCAATACACTTTGACCTTCTTTCTTTTCATGTGACAGGGATCACTCATCCTTTTCCGAGGAGTTCATGCAACTGCTTTTCACACCTTACTAAGTGTCAGCCAAAACAAGCTTTTTATTTAAGAAACTGTGTAAAGTAGAAGCTTGTATATGTCTTATGAGATATAGTGAATTAAGTTTGATTGGGGAATTATCTGCTTTCTGTAAGTGTTACAATCAGGTCCATAAAACCCAAACCTTACCACATGCCACCCCCTCTTCTTCCGCCACCCCACTTAAAGTCCACACTGGAAAGGGAAATGCACAATAGTTTGAGTCCATTTATTGCCCATCCAAAGGCTAATAATACACGAGAAAGATTTTAGTGAGGTTGGAATTAGGATAATTTAACCTCTGACTCGAGCATACATTACACACATACATGCACACCAGCTTAACAACAAGGGTAATCTTTTTAAAGGAAGACAGGCATGGGCATGAGATGGTCTACTAAAAAAAAAAAATCGACGTTATATATTTTACAAAATGAAGAACTACATAGATTTATTTGATTTCAAAATACTTTCCTATAACTAGACTTCATTATTTCTACTATTCTACTACACCAACCATGAAATTAGTGTTTGCCCTGTTTTTATGTACTCTAAGGATATTGGTTTCCATCTTGTACTATGCACCCCACTGATTTACTCATTTCATCATCTTTTGAGCACAGAATCAAAACATTCCCTGAGTAGATAACACACATAAGATTATTCTGAAGCAGTTTCATGCAAGCTGAAACCATAAGACTTACTTACTTTGCACTGCAGTTTCCCAAGAAGGATTCTTATTTTCATCTTGGTCTAACATTGCGACAAGGAGCACAACTTTGACAGGAGTTTTTGTATCACACCAATATGGAATTCAGCTTTAACATTTGGGTGGATGAAGAAAGCCTGTCTCTGATTCTTTGAAATTATGCTTCCCTGTATTCTCTCTTGTCTTCAGATCTTGACTAAAACTTGCTTTAATACGTCTTAATGCTGCCTGAATTTTTATCATGCAGCAAACTACACAGTGTAAATGAAAACAAGCATCTTTTGCTTTTGATAGAGGTAAAACATCCAACAATAAAGTGGCAAAGATGAAATGCTTTTCTTTCACTTCTTACGTATCTACATCTATAATTACTCATGACAGCTTCAGTTAACTGAATTTCAACAAAGAAGGTCAAATCATAAAGGCCTAATTAATTTTACAAATACTCAGCAGGATAAACTAAGATTTCCCTGGGGTGTTAGGAAACCTGAAAGGACTAATTAAAAACAAGAATAAGATGTGGTAGCTTAAATTTCCAGAATTTTTGCATGCGTTTTCATTCTCATCCAAACTGACTGGAACTCACTTCAAATATTTTGAGTTCTAGTTACAAAGTATACCAAGAGTGTTGAAAGACTACAGACAAATTATTATTTTCCTCACTTCATTTATCTTCACTTCTGAATCAAGGGAAACTCAGTATTTCATCTGCGTGTGTATATATATCTATATATATAGTACAGAGTAGGATAGCTAGGGCGGTTTACCAGTTTTTCTAGTTTTACTGTGCAGGGGAGTTTACTTCTATTACAGGTTCCAGAAACAAATGCCTGCAAGAAATTTAGACCCACTTGAAGTCTAAAACAGGAAAGGGATGTACTACAAAGCCACAGATTCATTTAATTTTTATTCTGAAAAATAATCTGACTGATTTCAAGATACTCTTTTTCTGCTTTAATCCGAAACTGATGAAAGAAATAAAGTGCATCTGTAACATGCGTTGGCATAGTATGTTCAAAGCACACATCAGTACATATAAAATTCTAGCCATCCTGAATACAGAGAAAAGCTTGGGGGAGAAACAAATCTTATCGGAAAACTAAAGTGATAAAAACCTCAATGCAAGTTAGAAAAATATTCACATTTATATTTTACTTCAGAATTGCATGGTTCACGACACTGAACGTTTAGAGCCAGCTACATCAAGTGCATCTTTTGATATTGTCTGCCAGTGAATAAAGTGAGATAAAAGCACAAGATCCATTCAGCAGTCACCTGCTTTACCATCAGAATAAATAGGATTACACAATATATATAGTATTACCCTGCATGTAAAGGATATCATGTAAAAGGTATCATGTAAAGGATACATGATACCCTGTGGACAGGGTATCATACCCAGAGGCAGACAGAACAATAATTATAATGAACTGTATTTTTTTTTTTCCACCAGATTGATTTCTACACACACCACTCCCTAACAAAAGGAAATTTGATTTTAATACAACAGAATAAATATCATGTCTTAGAAGCAGTGTAAAATATTACTGCTTAAATTATACCCTATTACTGCAGAGTTTGGAAGGATTTGGAGATTTTTGTTGGGAATTTTTGCTTTAGAACAATCCTGTATTATTTCTCATATCCCAGAAATATGTATGTGAGCCTAAGTCTATATATGTCTAGGCTCCACACCACCACTGAAAATACAGTATATATTCATAACCACAGTAAGAGTATCAGGGGAAAAAAAAACAAAACAAAATCTGGTATGTCCTCATTTGATAAGCATTCAGACATTTTCCATCGTCTTTGAAACAGTGTTAGGTGTAGCAAAACACTCACAAGTGCACAGATTACTCATAATATCCTGATACACCAGTATACAAAATTACTTTTGAAATTACACGTTGCTTTTGCAACCTTTAAACGTGCAGTCATTTGCTGAATGACCTCGCAACACTTAACATGAAGAATTTGGTCACACCATTATAAGACAAACATACAGCTCCATGAACTCCAAATACATAGATGTTGTTGGCATACAGGAACAAACAGCATCTCTCAAATTCAATTACATAAAGCACTTCTGGTGAGCTTCAAACTTCTTTAATTTCGAATTACTTTGACAAAAAATGAAGTCTCATTTTACTACCAACAACAGCTTTGCGGATAGTCTCACCATCACAACAAAACAATGCATTTTCAAGAAATTATATTTTGTCCTTTTAGCATATAGAAATAAGCCTTAAGGCTTGCATGAAGCATCTCACAGACATAGTTTTACAGTGTTCTTTTATTAAATATTGCACAAACATATGCAAGCCTATGTTTTTCTGAAAAATTGTACTTTTTTTAAAAGTAAAGGTATCCTCTTTTAATAAAAATACAATCTAACACTTGTTCTCTGACTATTTGGGGCTGACAAATATAAACACACTTGTGACTTCCATGCAAATTAGTAATGAATCAACAACATCTGGGCAAATTAAACCTCTTATAGAAATAAACCCTGAGCTATTGCTTATCTGAAGGACCATTAAATGATTCTATTTATATAATCAAAACATCCGAGAGTTCAAAAAATATCTTAAGGTACATTTATGAAGACATAGAAGTGTGGAAATTTATCTGACTTTAAACAAAATGTAAGGCTTTCCTGACAATCCCCTTAAATTCATATACTAGAATGCTGCTTAGAAGGGTAAAAGTGCATTTAATTTTTTTTTTTATTTTTTTTTTTATGGCATGGTTTTTTGTCCAGTATCAAGTAGGACAGCAATCAGTTTAAAGACTCTCAGTGGACAAAAAAAATCAGAAAAGCGGCCCAACTGGGGCACTGTCCAAGGTGATATCTACAACAGCGTCAAGCCTGAGATGCTTCAGTGCAGGATATTTAGCCCTGCTCCCACAGGGTGGTCTATGCCAGTTCTTCTGATGCCTGTTCCTTCCTAACGTGCATAAGAAACCCTCTCTTGCCAACAGTTTTGTTGTTGTTTGTTTGTTTGTTTTCCCCCAATGTTGAAGAGGTCACCCAGTCATCTTCAGAAAGTCCTTCCTGAATATATCTGGTCTGCAATCACACCACCTTTCTCAACCTTACTGTCCATCTATGAAATGGGGACAGAAGCACTTTCCTAACCTCAATTTGGCCATTAAGGGAATAAACAGTAAAGGTTGCTCAGGTTCCCCAATGCTACAGTGACACAGGCTGTGTCTTGAGTAAGGCAGAAGACACCCCACTCAGCCACGTCTCACTGAGATTAAAAACTACAGAGGCAAGACAGAGCCTAAAATTACTGTAAAGGCAAACACATACACTGACAATCAATTGTAAAATAGAAAACTTAAACTATTCTGGATCAAAAGCAAGATGGCAAAATTCCCTAATATATAAATAGTAAAGACAGGAACATTTTAATTTTCCTGATCTTTTGTTGTGTTTAGTGGTAGTTTATATGCTTTTTGCTCCACCACATCCTATTAATACGGAAAGGCTGCTTCTGCATTGACTTGCTTAGTAGCAGAGCTTTGTACAATCAAAACAAAGTACTGCTGCTGTGTTTGCTTTATCACTGAACACTTCAGTGTTTTCATCCTTTAGAAAACATTATGTATGTGTGCATATAAACTGGGAGGAATGCTCAACAGTTCAACATGGAATACCACTCACTAGAACTGCCATAATCAAGCAGCTTTGATTTTTCATGGAAGTCTTCCATCCCTTACATAATGCATAACAGAACAGTCTCTCAGCCTGTCCTCATAAGAGAGGTGCTTCAGCCCTCTGATCATCTTCGCGGCCTCCTCTGAACTCACTACAACAGGTCCATGTCTTTCCTGTACTGGGGATGCCAGAGCTGTACTCCAGTACTCCAGATGGGGTCTCACAAGAGCAGAGTAGAGGGAGAGAATACACCTCCCTTGACCTGCTGGTCACACTTCTTTTGATGCAACCCAGGATATGGCTGACTTTCTGGGTTGCAAGTGCACGTTCCCGGCTCATGTCCAGCTTTTCATCAACTAATACCTCCAAGTCCTTCTCCTCAGGGCCACTCTCAATCCATTCTCTGCCCTGCCTGTATTTGTGCTTGAGATTGCCCTGACCCACATGCAGGACCTTGCACTTGTTGAACTTCATGCAGTTCGCACAGCCTCTCAAGCCTGTCAAGGTCCCTCTGGACGGCATCCCTTTCCTCCAGCACGTCAACTGCACCAAACAGCTTGGTGTCATCGGCAAACTTGCTGAGGGTGCACTCAATCCTGCTGGTCTCAATACTGACTCCTGAGGAATGCCACTCATCACTGGTCTCCACTTGGACATCAAGCCATTGACTAAAACTCTGAGTGTGACCATCCAGCCAATTCTCTATCCATGTTCTAAAAGTTTGACTTTGGTGGAGGGTGGGGATGGGAGTTTCTATTATGTTCAATAATATGTTCTCATATAGTTTAGATTATAATTAGGCCTCAGGTTTTTTGATGTGTTTACACAACATAATATGCAACGAAAACTTAGCTCTACATTGCCATTCTTTTAACAACTGTGGAAGGAGAGCTGGCTTAAAGGATACAACACATGCATACAGTCAATGTAAGCATCAAAGAAGATACAGAAGTGACATCACATGGATTTTTCCATATGACTAGGTCCAAATTTCTGTGTGTGATTAATCTTAAGTTGTTTTCCTGAATTAATGTAACATCTGCTTAGCTTGGGAGATCTTCCTTTGAATATTCCTGAAATATTTACAAACAGTGCTGACTGCCCTGGAAAGGGGAAAACAGAGACAAGGTAATATATAGGTCCTAGATAATACAAGAATGAATTCAGTTGTAAAAAAGGAAGCCAAAGGCTCTTCTAGAACTTCAGTTTGATTTCTCCATTTGCCATTAACAAATCTTTTGCTTCCTTCAACAGAAAATATCCAAAATACTTAATTATTCACAAGTTATTAACATCCTGAACTCAGGAAAAAAAAAGCTATGGAAATATAATTATGTATATTCAACAGTGCTGGCCTATTAGGTACTAATAAGCATTTTTAATATTGCTTAACTGCAATTCCATTCTCTTGGGTAATAAAAAAACCCCATGAACACCACACATCTAAATATTTACCTGAGAGAATAGAATTACAATCCTTAATCATAGAAAATGTTGCACATTCTTTACAACCTTTGTTTAGTTATCTCATTGCCACTCTCCACTAGTTAACCACCATACACCTTTGCCATTTAGGGAGCAACAGTCAAAAGATCAAAGTTTTGAAATTGAAGTTTAATCACTTCTTTCATATATATACACACACACTTTAATTGTTGATTTTCTGATTCACAAAGCTGTGTCACACTTCAATCTGTCCAGAAAGGCCTGTTTGAAACTGCCTACTATCCCATACAATATTCATACCTGTTATTTAATAATGCACACTTATTTGGCTTTAAAAAACTTGCTCAACATAGGGAGTCTAGTATATACATTTTTTATTACACTGTGATACATCCTTAACTACTGTTTCTGCCTTGTGTTCTCAGCCCTAGGCATACCAGTGCAGGCTGTAAGTCAACCTTTAAAGCAAAGTTGAATTCCATTCTTTCCTTCAGGTACTCAGAAGAAAACAAAAGGAAGAGCAATTATCACAGAGATAGATGAAAACTCTACAAAGTGGTCTCAGGCAGAGAAGGTAAGGAAGCAGGTTCAGAGCAACTGCGCAGAGCTGCTCCTGAATCCTCCAATCCCCCAAGGCCAAGCAGGTTCTGGGGCAGGCAGAAGGAGAAAACACCAAGACTACTGGTCAAGAACACTCTGTGCTCCTCACCAGATCAGCCATTGTTTGGCAACTGTCCTGGAGCCTTGGCCTGCTTGAGATGGATCACAAGTTTGTAGAAGCAGCTTAAGTAACCTTTCTGTTTTGGCTGTTTCAGCTGACTAGATCCAAAAGGTGGCGTGTGGGGGGGTGTTAGACATGAGCTGGTTTTCCTCAGCAAGAGCCATGCATACAGCAGCAGTCTCTCCTCTACAAAAAGGGGAGTGTGCAACCTGGGTTGGGGGCTAACAGCTTAAATTCTGCCTAAATGCCAAGCAAGAGGCACAGCGAACAATGAGGCAGCCTAAGCAGGCAGCCCCGCTGGAGTTACTGCTGCAGTGGCCCAAGCAAAAGCCCCATGCTCATGGCCAAGCTCCTTTCCAATGCTGCTACAGCTGCCAGGCTCAGTCCCCTTTCTCATGTAAGGGGTGACACCCTGCTGGACTCTGGACCAAGCACACAGTGCTGGGTTCCCTCACAAGGTCTGCCAGCAGACTTCATCCCCATGGCATGTCGGGCATTACTGCTACTCAGATGTCCGAGATGGTAACGAGAAGCAGAACCAAGATCTGACCAAGAATCCACGGCACACTGCATCATATCCAGAAAAACAGAAGAGACAGAGTAAGCCTTCATCCTCATCCTGATGCAAATGTATTAATGCAGTATAACAAGCCCTACCTACTAGCTAGCCAATAGCAATGAGGTATCTCACCAAATGAGACACCACATTAAAATTTAAAACACCCAATTCCATTGCTCGAAGAAATCTGGTGGGCTAACAGAGTTTGATTCTGCTTTTTCTGAGGATTTTCAATGTCCAGTGCGTTTTGTGCCACTTACAACATGCATTATCTCTGGCACTGAGGTCTTTCTTGTGGGTTGACCTTGGCTGGATGCCAGGTGCCCACCAAGCTGCTCTGTCACTCCCCGCCTCAGCAGGACAGGGAGGGGAGAAAAATAAGATGGAAAAAGCCTCATGAGTCAACATAAAGGCAGCTTCATAAAGCAAAAGGAAAGGTCACATGTGGAAGCAAAGGAAAAACAAAAGATTTATTCTCTACTTCCCA
>VXBL01009858.1:561126-591832 GCA_013400195.1 Aramus guarauna
ACCTTCTTACAGCTTTTAAGGCTGAGCAGACATCATATGGTATGGAATATCCCTTTGGTCAGTCTGGGTCAGCTGTCCTTGCTCTGTGTGTCCTTCACCCCCCCCAAGATCTTGCCCACCCCCAGCCTACCTGGTGCAGCACTGCTCAGCAGTAGCCAAAACCCTGCTAGCTATCAATACACAGCACAGCGCTATGAGGGCTGCGATGCGGACAGTTAGCTCCATCTCAGCCAGACCCAATGCAGCCTCTTGTAACTAGCAATACGCTGTACTAGGCACTATGCAAATGTACAGTAAGAAACATGAACTGTGCCAGTAACTGGTCCTGCCTGCTCTGCCTAGTTAGGCAAAGCACTGAGAAACAAAAAGAATGAACTTGCCAAGACTCACACAACTACTTGGTCACAGAGCTCACAATGTTCTCCCATCTCTCCCAAGACCAGAACTGCCTTGTTTCTGGGTCACATTGTCCCCCCTCTCACAGATATTATCTTCCCCAAGGAAGGCGCATTACGAATGAAATAGATGTGCAGAACACAAGCCCTGCAAGCACTTTAAAGCCTAGCAGTATTTGGCAAGCAGTTGGGATCCTCTGACCCCAATAATTTTCTTCCCTAATGAAAAAAAGTTTATTTCAACTTCTGCCTGTATGCTTATCTCTAAATTTAATGAGGAAGTAACTCCTTTTTCTGATGTTTTTCAGGTCTCTTTGATCTTATAATTATGTATGTGCTGGTCGCTTGCCATTATACAGAGTCTGAATAATGTATATTGATGCTAGGTAACTCCCAGTACACTATGCACCCAGGAAAAAAGAGCAGCTGCTCTGTCTGTAACAGGAATCTTAGAAGTGGTTAAAAAAGTTTGGGAAGGAGAGGAAGGACACAAAGCTGTCCCATGGTGATTCCATACTTGCTCCATGCCTGCACAGCCTTACATCCCATGGGGATGCACAGGGAAGAAACAAGCAAACAAGAAATAAGACAAAAAAGTGAATATTACTGCCCTTGAGCCCATCTCCTTTTGCATCATTTCCAGTTTGGACGTACCCCCCAAATGTGAGATGTATTCTTCTAATTTTGATGTGTCTCCATAATATTGTGATAGCTGAAAATAAGCCAAAAAAAGTAGAAAAGATTGTGGTGTTTGGTTTGGGGGGTTTTGTTTGTTTGTCTGTTATTCATTTGTTGGTTTTTTTAAAGCTTTCCCCATTATCTATTTTGGGCTCTGTTCTGCAAACAGTCCAGGACACAACCTAAGTACTGTAACTGTAGGAAAGGCAGGAAGACACAATAAATCAGTAAGGTCATGTCATTCTCGCAGCAGTCTGCGCTTTTCTAAGCCTAGGAGTGAAAGACCCAGAGCTTTGCAAACTAAATATACAACCTTACGAAAATCACTTCAGGAGACACTGAAAGTTAACTGCATTTGTATTTAAAATACTTTGGTGGCTAGGTATCAGCTCTGTCTTCAGAAATCATGGTGCTTAATTCCTCAACACCAGTGATCACAGGCTTCTTGAAGACACCTACACTTGGGCTGCCACATTGTCGCTGCAACAGCAAAACTAGTCTTATGTAGCCACCAGATGTAGTGTCTTAACTAGGACAATGCTGCAACAACTCCAATCTGGAATAATTACTTACATAATACATGTACATACATACAAATCCATGCACGCAAGTGACCCAAAGAACATTGAATTAAAAGTATGCTGCTCTCAGTTTTAAGCAACTGCTGTGGACTGCACAGACAGTATGGCAGCACCAATGGACCTTACCAAACACATACCCTCATTCACTTGATCTTCTCCGTAGCTCTCAGGGAAGGACTCTGCAGGAGGACAGAGCACCTTGCCATTCGCAGGCCTGAACGACCCTCCCACCCATGCAGCTTACCACTGCACTTCACTGAGAGAAGTCTTCAACCTTAATGAAGAAAATCAGCCCCTCTGTCTGTCTTCACCTCTGCACCCATAAAAAAAAAGAAAATTTCCTGATGCCTTTTTCTTTTAGGAAATTCTGCCCCGTTTGGCTTTGCCATATTCATTTGCTAGCTAACCTTTTCCTTTGTACCACATACTTCTGAAGAGATGAGAGACTTGCCAAATACACTCTCACTGAATATATCTATATACTAGGAGATATGGCAGAGTAATAAGAAATATCCACTACCTTGTATTCAAACCAGTGTATCCACCCTATGTTCACTTCAGACTTGCATTTAATTGTTTTTTTTTTTTCTTTTTTTTCTCTCTAAATCAAGCTAATTTGGTCCTTTGATCTTTAAGGGAAAGCTACTATACAACAAATACAGTGATAAATTCCCCTTTATTAGCAGTGCAACTATTGACCTCAGAATTAAGCTAAATCCCTGATAATACTTCACTTTCTAGTAACATCAAAATTAGATCTCCCTATCTGCATTAACATGAATATTTCGTACAGCTCAAGTGCTGCTCCGTTTACAACAACAAAACCTGAAGGACACCATAATAGCGTTAAACAGTTTTGAGGAAAGATTTTAAACTATGTTGCTAGAGTTAGAAACCATTAAAATAGTATTGGTTTCTAAATTATTAATGTAAATGTTCAACTATTGTGATTTAACCCAGCTGGCAGCTAAAACAACCACACAGCTGTTTGCTTGTTCTCCCCCCAACTCCAGTGGGATGGGGGACAGAATCAGGAAAAAACAAAAAAGGTAAAAATTATGTGTTCAGATAAAGATAGCTTAATATGACAGAAAAGGAAGAGAATAATAATCATAATAGAATATACAAAATAAGTGATGTGCAGCACAATTGCTTGCTACCTGGAGACCACTGATGCCCAGCTAGTTCCTGAGCTGTGGTCCTAGCCCCCGGCCAGCTTTCTCCCAATTATATACTGGGCATGATATTATATGGTACGGAATATCCCTTTGGCCAGTTGAGGTCATTTATCCTGGCCATGTCCCCTCCCAACTTCTTGTGCACCTCCAGCCTCCTTGTTCGTGGGGAAGTATGAGAAGCTGAAAAGTCCTTGACTTGGTGTAAACATTGCCTTGCAACAACCAAAATATCAGTGTGTTATCAACATTATTCTCATCCCAAATCCAAAGCACAGCACTGTGCCCACTACTAGGAAGAAAATTAAGTCTATCCCAGTTGAAACCAGGACACCAACATTACTTGGGGCTTTGCCCACTGTAATTCTATTCTTAGAAAGCAAGTACACAAAAATGTTGAAGGACACTGTTGGACCTATTTTGGCACAAAAGTCTGCAAAAATAATCAAAGAGGTTTTATTATTATTACTTGGAGGTTGAAATTTTTTTCCAGATTTTTCTTTTTCTAATTTCAATAAGAGAGTTGTAGGGAGGGGATGGGGGGGACAACACATTGCCATGCTGCTGGACCCAGACAATGCTGAATTACCCAGACTTATAAAAATCTGAAAATGAAAAAGACTACTCATCTTAGAGAAAGGAAGAAAAAAAAAAAGAAAAAAAAAAGATCTGCAGCTAAAACTGGCACAAGTTGTAAAAGGAAGCAATTTTGGAATGCTTTCAGCTTTAATAATCTTTACATGATTATGTTCCTTTTATGTTTCATAGCTCACAAATAAATTCAGAACACAGAACAAATTGAAATATTAAACATTAATTTTCAAAATACCATTTGTCCTACTATCCTGGGAGTTAGATTAAAATATTTTATATGATAATATAAAGGGAAAAATGCTGTGAGCCAAAAATCCAAAGGAAAGTTAGCTTTTATTTCTTGGTATATAAGCACCAAGCATTGTATCACTAATTTTTACATTCTAAGTTTGGCTGTGTCTCGTTTGCTTTTACATCCATAACGTGCCAGGTCTCTTAAGGATGCTTATTTGTGATGCTTTCATTTGGAAGGGTACAAACTTAGATACATTAGAAATCCAAGATTCAGGATATACACAATTCCACAAACAACTCATGCTATTCAGGACCTTGAAAAGAAAGAGGTATGTAAAAATAGATCTGAAACAGATAGGCAAAACAGGCCACTTCTGTGAACTATCTGTGCTGTAACTTCTCTGTACACACATACACATTTAAAGTGGTGGAAAAAAATACTTTTGGTCTGTTTCAACCAGTTACTGAAAGAATTTATTATCAATATTTCTGAAGACCAAAAGACAGCATCATTATTACAGTAACACATCATTCAGCTGCGTATTTTCAACACTGCAGAGAACACAATACCTTGGAGATGGATGTTTCAGAATGATTATGCAGAGGAAGCACAAACTGCTTGGGCTGAGGCTCAGACACCAGTGGCAGTGGCCTGCACTGTGGAAAGCTCCTGTGTGACATCTGGCAAGTCACTGCTTATCTTCTGGCCTCCAGGTCCCACCTCTACCTCCAATTTCACCTGGCGATCATATAGTCTCAGGGATGCATAAAAGGTTACACAGACTAAAGTGAGTACCCAGATACTACTGTAACTAAAGATTAGTATTTACTTAAAGTGAAAGAGTTACATAGAAAATATTGCTGTTTATAAAGTAAAAAGTATAAAGCCTTAATAAAAAACAAGAAAGTGTAGTGCAGTCATGGGCACATGTGCTGGAACAGAGAGGAGTCAAGTCCCTGCACAAATAGCATGCGGCCAGCTCTTGGCACTCAAAAACAGCATCCCTACGTTTCCAGACCGGGGCTATATATGTTGATTCAAATTGTTTTCCTTGAACCCACAGCAGTCTCTGGCAAAACACTTATCTTCAGTGAGAGGAGGAAAGAGGCTTCTGAGCTTAGCAAAAAGCAAGGCTGCTGAAAATATAGAAAATCGCTCTTATTTCCTAAGGCTGTCAGTGTTAAAGTATCAGTTGTAAGGAGTCCTTCACACACAAATGTGGTTGCATGATATTATTATATAGGAATCCTGATATAATTAACTATTAATTCAATCATACAGATGAGTAGAATTGTGCTTGCAGGCAAGCTAGCTTTTCCAAAATTATAATTAACTAAAATGTTATTGTATAAACATTGCAGAAACAAAATTATCTATGTTTACTGCTGCTGTGTTTTCTTAGTTATAAAGGTGATACTTCAATGTTACATCATATTAATTAGGAGTACGGTGATATAGGAGAAACTACCTATTGCAAAGGCATTTCTAAATACCTTATTGGCTTGCAGTAAAAGTTACAAACTACTGAATCCATTCAAGACACAAAAATCTGAAAAATTCCATAGACACAGAACTTTGTTTTCTAAATCTGAATTAAAAGGACTACAGAGAAATTGTTCAGGTCTTCAACCTGCTCCCTCTCCTGTCTTTTCATAGGCAAAGAATCAAGTGATACTCACAGATTTAAGGTGTCTGAAGGATTTCTCCCCTAGCCATATCTGACCACTGCAACTGCGTGGTTTTCTATCTTTCAAACATAAGCCCCTAAGTAAAGCCATCATCTCACTTCAAAAAGTGGTAGTTGAGCATCTAAGCATTAGGACTCTGCATGTATAGTGAGAACAAAGATTGAACACATATGAAAAATAAATTGTCTTACTACTACAGGTAATGTTTCACCCCAAGGTAAACTGAGAAATGATTGGTAAATTTTGGCCAATTTGCTGTCTCTCTGAACAGCAATGCCAGCCCTTGGAGTCCTTCACAAAAACCGAATACAGTAAAAGAATGAAATTTTTATTTGCATTTGAAAAGTAACCACTATTTTGAAACAGCAACATAAAAAGTTTTACTTACTTTGCACAATACTTTAAATGCAGAGATATTGTAAACTAGTAGAAGCACAGTCTACCTTACACTGGCCACAAGTTTTTCCCTGTTTTTCAAATGTCACACTGTGTAACTTGAATGTATTTTTCCTTCATTTCAGAGGTTTTGCATTCAATATTCTGAAGCGGCACAAGGTATGGCTGACCATCTTCAGATAACAATCCTGGACATTCTAATTCAGCCTATTTTAAAGGTTATGTTCTGAACCCCTTAGAATACTTGTGACTTCAAGGTATGCATGACTTCCAGGATATTCTTTCACAGTAGTTTGTGAATGGTTGTAATATTTCTTTCAGTTAACTTAATAGTTATGTGTTTGCAGATGGATGAAGAATCATATTAATTTAGACGTACTTTTTCTGACTTGTTCACTGTTCTCTTTGCAGTAATAAAAGCTATTCCTACTTTAATCCAGACAAATGAAGCATAATTTACTACTAAAGCACGTTACAAGTGTGGAAAAAATAAATAGAAAAAACTTCAGTGCATACTGAAAATCCAAAAAAAGGTGAATTCAAGCTGTCAGACTACTCTTTACTTTTCATTGGAATAGCTGCATTTGGAAATTTGTATTTAGGTGCATTTTGTCTTTGCAGTCTGCAAAGATCAAATACCTTCACATAAATAACCTAGTTAACATAATGAAACAATCATATTAATTATAAGGATTCAACTGAGACAAGCAGACTTACCTTGGAAGAGGCACATTTTGTAAACTGTCTAGGCTCAGCACTGATGAAACAAATAATAAAAATTCAGCACACCGCAATAATAATAATTCTGTGTTATTTAATCTTTCTCTCTTGCACTATTCTCTAATGATCAATACTGAAAATCTCCCTTGAAAATAACAGGGACTAAAGCATATCCATGTGGAAGCTATTCCTTTTGTGCACCATAAGGAGTTTCTTCATGAAATAAAATATTGCACATGAACTTCTTTATTCCAATATGCATTTTCCTTAAAAAAATTAACCCCCTAAACACATATCATTTCTATCCATTGCTTTCAATGTTTTAGAAGCTGGATGGCACATGGAAAACCAACCTCCCTACTCTTAATTTTTTGCCTAATTTTGTGTCCTTAACTCTTTTCTCCAGTTCCAGCACAACTGCCGAGCATTTAATCAGCAAAAAAACCCCAAACACGCACATCACTGCATTTGTTGCCTTCAATATTACATTTTCTTCATAGTGGTTTATTTTTTTACGCTGGAATAGTCAACATGTTAGATGAGAATCTTTTACATCTCTCTGCGTGTATTAAGCCCAAACCAAATGAGGACTGCAATTCGCTGGAACCTCTAGAATCAGCAACAATAATAAAAATAGTGATATCTATATTAATTTCAAAAGGTTAGAAAGACACTATTATTCTCTCTAGGATCGGTGCATATACATTTGCAATGCAAGAGTATACTGGCAACTGCTGCTTGAAGCAGAGAAAAAAGAAAAAGGAAGAAGGGAAGGGGTTGTAAGGATTGAAAGGGAGGGTTGTACTCAAATCCAGCATTTTTACAATTGCTTCTGAGAAAGGACATGAATTTTACAGTTTATAAGAAAGGATCTGATCACTGGAAAAATTATTACTGATTTTTTAAATAAATTGATAGTAAGATTTTAAAGGAGTATAAATAATATTGTGCTGACAGTTATTGTAAGGGGATAATACCTTTTTATAGGCACATAAGTGCCAGAATCACCAAGTTCTAAGCAGCCATGAAATAGACATTTAGCTCAAGTCAAAAATATAGTCACTGCATGGATGACAAACTACATGTAACAAAAGCACCAACCGTCTAGACCTTTATCAGAAAGCATAGAACAAATAGGCCACACAAATAATACAAAAGTGATCAGCATCTTGGACCCATGCTAGTTGCAGGAAACTTATCACAGAAAATTCCTATCCAATACTGGGAGTCAGATACCTAATGAGTAGAGAGTGAAGTGATAAATTAATAATAGTCGAGCAAAGCCAAAGGAAAACAGTAATTCCTGACAAGTCTGGCTATCAGCACAATTCTGAATTGGACAAATCGTGGCTGTCCCTGCCAGACCTGAGAAGAAGGGTGATCTTCCCATGCGCTCCCGAACATCTGACCAGGCAAGGAAAAACAAGTAAGACAAGGCAAGGCAAACAAGACTTCATTTGGAGATGACCAAAATAATGAGTTTAATACAATGGACATGGAATGCAGTACAAGAACAAACATTTTTGCACATTTCAAGCCCTTTTAGGAACACAATCAAATCAAAACACTCAGCACCTCTGATTCAGTGCAGCAGACCAGGCTGCTTTGGGAGCAAAGTAGAGGCATGTTTGCTACAGAGTAGCAAAGGTTTAAGAAATGAAGTCTGGCATAACACTCTGCTTTTTGAAGATTTTAGTTGTAGCACTAAAAGCCAGTATTAACCCTGATTTTTTCCTGTGGATCTCAATCATGCCAATTAGTATTTTTACCAGATTAAAAGGTGTGTAAGAGGCATTTACAAGCATACATTTTGGTCACAAAGTAATAACTATAAGAAAGGGTTGATAAAAGCAAAGAAAGTCTTCATTAATACTTAAAAGGAAAAAAGCTCATCTCCCATCCAAACAACTGGTCTTTTTGAAGTTATGAATAATAATAAACAGGACATTTTATTAATGAATAATAAGAGGCAGGACAGCTTTACAGTTGACATTACTGGAAAAGCTCTGTTCAAGTAAACCACATGAAAAATTAATCTTCCCTAAAAATATCTCATTTAACACACCCATTTATACATTACATTAAACAAGCATGGACAGGTCACTGAGTTTGTGTTCATATCATATCTCAGCTTCAGAAAGACTCAGGGCAAAGAAAATGCTCAGAGGCAATCTGATTGGGTTTGACTGCTGTCTGACCACGTATTTGCAAAAATAAACATACTTTATAGGAGTCAAAGAACAATTAAGTGTCCAGATGCCCACTCAACTCTTATCCTTTGGCAGGCTTGATCACTGTCACACCATGTGCTACCCAGGCACATTTCCACAGAGCTCGAGGCCAGGACCAACAACTCATTGCAAGACAGGCCACTGAGCAGAGGGCAACTACTTTGTCATTGCCAATTATATTTGAATTTGAACTTGTGATCTCAAGATGAAAAGTTTCATATCCTGTCATCAGTGTATTAAAATTATTTAGTTCTTTAAACACAGGAACGCTAATGTAAATGGTAAAGGCTGGTGGAAAAAAAAATAATTGTGAAGGAAAGGGCCTGTAAAGTCAATGCCACAAAATCTGATGCACTGTAATGTACCTTTCAGTTATTCTGTTCCTCTGCTGCTGACATTCTTGTGATATCTGCTGCTCTCACCGTAGGGTAATACAGATGATATATGCATCCTGTCTATTTCAGCTTAAAAGATTAAAGAGCAAATATGTCTCAGATTTTACTAATTATCACAAAGTACTATCCTGCTCAATTAAAGTGAGACTTTTTTTTTTAACCACTGTATGGCTTTATTACTAGCAATTTAATTATTTGTCACTATTTTCATTCCCAAAGTATGACAAATATATACGATATTCTCAACTTCTGCATTTTGCAATTAATTGTAATGAGGCAGGGTTCCTAATTATAAAATTATTTACATAATTAAATCCTCAGAATGGGTGTACATGACATGTACACACACATCTGTGTGTTACTGTCCTTTGTATTACCACAGTACATGCAACAGTATTATAATAGAATGTAATCTTTTAATTTTGTGCTTTTCCATTATACTCATCTACAGTATAATACCACGTAGCTACTTACCAATGCTGCTTGGCTTTTACTACAGTGGCTCAAACTCAAAACACAGCATTTTTCAGACTGGGTTGCAAATTCCTCTTATACTCTGTCTTTACTTACTACTCTATGAATACTGTGCAATAAATCCCACTGCCTTTAGACACTATGACAAGCATGGCAATTACAGGAACATTTAGATATCACATAATCACAGCATGGTTGAGGTTTGAAAGAACGACCGGAGTTCATCTGGTCAAACCCCCCGGCTCAAGCAGGGCTGCCTAGAGCCAGTTGCCCAGGACCATGTCCAGATGGCTTTTGAGTATCTCCAAGGATGGAGAGTCCACAACCTCACTAAGCAATCTGTGCCAGTGCTTGGTCACCACCATAGTAAAGAGGTGTTTCCTGATGTTCAGGGGCAACCTCCTGTGTTTCAGTTTTTACCCATCACCTCTGTTCCTATCACTGGGCACCACTGGAAAGAGCCTGGCTGCATCCTCTTTGCACCCTCCCTTCAGGTACTTATATAAAATTTGTAAGTTTCTTCCGAGCCTTCTCTTCTCCAAGCTGAACCATCTCAGCTTTTTCAGTCTTTCCTCATAGGAGAGATGCTCCGGTCCCCTAATAGTCTTAGTGGCCCTTCACTGGACTCCCTCCAGTACGTCCATCTCTCTCTCGTACCGGGGAGCCCAGAACTGAACCCAGGACTCCAGGTGTGGCCTCACCACTGCTGAGTAGAGGGGAAGGTTCACCACCCTCAAACTGCTGGCAATATGTTGTCTAATGCAGCCTAGGATAGCATTGGCTTTCTTTGTGGCAAGGGCACATTGCTGGCTCACGTTCAACTTGGTGTCCACCAGGTCCTTTTCTGCCAAGCTGCTTTCCAGGTGGGCAGCCCCTAACACATATGGGTGTGGGGCAGTGTTCCTCCCCAGGTGCAGGACTTTGCACTTCCCCTTGGTGAACTATATGCCTGCAACAAGAAACTATGAATGAAGAAGATGGAGTCTATTATTTAAATCCTACTTAGCCATCTTGACCATGCATAGAAATTTAATAAAAGTTACTTCCAAAATGAAAATTTAACAGTAGCCTTTCAGCTAAATGGAACTGAAGAACAAACAACATGATTTAATACCATGCTTAATTAACTTCCTTTTCTCTCATTAGAACCTCAGAATGCTTTATGGAACAGTCATATACGATTGATTACTTCGTAATACAAGATCATACACTTTAGATAAACAGAAAAATGACATTGTTTTTCTGATGTGTCTAAGGAGTAACTTAGAAAACAATGTCACTGCTTCTAGTTCAAAAAAACCATGATATAGTATAGCTATAAATTATGCTTACACATACCAAATTTCTTCCGTATGGATGAAATACTGAAATTAGCCTCCTTGTTCCTAATTAATTTTAAAATTTAGACAACACTTGAAGAGACCAGCAAATTTCTGCCAACGGAATCAATGGTGAGTCACAGGATATGAAGGATAAACCTGTGCAAATACAAAGAAACTCAATAGCATCACTATGTGCTGAAGAGGCACTTCTTAACAGAGGCAGTGTAATCCCAACACTGGGCTGTGTTGAAGAGCATCTGAATTCTCTTACCTTTGAGAAACAATCTGGATCTGCCTGCGTTTACTAGACTATTACAAGATGGTTTTCTCAGACTGCAGTATTTTTAATGTAACTTGAGCCTGCTAGCAAGTTTCAAGTAAATGTAAGAAAGAGGTAAAATCTCAAGATTGCATAGAGTTCTGCAATTAGGTGACTAGAAGGGTTAGACTCCTACAGAGAGGGAATTAGTTTTGTTTAGCCAAAAGGGAAAGCTCAGCTATTCTGCAGCTGGTTTGGTAAAGGTTGGCAGGCCCGGCAGCAGGAACACCCCAGCACCCAAACAGCCCCAGGCCAGCTCCCCCAGCACCGCTCCTTGCCCAGGAGCCACGGAGAGACAAGCAGAGACCTAGAATTGCTGGGGTGGAGAGGACACAAAGCAGGCTGTCACTGTTCAAAGCAGTTTCTGTACATTCAGGTGTGATTTTTAGGGGAGATTGTTTTGATGCTATTTTTAACTGCATATCCAAAATAGTACTGAAAAAAATGGAGTAAATGGAAGCAAAAAACAGGGCAGTCAGCCTAAGACGACATTCATCTTGGCCTTCCATTACATAGGCAGTACTGTGCTTCTGCCCTCCCAACCACGTGTTGGTCCCAAACACAAGGCAGAGAGGAGTTATTGCTGCTCAAAGCAGCACAAAATTCATTGTATTATAAACCACACTATCTATATATGCACACATTCACTTTCCTAGCACAATGGTGATATAGACTTGAGTAACCAGCCAGGCACCAAACAGCTCAGATGAGCTCATTTTTCCCACGCACGTGTCCACATGTAGAAAAATGCACGTTCCCTTTGAAGAAGTATTCATCCCAAGAAAAAAAAGCAAGCTTGCAAATCTCCACTAGTTACTGTCCTAGCTGTTACTAGTTACTAGCAATCTTCCACAAACTTTGTAGATTGCAAAGTCATGTCTTACAAACAGAAAAGGAGCCCTGGCTCCAGCACAGGAAGCACCATGCTGGGGCTTGTTTTGGGAATGAGACATTGTCAAACGAACATTACCCTCCCTGCATGGCCTTATTTGACCCTAAATGCAGTAAAAACTGCAGCCTTAGAAAAAAGTGTTCATTACAATACACACTGCATAGTAAAAACAAACTGAAAACCAAAAACCAAACAAAAAACCCAACCCAAATGAAATACTTTGAGTTAACAGCAGTCCAAATTCACTGACTGAACTAAGAAAGTATTAAGAAACAAACCAGAAGCTTTGATTTTCCTAAGGACCATGAAAAATATCAGGACATTACAGAAAATAGTGAACTGCATTCATTAAATATCAAAATATTAATGAATTAGCTACTGTAAACCTGGGAGAAATGTTTCCTGTTAACTTTTAAAGCAAATGGAACAGAGTCAAGAATTTGCCAAGCAAATTCTAATACTCACTCTTCAAAATTGACACTAATGAATGTCCAAAATTACTGTAGAAACAGCTTCCTTTTTCTTTTTTTTTTGTAAACAGCATTTTGCATGCTGCAGTACTAAATCAATTTATAAGAAGATACTTTTAACAGGGCTTTTCATTGTATGTTCTACTACTCACGTCTGTATTTTGCCATCAAAATACTCCTAGATATTTCACAACCTGCAGGACAATCGCATAAAATGAATCCCAAGAATACATCCCCCTCTTTGCTTATCCCCTCTGCAATTTTCTTTCATTCCAATAATTTAGGCTGCTCTAATTTATGCCATCTGCTAAGAGCCAAAGATGATTTTCTATCCCAGCTATGAGAGCACCACCTAATTCTCCAAATACTCACACCGTAGGAATATCATGCATTATCTGCTGGGCCAACTAAACTGGACCAGCAGGGCAATGGAAGGCTTGTTTAGCACAGGCAGCTACATAGCCCAAGACATCAGAGCTAAACCAGCTGAATCGCATGAGTTGTTTCACTGGAAATATACATAAATTTGTGAGAGTTGCAACAGAAGCCATGACTATTTGCTTGAGAATGCTGGTTACCAGAGGTAAATTCATTACCTACACTTTAGTGATCTTGGGGAAAATCCCGACTTCACGAGAACATCTATTGGTGACACCTCAAAGGAAAGTCACGGGATTTCACCTTCACCCCCCCTGCCTTGAAGGGTGAGGGAAGGGACTTGTAGCTACCAGCATCAGCTAAATTCTGAAAGAGATTTCTCATTCCCCATTCAACTCTACCCTCTTTATTGCTTCTGTTTAAAGAAGCATAAGCTAGCTAACCAAGACAGTTTCCTCTGCACAACACTGCTGCAAGTCAGCAACTACTCAAGGCACTACTGAAATCAGCACCTTGATCAGCCCACTTGCCACACAAACTCAACAAGTCCTGGTAAGCAGATGTTAAGGATGGAATGTGCTGCCCACTTGCGTTTAGCACTGAGCGTCGGCTGCAGAAGCATACATTGTTCCTGGTCTTTGTCCTTCCTTTCCACATGTTCCTCTGGTGGGGTGTCTAAAAGAGCTGGACTGTGCTCCAACAGCAACAGTGGCCGCCCCACCCCCTGACTACCAACCTCTCCCTCCTTTCCTCTAAAAGTATTACTTGCTATGCCTGTAATAATTTAGCACAAAAAAATTAATTATATGATACAAAATAACTAGATGTCATTATTGCATTAAAAAAATAGTTCTGCAATTAATTGTATTCTTTTGTTAGGTTTCTTCCTTCTTAAAAAAAAAGTTACATAGATTCCTTTTTTCCCCGCCCAATCAGTGACTGATTACTTTGTGATCAAGTAGACCAAGGCCTCAGTACTCAGAGATTTAACAACCAAATCTTGCAGCACTATAAAATAGCGTTAAACACCTTTCCTTTTTGTATCCCATTTGTTCCACTTAAATTCAGCACAACATAATACCACTTAGTCCCAAAGGTGAAGTCTTTGAAGTCTTGAAGAACGGGCATTGAATGAACTTACTGGAAAATCATTACAATTCTTGGCCCTGCAGTGCACAAAAACAATGCCTTCTAATATCCAGAACTAGATCCCTACTACCAGTACAACAATAAACCCAACTCAGGAGAACCTAAAATTCACACTGCAGCTCAGGCAAGCTGAATGCAATTATTTTACTTATGTGCAAACTTGCATTAGAGCTGGGCAAGTAAAGGCATTTCCACAGTGGGGAAGATTCCCAAATCTGTTCTGGCCCCAGTGTGAAATGAAAATCAGAAATTTCAACTTATCCACTGAAGGGGAGGGGAAGGAGTATGTCTGGAAGACAGTTCTACCATTGCTGGCCCTGAAAGATCACACTTAGCAGTACCTTATGGTTAGATTGCTAATGGGAGAAAAGACAGAAATGCATGCCAGAAAGGTTCCCGTCTCTTGAGACGGGGAGAAAGGAGCAAACACTGCCCCATACCATAAGACCTGTACTGACACTCAACGCTCCCTGAGGTACGTAACAATTTTGAAGCTCTATGGAATTCCAGCTAAAGACCATCAGAATTTACCAATCAGGTCTAGCCAAATTATCTTGATCCTGAAATAAAGCATGATAAGAGGAAAATATGTTGTCCTAGCACTGAGAGTGTCTTTTCAAAGTAAAATTTGAGTCAAGCATTAGTACACTTTGTTTTTTCTCCTTTAGAAAAAGGAGACAAAATTGCTCCGTTATTCATATTTAATCAATCATTTAAAGACAACGGTTGTGTCTATTTATAATTCCAATGTTTAAAACTAAATATAGTGCACTGATTGCTTCTTGTCTTTTTCAAGTACCACACAGTAACATCTGGGAGTTTATTTTTGGAAAAAAAGAAAAAAAAAATCAATAGAATCTATAAACTCAGAACCCAAGTGCCTCTTAATTGAGGATGGTGACGCTGAGTGATAATTACCAGGACTTCCAGTCTTGGTTTGTGTCCACTGGGTCTAACCTCTCCAGTGGTCTCCAAGAACAGCACAGGGAAGGAGAACAAGGAGGAAGTCCCCAGGGAACACAGAAGGATAGAGAGGAAAAGAAAGGATAGCCAGGGAAAGACTGTAATATCATGTTTGTAGCCAGCTGATACCAGTTGCTTCTTTCTTCTCTTACTCCCTCTGTTTTAACAGTATTTCTACCTCCAATCTTTTTGGGGAGGAGTATTTCCTCTCTGCTATACTATCAGAAAAGGGATGTCTGTCATCCTACCTGTGTGAGAACAGCAGCACTTAATGGTTCCCCATTTCCAGGAAGATTTCTGAAGAAAATGCTGGCTCTGGAGCTCCTACTTATATTTGGAATGCTACTGTCACAAAAGGGAACTGAACAGCTAATGGCAAACAACACAAGGGCAAGTTTTCTGCTGGACAAGACTGCTCCAAGGCTGTCTCTAGCTGCTGATAGGGACAGCATGCCTCTGCTCAGCCCATCAGACCTTCCTCTTCATGGTCCCTTCCCCAGAGCCGTCCATACAGCTCTAGGCAGAGGTCTGTGAAGGTCCTGGGAACTCACTTCTCTTGAGGTGGGAGAAAGCAGGTTCACCTTTCCAACAACAGCACGCACAGTTCTGGTGTGGCTGCCATGCCCTCTCCAAACACAGTGTCATCCAGTTTCTCCATCAGTACCATATCTAGCTGCTACCTGTTCCTTTCCATGCCTTTGTAAGAACTCCTGCACTAATTAAAAGGCACAGAGTAATTTCTTATTCTCACATTTCACACATTATAAACTCATCAACTTTCCTATGGGTTTATCGCAGTAAAAAGTGAATGCAATCCATGCTGTTTGATGTATGACATACACACACACAACCCTGACATCCTGAATGCACTAATTACTGAGATAAATAAGCATACCAATGGTGGGAGCAGGAGAAAGCCCCAGTTAAGATCACTTCTGCAAACAACTCGAATCCTGGCCTCACTCTAAAAAAAAAATTTGTTGAAAGCCACAGCAATTACGGGGAACTTTTAAACAGCCTTACTGTTCACTCAGCCTCCTTACCAAATAAGAACCAGACACAGTGAAATGAAAGCAAACATCAAATAAAACTAAACAAGACACTAAAAGTTCCACATCTCAATTGAAAGTATCAGCTGAAACAAGCTTTCCTTTTCTAATCAAGTCATTAAGGGGACTGCTAGAATCCATTTCTACCTTAGTCAAAGCATGCTCATATCCAGACAATCATCTCCACAGAGCATCTCACGCGCCTTCTGCACCTTGAGATCATGAAACAGTAGCTTCATCTGGATGTTGAGCATGTAAAAGCATAACTGATCTCCTGATACCTTAATAGGACATAAAGACTTCTACTAGATTAAAGCAGGTTTGTAACTAAATTCTGAGGTGACGTTGTACATGGTGCACTAGGAAAATAAGGATGCTACATACACTGTATGTCTGCTTGGCAGTTCTGCACATCCAGCATGACAGTGCCCATCTCACAGAAGTGTTCATCCTTCTTCCTGAGAGATGATGGAGGACACTAAATTCCCTTTAAGGGGTTATGCCCATCCAACTTAATTGGAAAGATGGATTTCAAACCACAAGGTCACCAACCAGTTGCTCTCAACACAGTGGTCGTGTACCAAAACACTGCTTCAACAGCCCCGTTCTGGTCCTTGCTTTTCAGCCCTCCTGAAGCAGTGCATGTTATTTGTTATATCCTCTTGAGTTACCCTCCTGAATGACGAGATCCCCATTACTACCTGCAACAATAACTGCCACTCAAGTAGCCCCTACTCCCAGGCACAGTCCATGCAGCGTTCATTGTGGGAGCAGATCAGAATAAAGTCAGTGCTACAGGAAATGAAGCTACACTAAAATGGTGGATCACACTTGAGGGAGGATGAGGTGGGCAAGGAGAGAAAATTACATCCATAAATTTCTTTTCAAACTGTAGGATTACTTATTTGAATTAATATTCTATATATTTTTCCAAATAGAACAATACTGTTGTCAACTGCTTATAACTTCATACGGATTTTGTAAACTAAGAATTACTGCTGGTGTAGTTTTCCAGCATGAGAAATATGGATAACTATGATGATCTGCGACCAAGTGAAAGGGTCAAGTAATTTCCTAGTTGAGACTTACTTTATTTCTCAGTGAGGTAAGCAACAATTGGAGGAAGGAAATACTTAGGCACGACATTTCAGAAGTCAGAAGCTGTTCTTGTAAGGCAGAAGAACAGTACAGTTCAAAACAAGGAAAACCACATATAATTACAGAACAAAAAGTTGAAAACATTAAGGGAGTGGGGGGAGGAACCAAAATATTAATCTGAAAGACCAACAAAATACCAGAAACAGCAAGAACAAACCTATGTATAGAAGCAGAAAGAGTAGAAAAATTAACTTGAAATCTGACAGGGTATCAAAACACTAGGACAAAGGAATGTATTGAAATGGTCTGGGTTTTTTTCTTTTACGAAATAAGTATGTCAGATTTTAAAGTTAAAAAGGAGAAACAGAAGAAATTTCCAGTCCTTTTTTTGAACAGCATTCATATTTAATGAATATACTTCGGCAAACCAGTGGGTTATCTGTTCAAATCAGGGGTTCATTAAACAAGAGTACTTTAATTGTTCTTAAAAATATCACTGCTGCATTTATATATTAAAAAAAATTATCAGTGGAGAGTGTTATTATTTTCAGACTATATGAAAGATAACAGAGTATATATTGAAGGCTTCAGGAACAGCAGAATGAAAATAAATATGAACTAGTTCAGTTTTATTTACAAGAGAAAGAAAAGGTTTAACTGCAAAATGTTCACATATATTAAAGACAGTGCAGACTCTTCTGCCATTTTAAACAGTAACAGTTTTTATGTCTGGTATAAAGGCTAGATGACTCACATACACACCCCTGCTTACTACTAGGTCTCCTTTAATTCTCTTTCAAAATAGACTCTTCATATTCTATAACAGGCATGTCAGCTAGGCTGTCTTGCAGTTTCCTTCTCTTCTTTAGCTCCCCAGCAACTAATTGCTAACTTCTCTAGCAACTAATTAATCTAACAATATTGCAGTAAATATAAACCGAGATACTTAAAAAGACTGCTTAGAAATACACTGAAGTCACACTATGCAAAAAGCAACACAATATCCAACGGAGACAGTCTGGACTTGAGACTAGACTGTAGCTCTTCTCAAGGAAGAGATGCAAACAAAGCAAAAGGCATCTGAGCTTTTAACAGATTACAGCTAGCCATAAACACAGATCTGATAATTTGGTATGCGCTGTACAAAGTTGTTGTACAGCATTTTACAATTATGCATATTAAGGGCATACAGACTTCATCAATAACTAGGCCACATATTTGGAAATAGGGCTAATCAGTTTACATCTTTATAAAACTTAAAAGGTAAAGTCTAGAAAAAATAAGATTGTAGTAAAATGCATTACTGGCATAACAGCTGCCACAGATTAAAAAACAGTGAAACAATTGGGTCTTTGATACAATCACATCAATCTAACACCTATGCTATCATGGAGAGCAATGAGTCATTAGAAGAACCAGGTACAGATGCAAGAAAATCTGCATTCAAAACAAATGTTTTTCCTTTGTTTAAACTACACAGCTGTACACAATTTACATGATTATTTAATCCACAGTAATTTCCACAACTTGGTTATGTGAGCAGCCAATGCAGCAGGGGAGGTGAAGAGGGAAGACATGTTTCTTAGACACATGGGGCTTTCTTCAGACTACTCTGCTTTTAATAACTGCATCTCTTAGTGTAATAAAGAATTTTGCCTCTTCCTACAAACTTTACCTTAATTTTTCTGTAGACAATCTTGACTACACCACCGCTACAGTACAATCAGGTTAACGACTCCGAAGGAAGAGCGTCTTTGGTTTGTTCATTCATTTACTCTTTTTAAACAAGCTGTTTCCCCCCCATTCAACCATAATACTTTAACTTGCATCATTAATGCAAAATGGCAAAAATGAAAGTCTATATTCACATTCTTTATTCCACTCAGGATTTTAAAAACCTATTGGATCTACCCCCATGCAGCTGGGGTTTTTTTAAGCTGAAGAGTTTTAGGCCTCAGACTGAAAATATTCCATACATTTGATCAAATATGACAACCTTTTCTATACATTTGCTACTGCTACAATATTTTAAAGATAACTATAACATTAGGGAAGTGCATAAGGTATCGAGAAGTGGATGCAGTACAGAATTACACATTGACACAAGTAATTTTCTAATTTATACTCTATTCCTTTACTAGTATATTGTCAACATCCTTCTAGATTCAGTAGTTCAGTACCACTGAGTACTGAACCAATTCCTAAGACATTATCCTTAAGTCCTTCTATAATGGCACTAGCTAATTTACTAATTTAAACATTAAGGTTTTTCCCTCTTCACCATGTACATTGCTTGGTACTTACCAAAGTTTAATCTCATCTGCATTTAATTACCAAAACCACAAGGTCCCTCAGAAGCCTTCATAGCTGCTTTTGATCAACAGGAATCTTTTTCCATTATGGAAAAGTGATAACATATTGCAACCTTCTGCCTAATATTTCAATGGGGGAAACACTGTTGATTTCTACAGACAAACTCCCATGCAAAAATACTTAACTTAGCTGTACTGCCATTACATTATGCACCAGTAATGCTTCCTTTTCTTCCTAATTATTATCAGCTTTGCTGACTCCCTGGCTTATGATGTATTTTTTTTTTATTATTAGCTGTTATGCACTTAAAAACTTGGCTTTGAAGGAGTTTTTTTTGTGATTTTACCTTTTAAATGTCAGAGTTTGTCCTTTTCTATTTTTTTTTTCAGTTGACACTGCTTTCAATTTTTGAAAGATGTCTTTTTATTTCTAAAAGAGCTTTCATTCTGTTTTTTGATNTGCACTTAAAAACTTGGCTTTGAAGGAGTTTTTTTTGTGATTTTACCTTTTAAATGTCAGAGTTTGTCCTTTTCTATTTTTTTTTTTCAGTTGACACTGCTTTCAATTTTTGAAAGATGTCTTTTTATTTCTAAAAGAGCTTTCATTCTGTTTTTTGATGCTTTTTTTTGGTCTTTTCAGACCTTTTCCTTTAACCAGTGGGACACATTTACTTGAGATTCTGCCTTTCAACATTATTCATCCCAATTCCAAGCATCTTCCCTTTTTGCTGTTCCTTTTATTTTTTGTTAAATTAGAATCATTTTTGTAACTCAAAACCCTACACAAGACAGACGTAAACCAAGGGAGGTACAGCAGTGTGCCACCACCTCCTCTGTTGAAAGTGCTCTGCAAACAAGAAAAGGACTCTCTATTCAGCAGCCATCGTTACTCAGTCTCAGGCAAGAGATGCATAAGATGTAGTCCAAAAAATAAAAAAGTTTTAAAATCTCAGGGACATAGTTCAGTTAGTTACATAACTACTAAGAAGTAGCTTGCTTAGTCTTACCACTGAATACAAGTTAAACATAATTATGTGCTTAATTCTATGCTTAATTAAGAAAGACTACTGGAAATGTCAAGCATTTTTTTTCTCCAAAAGAATTTTATGTTGTGTTCCTATACAGCTAAGTCATCCTCTCTAAAAACTAGAATAAGCTTCTTAAATTATTACAGAATGGGAGTCATTAGGTAGAAAAAACAAATGAGCAAGCCAAACATATGTAGGCTTGGTATTGTTTTGCTAAATTAGGTGAAAACACATAAAAACATTTTCTTCACCCTAATAGTTTGTTTATTTATTTATTAAAGGTTTAGAACTATATATATATTGCTATTACTTCATTCTGCATTTTGATGCAAATACGGAATTTGAAAACTTCTAGCTTATTCACCCTCCTTACTGCTGCTACTTCAGCGATCTCTAGGGCTCAGCCTTGCCACATAAACTCCATCCTGATACTCCTCTGGCATAAATATCTTTCTGACAAGAAAAGATAAATCACACAAGTTAAAAAAAAAAAAAGCCACAAACAAACAAATAGTAGCTTCAATAGAGAAACACAGCTAGTTAGCACAACCAAAGCAACAACTAAACACTTTACCCAATCCAAACTCAAGGAATGCATTTTCTTTCGATAATACCTTTTGCAGTAGGTCTTTCAGACACGATGCATTAGTATTTTGGGATGACTTCCTGCAAGCCAGCCTCATATAAGTCATCATTTACATTTTGAGAAAAGTGATTATTTGCAGTTAAAACAAGCTGCTTGAGCTAAAAAGATGGGGTTCAATAAATGAAAAAAAGCCAGTATAGACTGACTTGCCAATGTTAGAGTAAGATATACCTAAGGCACCTTTACAACATCTTTTAAAATTTTTATTTATAGGGAACAGAATTTTATAACTAACAACAATTAATTAGGCCTAAACCCAAATTATAATAGTGTTCTGAGTCATGTGAATATTCTTCACAATTGGTTGCTGTGAAGAGGATTGTGTCATCATATGCAGAGGATTAAGATATCACGTTGGAAGTGATCAGGAGTGGATGGATTTATAAGAAACACTGATTCTGCTTTTATGGGAAGGATGTAAGCGTATTTTTTAATACACTTTCCAGAATGCAGTAGCAGGAATCTTTTATAGTAAACATTTTATTATTGATTCTTTTTTAATAAAAAAATCCAAAAAATACAGAACAAAACACAAATAGGGAGTAACAAAGATATACCACTACTGAAAAGCTCAGAGCAGCTCAGAAAGCCAAACTTACTGAATCCTACTTGTGCAATCAGCTCGCTGCAAGTTCACATGAGGCTGTGCCTACAGAGATGCCTCTTGATTTAATCTTCATGTAGCTGTATATAGTATACCACAGCAAATCAAACCAGTGCAAGACCTCTTCCACACCTATCCTTAGGCACGCAGTTCAAAAAGATACATGCCTTCACCTGGATCAAAAGCACTCATACCTCTCTGCCTACAATGGCAAAGAAGAAACTGCGCAAACATGAAGGTTCTAGTTTAAAAGGGCCAAGTAGTTTAGGTTGGTCAGAGTTTTGCCCTGTCTTGGCGTCTCAAAGCTATTAGCAAGTTTGTTACCAGAGGCACTTTCAGAAATGGACTGACTTTATAGTATAAAGTTTTCATGTTATAAAGACAAAAAAAACCCCACCTTTGGAGACTAGAGAAATGCTACTAAGTACCAAGGCCTGCCTGCTCTGCTCCACACTCTCGTCCTCCCCACCCCTCTACTTAGTAGATTTTTCTTTAAATTTAACTCCTCAATAAAAGGGAAAAAGGGCAAATTGAGGTCTGGCAGCTTTCCTTTTTTCCTCAATCACCTTCATACATAATGTGGTTGCTTAATTAAGTAAAGTAGCATCTTTCTTCAAGGACCATCTCCCCATAGCATCACTCATGAAAAGTCAGCCTGCCTGCACACCCACACGGGAGCTGCATCACGTCACTGGGACTAGCTTTCCAGATGCACAACACAGGTCATTCCTCTGACCTCATGGGTCTGGCTGGTATTCCCCTCTTCTGAAGGGAAGAAAACAAAACACTAGCGGAGACTGAGACATTGCTATATGTAAATCATGTCGTCCATTAGCTATCATGTACAAAAAGTGAACATTAGACCTTGAAACAAATGGGGTGTTCACAATACCTACAAGAAACTGTCCAGTTCTGGGCTCTCAGTACGAGAGATAGACATACTGAACAGAGTCCAGCAAAGGGCCACTAAGATGAAGGGACCAGAGTGTTTCTCCTATGAAGAAAGGCTGAGAGAGCTGGGACTGTTCAGCCTGGAGAAGAGAAGACTCAAGGGGATCTGATCAATGTGTGTAAACACCTGAAGGGAGGGCACAGAGACGACAGAGCCAGGCTCTTTCCAGTGGTGCCCAGTGATAGGAACAGAGGTGATGGGTAAAAACTGAAACACAGGAGGTTGCCCCTGAGCATCAGGAAACACCTCTTTACTATGGTGGTGAGCAATCATTGGCACAGGTTGCCCAGTGAGGTTGTGGACTCCCCATCCATGGAGATACTCAAAAGCCATCTGGACATGGTCCTGGGCAACTGGCTCTAGGCAGCCCTGCTTGAGCAGGGGGGTTGGACAAGACAACCTCCAGAGATCCCTTCCAACCCTTCAACCATGCTGTGACTCTGTGAATGCTGAGTAAGAAAGTGCCATTGCAATTTATCTTTTTCAGAATAAACTGCACTCTAAATTGGATATGCTGTTCAAACTTCAGCAATCTTATTAAATGCAGAGCTGTAGTTCTCATCAATACAGTGCTCTTTAGAACCTGGCTCAGTATGTACAGATGGGGAAAATTCTGAAGAAGTATCACTATTGGATCAATACTTTAATTAAAATGGATGAACTCATGTTTCAGAATTACTTTTACCAGTAATAAGGCAACAAATCTCCACTTTCTTACTATGCTTTGCTATTAAATATAAAACACGGTGGTTAATAAGCCTTTAGCAAGGTTAGTAAGACAGTATCAATGGAATGCAAAATTCTCATGGGACAATTGTTACCCATGGCAAAAATAGAGGAGAACACGAGGAGACATCCATCAAAAAATAGAGGGCAGGTAAGGACCAGGTTGTTTTCAAAACAAGACCCTGAAGTGGACAAGCATAGTGCAAAAGCAAAGCTTTACTACAGTACTCTAATGCATCATCTAATACAGTAACTCTATCACATCAATTTTCATATTAAACTGCATCTGAATGGAACTATCCGTCTAAAGTGTGCAGTTTTAAATATCATTGAGTTTTCCCCATTGTAAATTTAAAGTCATCAATTATTAACCTTTTATGGAATAAAAATCTGGAAACAAATTTATGAAAGCATATTCCCTGATGCCCCTAGGCATTCAATCAAAACTTCTGGAACAGCCCCACAGCAGTTCTAATGGATGGCTTCACATGAAATGAATCACTAATTCAGTTTGACTACTCAAAACATGTTGCTTAGGCTCAAACCAAGCAGCTCTATCATCCGTCTCATTTTGTCTAGGATACACTCTTTTACAAGTGCTCTCTGATTTTAAATGCCCAAGATTTTTGGAAAAAAATTATAAATATTTCTGAAACCAGGGACTATATGCAACTCTTACAGTTTTGCACCCCTCCTGAAGATGTCATACACCTAATCTGCAGTGCAGAGACTGTGTGCTTTCAACTCTCGGTGAGAGAATTAGAGCTAGGGACATTTAGTACTTCTCTGAATCAACCTCTTAATGAGACAGAACTAGGTAGCATCCCTGGCTTCATTTACTGAGCATAATGCATGGAAAAGATGATGAGAAAATTCCTCCTGACAATGAAATTTATTTTTACTTCAAATTAAAAACAAATGAGAATGTCATTGAAAAAAGTAGCATCACAGGATGTTGCACTTGCACAATTAAACAAGTGTCAGGAAATACATGAGTTCAAACAGAATGTTTAATTCTACATCAGGAGTCAGCTTTTAGTTACATTATCTCACACTACAGCTTTAAGATGCTCTTGAGATTTCCCACAGACACACACAGTCTTGATAACCTTCAGGGTATTTTTGACTCCTGAATCAGATACTTCCAGTATGAAGCTTTCCTTATTTTCCATGCCGTTGTCAGAAGTCATTGCTATCAGAAGCCTGTTGCAACTCTACTATAGGGCAGAGCAATATATGTATACAACCACTAAGACATCAGCTTTGCTTACAAGAGAAGCCTTCCTACAACTCAGTTTAAAAAGATAGTTTGAGCCTGAACTAAAGGTCTCCCCAAAAGGACTCGAGAAAGAAATTTAGACCTCTCAAGTTGGCCAGCCACCTCATGTTTCCTTCACTTAATTTTCTGGATGTTTGCCAACATACAGAAGGAAGAAGAAAAGCCATTTTTTAATTATGGAAGAGCTCTAGTTAAAAACATAAAATAATAAAAAAATCCAAGCCATTTAACCTAACACAAAGAGAAAACTACAATATCAGAGTTATTGTTCATGACCAGTGCCACAGGAACATGAAGAACCTGAACCTAATAAATGAGTAATTTTTTTCTATGTTATCTGAAGAGAATTATCTTTATTAAAGCCAGTCTAGCCTTTATGAATAATACAAGCCAGCTTCAGCCAGGCCAAAAGAACAGTTACTTATTGCAAAATTACTTTTGGGGAGGACATGCACATTCTTACTCAACAGATCTGATTCCAGATACTTTCGGTGAGAAAGACATCCATTCACTCTCATATATTAAAAACAGCCAAAAAAATGATAACCTATTCTTGCCTAGCCAGCCTTGCTAAGAAGGATCACAAGCCACCGTGATGTGCTTGTGCTGCCAGAGCTACTCTTCACACACTGGGAGTGGTGTGGCCACTATTGCCCCAGCTAGTCCAACGCACAAGGGAAGAGAGGTTCTGCGTGACACTGAAATGCACCCTTCATCTGGGTATTCCTACCACGTAAGCAGGAGACCAAGGATGCTGTGAAACAAGACAGGGAGATCATAGGGCACACAATTAGGCTTGACTTGAGATCTAGAAACAGATTTAGGGACAACCAAGAAGGCAAGAGGTTCAACACTTGAAAACAATGGGAAATGAAACCCACCCAGTGCACAGGTGGCTGGCAGCTACGCCCAAGCAACTGCCTTGGGAACTAGACCACAAACTGGGCTGTTGTTGCAGCTTTGTAAGGGGCTTCACAAACTGACAAAAAAAAAGGTTGAGGAAGCCCAGGTAAGTAAAACGTTCATTATTCCTTCACGTGGCCTTCACATGGCTGAAGTTTAAAAAAAAAAAAAAGTCAGATGATAGTGCTACTGGGTGTGCATGAAGGTTAAATGCCCATCAAATAAATTGCTGCACCTCTGCCTGCTGTGAATTATTGCAGCACTCCAGTTTACTAGAAAGATGGCAAATTATTTTGACAGTCTTTGCTATGCTTCAAGGCATTTCCCAAACATTAAAAAATTAAAGGTTCAAAATTTAGTGGAAAACTATGGAGAAAATCCAAAACTCATGTCCTCCATCTATTGTTCAGCAACAGCTGCTATTCCAGCTCTGGATTCTAATTATGTTTTATAGAGGTACTCATACCAAAGCCAACAGCTTTGCAGAGAACCTGTCTCAAGCAAATTTTAAAGGAACAACATATATACTTATGGACAGCCTGTCACTTCTAATATATCTTTTCTGAAAGCAGGATCTAGATGCTTCAGGTTCACAGGCATCAGTTAAGCATTACATGTCAAGCCCAGAGCACATTGTACTTGACAACTATTTGCTGAGGGTGGAGGCTGTCAAACAGAGAAGATAAGGCACCCCTGGAAGCGTTAAGATTTTACCAATATTTTGGAGCAAACAATGCTGGAAACCAGTTGGGAGAGAACCTGTGGGTATATGCCAGCAACTAACTTCAATTCTTAGTAACAACATGAAAAACAAAATAAGTAACAACATATTAAGCAGAAGCACAAATATCATTAAGCTTGAATATATTTTCTTTACATGCACATCCTGATTGAAATGAACACCACAATTAATAGATGGCAAAGGACAAGTTCAATGCAATGACCAACTCCAGCTGTGAAAAGTCTGATAAAAATTTCATCCAGATCAGAAATATCTATACAAAAAAATGCTCCCCAAAAGATAGAGCATCTTAGAATTTTAGACTTCTTTATAACATACTGTAAAGGATATGATTCTAAGACTGGCTTCTTTTAGCATTTTCATCCTTCAGAAAACAAGACGGTACTTTGTTGAAGGAAAGGTTAAAAGTGAAAAAAACCACCCACATTATTCAACACACAGATTCTTGAATAAGATGATGCAAGATGTCATCATGATAGCAAAATAGAATGGAACTAAGGACAGTAGCAAAATAGCATAAAATAATATTTAGTTCAAAGTTGGTCTTCCCACACCGTCCACCTCCTGCAAAACCCCACAAAAAACCTTCACACCTTTGTACGATTATTAGCCCAACTTTGTCTCAAGTCTTCTTGCTGTTAGCACCAATATTAAGTGTGTCAAAGATAGACACACAGGATGCTCCAAAGGGATAAATTTGTATGCAACACCGATCTGATTTGCCTTATTTTCTCTAGTGCAGCATAAAACTGGAAAACTTATTTGTACTACTTTGCCCATTATCTCAAAGAAACTTTTCCGGCTTAACAAGCTCTCTCTTTCTGCCAAAAGCCTCCATTCCCACATTTATTTATTTCTTTTCTTAACTGAATATCTTCATTTGGAGGGAGGCAATGCAAACAGAAAATACTTGTTTATATATTATTTCAAATATTATTATTTTAAAATAAAGCTGATAGTTTATTGACATAATTCTTTAACACAAAAAAAAAGAAAACCCTCAAGTTCAAATCACTGGACCCATTGTTACAATGTGCAAACAGCACCAGCCAAGGCAGCACAATAGTCCTCTTATGCTCTGCTGAGAAGGTCGCATACAGGATTAAAGCTGACAGGGATGCATGGTTCCAGAGAGCTTGAGTCTTCAAGATTAAACCTTTGGCTTTTATTAATACTACAAAGAGCAAGAATAAACCTCTGTTAAACCAGATACACAAGCTTATTTCAAGAAATGCCAAAGTTTTAACTCAAATTCATGAAGCTAAAAAAAAAACAACCCAAAACCTAACACTCTCTCAGAAAGGTTGAGGCTGGAGCCCAGGTCACCGTACCCCGCTAATCCCTTGCTAACTAAAGGTCTCTGCCCAGCTACAATCTTTGTACTCATAGAACTACGTTGGTTTCCTCAGGTTGAGTGTGTGCTCAGCTAAGCTTGCAAGTCTGTTAGAAAAGGATCAGCTTGATTTCCCAGGGTGCTTAAACTGGTTCCCAGCTTCTGCCCTGTCACAATCCTGTCCAGTTTCAAATTCCTGTATGAAGGGTCAGTAACCAGATGGGAGACCTCCAAGAAGCAGCACCAGATAGGGCTCCCTGTTTCAGAGCAGGATCAAAGATCCACAGAAGCAGACTAGATCCTCTGCCCCATACTCCCCAGAGGCAGAGCAAAGTTAAAACCAATTCTAGATTGGTGCAAGGAACATGGAAGCTAATAGCACAGCCAGCTTCAAATGAAGCACAACACTACTTACGCTGTGCTAGAGATGCCCTTCAGCTATAGTGAGGAAAGTCCACCTAGCTCCTGGACAGGCTCAACCCTCTTCTGCTTCTCCACTCGTGCCAAAAGGCATAGGAAAGAAGAGCTGCAAGCCTGCAAGTAAACAGTGGGGAACCAGACTGACAGCACAGACAGATTAATCAGGAACAGGTAAGAATTAGACATATAGCGCAAACATGACTTTTCAGAAGAACTGCAGTGAGATCAGCTGAGAGAGATGAGGATGAAGCAGCGCTGCTACAATGGCAATCAGAAACATTCCATGGGAATAAGAGCAATTACACTAACATTTCAGAAGCATGAAGGTTGCATTTGTCCTGTGAAATACTGTATTCCAGTAACTACAAAACACTCCCAGAACACTTTTTACAGGAAATGGCACCATCAGAAGTCTGGTTTAAAAATCAGTTGCAGATGATGGGGAAAAACAAACAGCACACTCAATTCAGATATAAGCTTATTTCCCCAAAACAAAGCACCCTTTCTGAACTCCCTCTGACCTATTGTCCCTCAAGTATTATTAAATCCATTACAGGGGATTTTATAGAACTTAAATAACCCTGAAAGATCCTGCATTTATCCTTGCCAGGTATGTGTGACTCACATTTCAAAAAAAAGACCACTGTACCATACCAGGCAGCTTAATATATTGGAACCAATTTATCACTGCACTACTTCAGTTATGATAAATTCACCAAATTAAAAGACTTTCCTGATACACTGTAAAGGTCTGTCCTTCCAGCTGAAGGAGCAGCTTACAGTTGTCAAAGTTATTATATTAAAGCAATCAGCATAAGTCTGAATATACTGCTTACAATAATTAACATTTTTAAAAACATCAGCCATGTTTTAATGCTTACATTCAGAAGAGCTAAATTCACTTTTATTAGAACAGGAATAGATTATTTAAAACTGTGACACATTTCAAGTTCTATAAGAACAAGATGAGACAAATACAAAATAGGAAACTTAAATTGTATTTTTTATTTTCCTCAAGTGTTTCTGAAAGACTCCTAAAACGCAAAGTCCTACTTGCCTGAAGACAAGTCCAATAACATAGGGTTCCAAATACTCCAAATGACAAATAAAAGAGAGGGTTTTTTTGTTGGTTGGGTTTTTTTACCACATACAATAGAGAATGCTATCATAGGATTTAATAACTCTTGCCTCCCAGAAAGCAAATAAAAGGAATTTTGCATCTGTCATTTTAACCAGAGGTCTTTGAGAAATTATTTACTGGAGGGTGGGTTGTATTTTTAACACCTGGGTTGACAATACTGAATGATTTAACTTCTCCCTTACATACAACTACAGAGAAACACCATTTACACAAAACCAAATAGTTCTCTATTGCAAGGTTCTTTCTTGTAGGCACTTCACACAACTGATTTGCTTCACCCCAGAGACAACCTCGTTCTGTTTGTACTTCCTGGGAGCTAAGAAGCCCTGCAGGGACAGACAGGCCACTTTCTGCCTTTAAACTGTAGACCGGCTTAGTAGGACCTTGTACTACTGCATGGCCTCACTGACTGCGATCTCTGCTAGCTTTACTGCTCAGAGTGGGTATGCCTTAGGCAAGAAGTACAAACAGAAGCATGCTGGTAGGCTTAAAGATTATGACCCACATCTTCCAGTCAATGTAACCGATTAATTGTTCTGTAAAGGAAAAAGAAAAACCTTGGAAGGAGGTCAGAACATCTGGCAGTCAATGCAAGAATAGCCTCTCGTCTACAAGTGTTCTCAATCTCCCACTACTAGGCAGAAACAGGTGGGAGACAAGCAGACTCTCTCATCTCTTCATCATTGGGAATCATTTACCCAAATCATCTATGGTATTCCACTCTCTTCAGTCCACAGTTAATGAAATGATACCAGACCAGATGGAAAGAAGCACAGGAAGATGCAATTAAGTGAATGGTTCTTTGATTTGTCCCTAGAACAGTGTTGTGGCCCAGGAGGTTGGTCCCTCTCCTCTGTCAAGCTGGAAAACTGGCCATGGCAACACTTCAGGAACATTCAAGTAGATGCCTGTCCCCTGCCAGAACAGCGAGGGGACTTCAGCTACCGAGTTTTAAACCATTTCTTTTATATAAGCAGATAACTTATTCAAACATTAATTTGCTGGTAGGGATAATGACTTCGGCCATCTACAGTTCCCTTCGGATGAGCTATAAAACTTTTACAGTATTATCCCCTAGATAGGTAAATACTCTTATAGGCATATTTAACAGGGGACAACAGCTACACAGAATGTTGAACAACTGCCTCAGTGTCAAATGCCAACACATTGACTATACTTCATTGCTATGTACAGTAAATAAATAACAAACAAATTTGTTATCAAATTTTATAGCAAATAGGTACAGTGGACTGGAGATACAAATATTACATTTGCCCAAACCATGAAACAGAGGAAAATGTAGTAGTATCATCCTTAGATACCGGGGAGGGTATATATTTCTACTAGAGGGGAAAAAAAAGGAAGGAGGAGCACATTCTCCATTGGTCTACAGAAATAGGAAAAGGGGGGGGGGGGGG
>VXBL01009858.1:591847-625189 GCA_013400195.1 Aramus guarauna
GGGGGGGGGGGAAATTGCACTTCCTCCTCCTCTGACTACTTCAAAATCCAAATATAGGATAATTAATTTTTTTATAGCCTAAACTTAGTTAAACTGTAAAAATGTATTATATGATCAAATGAGAAATTTCTACAGAGTATAATTCTGAGACACTTTCAACTGTTAAGTCACTACCTGTAACTTTCTCTACAGCAATTTACTGCATGGTGTATACACAAATATTTTATTATGGATTGCAAGTAATAGCAATCACAGTACAAATCAGTGTTCAGAAAAAAAGCCATGAAAAACAAAAGCTAAATATTACATATTTGTTTACAAAACCCTTGTGATAAGTCCAAAAATAATAAAAAACCCTCATCCAAAGTATTTACAGTACGATCTGCAATGTCAGATGGGTCTTGGCTTTTGTTTGTTTGTTTCTTCCACAAGACAAACATTAGTAGGCAAAGTCCTTCAAAGCCTATTTTACTGGTACCATTTTAATAACAAATTCACCTTTTGCAACGAAAAGTAATGACAGATTATGCATCAATGCTACTGGAAACCATGTAAAGTAGGGGAAATTGAGTATTGTCCACTATATGCATGTTTGCAATCAACTAAAATCTGCCTTTCAAGGGACAGTTTAGTTCTTTAACATTCAAGTGACTTGCAAATGGATGGACAAAAGACAAATAGCCATAATTACAATTCTCTAACTATTAAAGACCTAGGTCTGTAAGGAAAGCTAAAGCCTTTCATATGAAAGGTTCATTTTAGCCAAAAGGCACAGAGATTGCATTTGGTTTGCATCTAACCCATGGAAACTAAAAACATTAAGACAACTGCAAGAAAGGAGGCTTAAATAAAAGGCTCAGTATGACTAAAATTTTAACTTTTGAAGTGTTAGCAGCTATGGGGTGGATTTGCAGTATAATTGTTCCCAAAACTTTAACTTTAACCGAAACACAACTCTCCTCTATTTTTATTTTTAAGTTCTAGACTCTCTCCCAGCAAGTATTCAGTGTCATACTTGTTTGATGAAAATTATATAACTTCTTATTCCTCAGAAGCCCTGAAGACACAGCAGTGCTAAACTGAAACACAGATGGTTTTATTACTTCTTGTGCAATATTTAAAAAAAAAAATAATCTAATTACTCACAATCATGCAACTCTACTAGTGATGAAAAGGCTGCGCAAGCAATGGTTCCCATCTCACCAATGCTGCCAGGATAGTAAGGCAGTTAGGCATGAAATTGAAAGAACTCAGCTCAGCTTTTGCAACAGCAGTCAAGTTTACAGAGTTAGTATTAAGGGGTTAGAGAACGCATTTGATAAGAGAATACCAAGAAACAGTAAATGAGGGACTTCAAATAAGCCTTTTTACATTTAAGTTTTTTGAACTAGGTGTACATTAAATGCTTTCATTCAGCCAAATACAATCACACCTGCTGCACCTTGCTAAATCACAGTCAAAGGCCATGAAGCTACCTCCCTCTCTTCCCCAAGGTAGGGCAGACAGATTTGGGAGTCTGTTCTGGCATCACATAGAAGAGCTTTAAGATGCCATCTCACATCATCTGTGCAGACACAAAGACACTCATTTCAGTGAGATGAGCCCAATTTTTCTCCCCCTACCGCACGCTTCACAAGCCAAGGAAGAGGCAGGATATAGGAGTACCATGACACAAGCCTAGTGCCAGCTGAGACCTTCCCAGCACAAGGAGAGAGTTCCTGCAGCCACAGTGCTCTGCACCAACAGCCAGGATCACTGCAATGCCGGTGGCAGCTGGGTTCTGGTCCTCAGGAAGCATCACGCTTTTCTGCTTTTAACAGCGGCTGCTCATAATACAAATTCCCTATCAGAGGGTGACTGCGCTAGGCTCCCCTTCCACTCAGTTTTTGGGGTATTTCCACTACATTTCACAAAACTTGTCAGAGTTTCCAGTTGCCTTCCACATTATTCCTGCCAGGAAACATCATCAGCTTTTTAATAAGATATCATAAGGGCTAAGTGTGAGCTTTGTTGAAAAATATTTTTCATTGCCTTTTCTGACATCAATAATGGAGAGAGTAATTATCTAACCCAAATTTTCTGTAATAAACACCACTGTGTGGTTTAATATGGCCATAGAAATAGATTTACTGTCTCAAATGCTAAACCTGTGATAGTATGTGCAATCTTCTAAATATTTGCTTATTTATTAAAGTAAACCTTAAATATTTTTCTAGGAAGCACATCACTTGTGATCAAACCAAATGAGTCAGTAAATAATAGCTCACAAGCCAGGTAGGAAAATGAACTCTTAGAATAATTTAAAGCTTTGCAAAGCAGTGAAATACTTGGAAACAAACAAGGAGTTCAAAAAGAGAGATGACCATTACAATATGTATCGTATGTATTAGTAGACCAATCTATTCAGCACTCACACGTAAACAGCCTCCTCTGAAATATGCTCTAGAGAAATAAGTTCCCCAAAATCAGTATCTTCTAAAGTATTTATGAAACGTACCACAATACCTTGATTTTGAGAAGAATCTACAAGATTCTACACAACGAAAGATGACTGGCAAATCACCACAGTATGATCCTGTGTTTCAGGCTTATTTGTTTTTAATCCAGCTTTCTAATTTACCTTTTTATCTCTGCTACAGAGAATATTTTAAGTGGAAGTAATGGTGGAAATGAATCTGTAACATCTATTACACAGCAGGTTTATTGTTATCGGAAAAAGGCTGTGCTCCATTGCTACTGGATGGTTACCCCAAAAGTCAGCACAACTCATTAGAAACAGTGTAAATATCATGGGCCCTACATAAACAGCTTTCCAGATTGCTATATACCTTTTGATCTACACCTAAGGAGCTCTACTGGCAGACTATTAAGAGATGTAAAGAAACAAAAGGTATTATTTACTCAGCCCCTTCATCAAAACCAATGTGTTTTCAGGAAGACCAAACTCTTCACCAGCAATAAAGGACCCAAATTCATCTGTTTCCTAGGTAAACTGCTCAAACTGAAAGAGAGAGGTTTTGGAAACTTTATATCATCAAACTTGTCTTCTGCCTTTCAAAATACAAAAGTCATAATTATAAATTGGTTTAAGATATTCAAACATAAGGTATATGGTGATGTTTTACTTGGAACATGGCAATTTTCAAATATAACTGCTCCTAACCTATGACATATTTTCTAATCACAGGTATCTGTGGAAGATGTTTGGTCTTCCAAGACCGGGAGCATATAAAAAGATACAGTGTTTGTGATTTCTGCTACCCAATTTCTGACCACTTCATGAAAGCTAATATCCATTAGCATCTCCATGGCAAGCTGTTTCAGTCTCAAGTTTTGCTACATTAAGCACCTACAATGTTAGGTAGGAGATAGGACCAGATTCCCAAAATGTAAAGATTAAATAAAGTTAATAAAGTTTTAGTGCCTCACTGTTTGGTTTTTATTATTCAGAAAGACAGAGATTAAGTCCTGACTTTAAATCCTCTGTGCTAACTGCTGTTACCTAAAACAAAAACATTTGTTTGTGAGTGAAGAAATCTGTAATACTGAAGAGGAGTTTGATCCATGCAAAGCCAACTGAGCTAGATTCATAAAACATACTAGAGGCAGCTAAATCATGACACCATAAGCAGGATAAGTGAACGTCAGCCTTTGATTTCACCAGATAATAGTGGCTTCTTGGAATCTTCTTCCTTCTCCTTTTTCCCTAGTCTCTCGTCTCAGATAACCCCAATCACCTTTGCAAAGCATTGTAAAATGCTGAAGAAAACAAATCAAAGCAAAATCCCACCACACTAACCAAATTAAGTGTAGAGACATCAAAGATATGCTTGAAATGCTCTGCCAAATTTCTGAGACTACTCTTCTGCAGCAAACATCGGCATTAGAAGATTTTTTCACTGGATGAAAAAAGCATCATAGCTGTTTCGAAAATGGCTGCCTGTTCACATAGACTACAATTACGTACCGCTGATTTACTCATCACATTAATGGTAATTAATGCTAATGTTAATAATTGCTGCTAAAGTAGCAATGCCTGCAATACCAAGATAACATCTATATGTTAAGATCATCATTTCTGCTCAAAGGGATGACATCAGACAGCTGCATTCTCCTTTCGCAACAGTATCCAAAGTAGGTGGCATTTGGCCAGGACTGTTTCGCACAGCATTGTATCGTAGAGACCTGTTGTTGGGAATTCCCTGCTCAACAGCCTGCAAGACTGCTTAACTGCTGAATCCCAACAGTTCCAATTGCCATTTCTAGCAGGAGTCACTACTGTGTCCAAGGCGTACCTTACTTAACACAGCTATTGTAAACATAGACAAGGTGGAGGGATTTTAAAAACAACCTACATTGGCACGTTTGATGATAATGTTATTAATTAACTTAACCAGGGAAATGTACTCCTGAGAAGTGCACAAAGTGAATTTCTGTTTTCAGTTGACGATGGGGGAGTTTTCCTTTCTTTTATGAAACTGATGCCTAAGTTGATTAAATGGGATGCTGCATCTTTTTACATTACCCAAAGGGCAGAAAGGCTTTGCCTTAGAGTGCCTGGAACTGCGTCCTCCATTGATTAAAGATAAATGAAATTTGAGAGAACTGCTGGCCAGGAGAACACCTTTGGTCATCATAGACTGTGCTAAGGACTAGAATAATATTTTGTTTGATTAGAAAGAAAAATTATTCCCTCTTGTGCTACTAATACTTATTTTCTGTCCTCATTTTTATTCAGAATGCAACAAGATAAGAACACCAGCCTGGAATTAAATTAAGCATTTGGCAAACATAAAGAATATGAAGGCTATTCCTCCTTAGACCCACTACAAAACATTAAAAACACTTTCCAGCAGTTACTTACAGACAACTGATGTAATCTAAGCCAGGAAAATCTCTGTTACAGCTGGCTGACAGAGCTGCCATCCAAAAGACTCTGTGTTTTACACTATTCCAAACACAATGTTAATTCAGTTTAAGTGTCCGGTCTCTCTGAAACTGGGCCACTTAGAGGTTCTAAGCTAGTTTTTCAAATCTCAAGTTTGCATCTTTGGAGAGCTACAAGTCCAGCTTGTATTAATGGCAAACATGAAGGGACATGTTTGACTTGTTATAAGACTCTTATTCACAAGGTTGTCCTCCTCTAATTTCTCACCTGCTCTGGCACTCTGAAAGCCCACTTTGCCAGTGTGATTGTGCTAATTAGTATTGTATTATATACTATACTATTAGTATATTATGATATGTTACAAAATGCTATCATATATTAATATACTGTTAGTATTACATATAACCACTCAATTTTACACAGATTCACCGCCTACCATAGAACACAACTGTCAGTTCACAGATCATACCAGCTAACTAGGTTTTATGTCAGCATTCAAAAACTGTTCTCAAGAACCTAAATATGTAAAATATGAAAGGGAAAATTACAAATTCACAGTAGTTTTAATTTACAGTAAAATTAATTTTTTCTTTATCTAGACGATCTATTAGCTGCATGTGAAACAAATTCATGTTCTACTCACACACTAAATGCGGCTACCTGTAATAATATAATAGTGATACATCAACAGGCAATATTTAGGAGGCATATAGAAATTTCAAATGGTATCTTATGGCGTGGAACAGATTTCTTTACTAGTGACAACATTATTTAGATTACAGCCTCCTAACAAGAGATACTCCATACTCATCATACAAGTATTTGACTATTTTCTTATTAGTCCACAATCCCCTAAAATAATGTTTTCAAGAGACAGAATCACAGGTGACATCTTGCCATCAGCTGAAGTGATATTGATTGAAAAGACAGTTTCATTCTTTTGTGTGACCAAGCTAATTGAAGATGGCCGTAGGTTTACCTCCAGGATGACTGACAGCCTAGATGCAGCTACAATAAAGCCTTTAAAACTAGTCATATTTTCAACATTCCTACTAGAAACACAGGAAGGGGGGGGGGCAGGAAACCCAAAGTCAAAACAGAAGCAAGAAACTCATGACTTCCTGCAGGTTCCAGAACTACATAAAATAATTCAAGAACTATATAAAAAAAAAATAAAAATCATTCAAGAACTATATAAGCCATAGGACCATAGCAGCAAAGCATTGCCCTGCTGTTAATGACAGGTCTTCTATCACGATAGAATGGTACCCTCCCTTCCAGTGTTATGCTCAGAGCAAAACTGGAAAGTCCATCATGAATTCATGAAAACTGAGGTGGGGGAAAGGAGGAGATGCCACCAGCACATTAGCAGGCACTCTCACTGACAAACCCTACAGTAGTCAAGAGAGATATTAAACTCCTTTGTTATGTCTTAACCAAAGTGTTTCTAAACAGCAGAAATATTTGATTAAATCCCTGTCACCTCCAACAGGCTTCACTTCTAACTGCTTCTTGATTTAAAGTTCTTTTGATTGAGATGCAAACATTGAGTTCCATGCTGTTTCCAAATTATTTCACTTCCAATGTGCTTGACAAAAACTAGCTAAATTCAGAACATCCTTTCAAGCTGGAAGTGCTGCAGAAACACATCATCATTTGCAGCATACATCCTCCAATATTTACTAGCCAAATTACAAACTAAACAACACCAAGAACCACAGCTCATTTGCCATAAGGCTGTATTAGGTTTACATCTTTCTAAACACATTGAAGAACTGTGTTAAAGAAAACCTACTATGATTTCTGAAGATACTAATCCTGTTGTAAACCAGCTTTACAGGGAGATTTATGTATTTTTCTTCATGAAGTCTGGATAGCAGTCAACAGTAATAGAAAAATTATTTTACTCATTCCAAATATTACTAAGTACCATAGTGCAAAAAGAAAAAAAAGACAGTACATTTGAGTTCAGCTGCTTTCAGGAGAACTAAGTCATAACTAGGAGTAGAAACAAAGGATAAAAGCAATAAAGGGAGAGAGGCATAAGCAAATATATTGACCAATTATAATTAATTCCAATCAAAAATAAAGGAACAGGCTGTTACAGTCTTCTCTGGTGTGCAGCTGAAAGCCTTGCGCTAACTTCAGAGGCACAGCCAAATATACACCAACTGCAAATAAAGGCAACAGGAGATTAACAACTTCCCCCAAGTTCAATTACAGTGAGAAGTATTACTCTGTAGTAACTGCCCATATGTTAGCTTCTACCTGTAAGCAAACATGAAGCTCCTTACCGTATACCTCAAGGGTAAACTATAATTATCTCACATTTATCATACGGTAGGATCATATACGTTGGTAGCACCCATTACAGCAATACTTTGTGGTATATTAACTTGCATACCACCCTCAGTTGAGATACAACAGCTGGTAACATTTGCATGCCTAAAATATTTTAAATGCAAAACTTAACATGTTCATTTATACTGCTACTTTTTAATTATTATTTTTGCAAAGGTAACAAAAGCAAATCCATTTTATTTCACATAGGCAACCAACAAATGTTAGAAAGTGTTACAGTTAGAAAACATCTCCAAAGACATTTCTGAAACAACACTTTGGAAGTGTTGACAAAGTGTTTTGACATCTTTGGAATTCTCTCCTTTTTCCTTTAGCTGAAAGTGTTCACCAATTTCATTTAGAAAGAAAACCACTGAGAATTCTGCCATTTGTGAAACAAAGAAAGATCAGCTATCTCTGGCATACACTTCTTAAATTGGTCAGCGCCGTTCCCTTCCGAAAGTTGTCTCACAATCCTTTGAACTCACCATAAACACAGAACATGCTTATAAACAGTAAAAATTGAGCTCCCCTCTAGGTACATGTTGTGATATTTCTGGAAAGCAAGCAGATCAGTTTGTAATGGTTCATTTTGGAAGGAGATAGAATGGTGAAGAATTTGGCACAGGTTTTTTTAAGTCTTAAATTAGAAAGTAGCTATCTTCCCATTAACTTCTCATGACAGAGGTTCCTAGGCTTAGGTGTCCCAGTTAGCACAGCTCATTCTTCTAGCACAGTTTTAAGTAGGGAGCTACAATTAAGAGTTCTGGAGAATTTGAAGGATGAGGTGTTAGGTGAATACAAAATCATCCCAGCAATTTGTTAAGATCCACCTTCACCTCTGCTGATTTAGTAGTCTGAGGCATATCCTGTGACATACTCCCTAAGCTTCAGCATAGTGAACAAAACTCTAATTTTGCTCCTACTAACATAGTGGCCTTACCTTCTCTAAGTGCTCCTTCCACACACTGAACATTTGCTTGCCATGCAGAATCTGACAGGCTTTCAGTTCTTCATAGGCTTCAGAAAGGAAATATTAGCAAGTATTCAAAAAGCACCTTTCTATAGTCATGACAGACAGTAGGAGACAGGTCCACACTGATTTCAGTGCCCAAAGGCAACTCAACTTCATGGCACCCCTATTCCACTCTGCCACTTTCCTGTGCTGCTACTTACAGCTGTTCCTAGTTCTGCTCTCAGCTGAGGGCACAGGAGCTGGCCACAAAAAAGGCCAGAGAGACTTCATTGTCTCTGAAGAACACAAATAAGGGAGATTCTTTAAGCAAAAGCAAAGACTATCCCTTGATTCACCAACAATATTTCCTCTTTAAATAAAAACATCAGCAAATCCAATTTCCAGTCAATATTATTTTCCTTAAATCTAGTATCTCTAAAATATTAAAATACTTTTTAAAATAGCTACTGCCTTGTAGGTAGAAGCAGAAGTCTTTTCTTTTAGAGGCCTTAGTGTTTCTTAAATGTGTACTTTTTAACTTCCATAATGCATGTGTTTCTGAAAAAAAGTATTAAGTCAAATTTCAAATTTAAATGACATGTCATATTTCAGATTGACAAACTTCATGATGAGCAGTATCTCTTACTTTCTTGAAAACCAAAGGTGTCTATATGTAAGACAGGAAGCCATACAGTTTCAGACAGATCCATCAAGATTGATGTGGCCAAGGACAGGTCTACAGCATGTTGCTATAGAAACTCACAGTAAAATCATTCCCTTCTGGAATAAAAAAACCCCAAACATTTCAAATACAACATTTCTTCCAAAACTGTAAGATTTGGCACATACTGCACACAACTTATTGAACATTGTATGGAAATGAATTTACAGCAGCCCTGTAAACTCTAATACGAAGAATAAGCCCTGAATAAGTTACATTATGTAACCCTTCTTTTTATATTTATTGACATGTTTTACCATAACTTGGGAAAGTACTACAAATTGTACTAGTAGACCACTGCCTGCGTAGAGAAAACAACACTTAAGGTAGACTTAGGCATGCGTAGATAACAATTGTATGTTGGTAAAAGATCTTGACCTGTAAAATTACTTAAGCTGGATAAAATCACACTCCTTCAATAAAGCCATAGGTTTCATACAGTATATCCACAGATCTTTTAATCACTTTTCTTCCCAGCAACTTAAACTGGTTCCTGGAAAGTCACCTCTCCAGACACTATTGCTTTCAATTTCATCTTCAGAAACATCAGATTCTGAACCAGACACTTACTTCCCTTTCAAAAAAAATCTTAATCTTTACTTTAGATAGTGCAATACATACACTGAGCCAGCCATTTTGTGCATCTCTCCCTGGTTCCTCCAAGGGAAAAAATAAAAATTTAAGAACCTTATAAGAAAATTTCTTCTCCTGCTCTCTAGCATTCTGTTTCATTTAATAGCCATGAGGGTGTCCCAACTCTCCATCCTCCTTCTAATAAAACAAGCTTTCTTTACCAAAAGGCTGAATGTTTTAGTGATTACCTGCTAGATGATGGGGTGTTTTCTCTCAGGTTAATTATTCACCCAGCAGTGCTTACATGAGACTAGAAAATTATCAGGTTTTTGCTTGCATATTTGTATTTTGGTCCAGTACAGCAGCAAAAAGATGACAGACACACAGTAGATGAGCCCAACTTTCAATGTGGTATTTGCCCAGATCTAGCTAACCTCTGCAGAATCAACAACTCTGAATTCATGGGGCAATGGTGGGGGAAGAACTCAAGAGGTTCATGTGGTTCATCCTCATGCCCAAGGCAAGATCAGAAACTGACAGCATTCAGATACAGCCTCGAATACCCTGTCTTAAAACCTGTAACACAGATTCTAAACTTTACCCGGCAACCTCAGCAGATTCCTGCTATCAACCCATGAAGAGCTCTATATTTTTTCCCATGAACTGACATTGATCTTTAATAAAGAGGTTTCTGATAAATTAATAGAGTAACATATTGAACAAGATTAGTATCTTGTTTCTTCAGAAATAAAGTTGAAGCACTTTCTCTGCAAAAGGCACTTAAAATTTAACATTTTCACTGTGACTAAATTGTACAGACAGGAGTCCATACTCGAGAAGACCCCTTCCCTGCACTGCAGCCCTAGTCAGATGAGAGAATATTACTCCTACAAGTCGCATTTAACAGCTTAAGACTCTTCATATACAGGGTATCAGAAATTAAATATTGATTTTACATTATAGTTATTCATTATCACTAGGCTCACTCACTCCTTCTAGCTAAACGATGGCCGTTAATTTGATTAGTCATAACCCACGATGAAGACCAAATTACCACCAAAAAAAAGCCTGTAATAAGTTTTATAACATCTCCGCAACATCACACTGCTTCCTTTATTAAATACTTACCCATAGGTCATGCAAGTTCAGCACAGTGTACATGGACTGTACTTCAGCTACATCTCCCATGGCCTGTCCAGTGTTGAAAGTTTTAGCTGGAAACATTTCTTTCTAAACAAATTTCTCTAATACTCCCTAAAATTAGGCTTTTTCTTTTTGCACCTTTTCATAAACATCATCTCTCGTGTTCATGCTTGGCTCACCAGCATTTCCTCTCAGTTGAAACTCCATTTGTAAATACATTTTAAAAAAGCCAAAACTCACATCTGGAATTGCCTGTATTAAAACATTTGGCATAAAATTCAAGAATGACAGTTTTGGGAATCAGGTCCTACATTTGCCAAATAACTTGTTGAGAAGTTCCACCCATGCTTTCCCTATAGCGTCTGTAGAGCATTCAAATAAGGACAGTCATAGCTGGTTCCCATTAGTCCCAAGCAAGATGCACAGAACTGGTTTTAGAGGCACCTATACATAAGCTGCTCTTCGGAAGTACCCTGGTGTTTTTTCCTCAATTAAGCAGAAAAAATTTGGACCCAAAGCTATAACTTAAACAGCTCAAAGTTCTTTGCTTCCAGTGCCAGATTCTTTCTAGTGCCCTGATTTTTTTTCTTGTAAAGCATAAACTCGGTCCTACTGTCTTGTCAACTGCAATCACCTCCTCTGCTTATAGGTGCAGCAGGGACCAATGCTGAGTCAGCAGAATTTACACACTAGCTTTACACCAGGACCATCAGGTATTAGAGCAGGGAGTTTTGGGCATATCAAAAAAAGAAGGGATGCAGACTCTAAACACTAGTGCACTGTGCATGAAGTGAGATTTGTCATTGCCGAAATACCTACTGCCTTGTCTAATCCCAAACATAGCATTATTTGACAGCAAGCACCAGACTTGGATCAATATTTCTTGAAATTAGTGACAGGTAACAGTTTCTAAATGCATTTTAAAGTGCATTCTTACTGACTCTGCAGCCAAAACAACCATTAGCTAACTGGCTTTCATGCAGAATTCATCCGGGTCACTAACAATTTTTTGATAAGCAACTTAATCCTGACCTGAGAATATGGCTAAGGGTTATCTGTTGAAACATTAAACACTACTTGGAGAGAGGCCTACACAGCAACAGTGTAAAGCTGAACATAGATGAAGTTACTGACAACTCTTAATCCTGACAGCCTGCATGAGCTAGAAAACAGGTTTCTTCGCACCTTGGAACACTATGTAACAAAATTGGTGATAATCTATAAAGAAGTCTTGCTCATAATCTTGTTAATAAACCCTTACTTCCAGGAAACAGCTGTACTGCTCTAAATAGGTTTTAATCTTGTCTTATAAGCCAAAGCAGTAGCAAAATAACATATTAAGTTGCAACTATGATTCTGATGAATCATTCATTGTACTCAAAAATAAGTTTAGACAGATGAGTGCTAAACTTATGACAGCTCAGCAAAGCGTTGCACTGGAGAAGCCTGCAGCTGTGTTGCCTTGGGAATCGCAAAGAGCACCTTTCTCAGAGGAGTAAACCACTTTAAGACTTTTTATCACAGGGAGAGAATACATGTGTCAGGACAGCTCATAAAGAAGCGCTAGCCGTTCTTCTTAGCACAGTGTGGCCATACTCTCAAGCCTCATGGGCAGAAGCGGGGATATGAAGTGGTATGTTACAGCCTCCTTCTCCGGATCCCTTGAGGAATTAATGAGCAGGCACAGGAACCAGAACAGTGCCTACCTGCTAAAAAAAAATAAAAAAATAAAAAAATAAAAAATCAGAGTAATGGACAGGAATGCTCCTTGTGCTCTCCACACACTGTTCATCAGAGTGAAGGGAAGGCAGGCTGACTTTATGAAATCACTTTGAGCCCCAAGGTATTGATCAGAAGTTCATCTGCTGGAATGCCAAGCCTTGCAGAGATGGGACCAATCTCCCATTCCTTCCTCATGAGGAAAACAGCTTTAAAATGTCTTTGTTTGGAGGCAAAGAGGGGAGGGAAGACGGGGGGTTTGTTTGATTTAAGGTACTTAATACAAGCCTGCCACAGGAAGGAGGAAAAGAACTGATACGCAGAATCAACAGATAGCTACCCAAATGTCTGACTTGGCATTTTGCCAGTTGGATATGACTCACTCAGACAATATTTCGATTAACAGAGGTTGGAAGGAGTTTAATATTTTATCCACTACAAGACCCATGACACATTCTGTGAATACACTGAAGTCTACTGCAGTCTGACATGCAAAAGCATCAAACTGGTTTCTGGGTTTCTGGGTACAAGAATAAAGTTCTAAGAAGCCTCTTCACAAGTCTACCTACTCATGCTGCAACGGGCTATGATGCAAACAGAGCAGAAAGAAGGAAGCAGGCAAAAGCAACTCTCAATTTAAAACATTTCATCATCTTTTACACAAGGCTCTATTCTAGTCCCTTACCAATTCTTTGGCTAAAAGAAAACTAGAACCACCATAGCAGAGAAGGTCCTCCAGTGAGCACACACCTCTCTTTCTGCAAATAAAGCACTGCTGGAGATGTGATCATGAATCATTGCGGTTTATCTTTACCACAACTGAAAATACAACTGCATAAAGGCAGGCAGCAAAGTTGATAATTCACCAACTCAGCTACAAAAGACACAAAATCAGGCAAGATGTGGTGATGTTTCTGCCTGTGGGTGACAGTCGACTCTCAACACTTCCCTTGTGCTACTCCAGTGATCCCACATAACTATATTAAGCAATTAACACGTTATGATCACATGGCCATGTGGTACCATAAGGTCAGTAATTTTTCCTTGTAAATGCATTTTCCCAGGTGGTTAACAGCAGTGCTTTAAACAAAAGAGAACCATGTCCCCTGCAAAGCAACATTTTTCATCCATGCCCAATGCAAGTTTCTGAAGTTTCTCGCTAGAATGCTACCACAAATGGCTGATTCAGCATTCACAATGGCATTGGAAACTTTTCTTAGCCAATGGTTATAGGAAGATGGCTTAAGTCACTTAAGGCCACGGCCTCCTACAGTAAAGCAGCTGCTGACAGATAAAGCATCAGCTCTGACAGCAGCTAATCAGCACTGAGCCCTTTCTATGCCTGTCCCCTTTCCCAACCGTCTAATTTTTCTCCCTTTGCAGTTGCTCCAAATGTTAAATTGGACATCACAACAGCCATCTTTTAACCTGTCAACATGGCTAAAACATAACAGGTTAGGAACATCTAGCACAATAAGATGATTTACCTTTTTTTTTTCCCTTCTGTAAAATGATAATATCTCTTATTTACAACACCCTGACTTCTCAGCATTCCTGACATGAAACAAATGGGCAAGCATGTTTATAAATACAGTGGTAACTGTAAAAACAAAACCAAAAGGGGGATTGATTTTGCCCACAGCAAAGCAGAAGAAACTGTGGCACATTTAGACAGCCTGGAAAATTGAATACACAGGCAGTAAATGGAAACAAATAAAAAGCAGCAATCTCTCTTACACATCTGTTTATGTAAAGAGGCCTCTCTCACAAACATATATTTGGCCTTGTAAACTCTTGTGAGCTCTCCTCTGCCATTTCTTTAAAAAAATTAAAACAAAAAAAAAGCCAAAACCAAACAAAGAAGTTATACGCAGCAAAGTGTTAAAAAAGTTCAGCCCTCAAAACAATCCAATCTTCCTCATTGCTAACACTCCGCAGATGCATGAAGTCTAAAATTCAAGATTAAGAAAATAAATTTGTCCATGAGACAACAAACCATTTGTGTGTCCAGTCAGCTTGCTCAAAAAGCCAGCTATGATTATTAGTGTCCCAGTATTCCCAAGACAGCCTGCAGAGCTTCTGCGGCAGAGGTGACATACACAAGGCTGTAATAGCACAGCCTGGTCCTGAGCACAAGTGCCAAGCAACTCAAATCCTTCCCCTTCCTAATTATACCAGATCTGCCCGGTTTACCTATTTCAACTGATTCACAGAAAATCAAGCCCATCTATTTACAGGTCTATGTTATAATTTTAGCCTCAATGATTCTGGATGACTACACTAACATTGGAGTAAATAAAAACATAACACTACTGCCAAAGAACAGAACCAACACATAATCAAAATAGAAAGATTATGGGTGAACAAGCAACAAAGAACAGTAAATATTATTAATCTGATACCAGGCTGAGAGTCATAACAAAAAAAAAAAAGAAACTGAACTGATATGAAGCAGTAAGGTATAATAAATTGACCACACTAATTAGTAACTATTTACATATGGTTATCTTGTTATCTCACTATTTTTAGCCAACTAATTTTGGTGGGGTTTGGTTTTTTTTTGGGGGGGTTGTTCGGGTTTTTTTTTCCACAAAATGTACACAAAGAGCCTGTCTGATAACAGTAACTTGAAGTTGGGAGAAAGATTTAAATTAGAGAACCACTGCTAAAAATTGTCACAGCAAAAAGATTCAAAACAGCTCTGCAGCAGAAAATAATGATGATCAGTATGGGCTTTTCTCCACACATTCATTGTGTTATTTTGTTTACAGAATATGGAAAAATAAATTAACATGTAACAACTGCAATATTGTAAAAGACATTGGACTATTAGCTCTACAACAGTTGCCATTTTACTTTACTACCTTAAAAACATTTATTAGGGGTAAAGACAAACTTCATTTCTTGCAGTATGTGTCATGGTTTAACCCCAGCAGGCAACTAAGCACCACAGAGCTGCTCACTCACTAACCCCGCAGCGGGATGGGGGAGAGAATTGGAAGAGTAAGCAAAGGCCACACACGCAAGCAAAGCAAAAATAAGGAATTCATTCCCCACTTCCCATGGGCAGGCAGGTGTTCAGCCATCTCCAGGAAAGCAGGGCTCCATCATGCATAACCGTGACTTGGGAAGACAAAATGCCATTACTCCAAACGTCCCCCCCTTCCTTCTTCACCCAGCTTTATCCGCTGAGCACGTCACCATATGGTATGGACTATCCCTTTGGTCAGTTCGGGTCAGCTGTTCCGGCTGTGTCCCCTCCCAGCTCCTTGTGCACCTCCAGCCTCCTCTCTGGTGGGGTGGGGTGAGAAGCAGAAAAGGCCTTGGCTCTGTGTAAGCACTGCTCAGCAGTAACAAAAACATCCCTGTGTTATCAACACTGTTTCCAGCACAAATCCAAAACGCAGCCCCATACCACCTACTGTGAAGAGAATTAACTCTATCCCAGCCAAAAGCAGCACAGTACGTTACTTAACTCTTCAGCTGCTGGTAGCAAAGCAAAGCTGAACTTATCAACCACTCAGTTTTCTTAGCTTTCATTGTTGTCATGATATAGTGGAAATCTGTCATGTTACTCCCTTAAGTAGTTCTTGATCTTTAAAAATAATATCTACCAATGGGAATAATTCCAGAGAGAGATCTCTGAAACAGCTACTTCATCTTGGTCATGAAAAAAAAACCCAAAAATAAAACTATCTATAGTATGAAGAATTATACAGAAACCCTACTTTAAGAAAGTATCACACACAAAACTTCAACAGTTCCAAAGACTAATGTTGCTTCCTGGAATTCATTACAGGAAGAAAAAAAAAAAAACCAGCCCTCCCACAAACCAAAAAACCCAAATCTACCTTCAGATATAACTTGATTTTGAATTTATTAACAGCAGTCTAATACTTTATATATATGACATTTTTTTCTTTTAAAGAAGATTACATACCTTGACAATACTTCTAAAGTTAAACTATACAGTAGACTTTGCCAGTTGATAGCTTTCTAAAAACAAAGGTAAGAGAGTCAAGAACATCAAAGCAGATGTAAGAAATAATCTGCTTTCTTACAGATTGAAAAATCTAATCTATAGCAATGTATAAGTTTCTTGTATGATTACATTTTCTATTACACAGTAAGACAAAAAGATGCGTTGCTACATCCTTCCTTTTAACTCTGCATTTTGTAAAAAAATGGAGTAGCCCAACAGGGGAAAAAAAAAAAAAGAGTCATAGCTTTTAAGTCAGAAGTAAGCTTTGAACTTCACTGGCAATCTTTAAGGTCATTAAAATTGTTTAAATTCGTATCTTAAATATCAGCCTATATTTCAGAACTTTGACTTTGTTGATATGGCTCATTATATGCAGGACTTTTAACATACTTGAATACTTGCAAAAGGCATGAACTATACTCAAGAGAAAAAAATGTACATACTCATATATAATCTGAGTTGAGTCTGTGTGTTTCTCCTATCTTCCAGTGTTTTATCTCCCTTCTCACACCAGTTTTCTACTGGTGATCATTCAATTAGCAAGTCTCATGAACAACTTCAGCAGCAAAATGGTAAAATACAAACACCAGCAAAAACTTTATCTATCCAGGCTTTCTGATCAATTTTCTGTGGGCATGCCTTCCATCCTCCCCCCTCCTCCTCTCACTATAGGATCTAGTCATACAGAATAGGTAAGGTGCCCTAGAAATTGTTAATTGTGGTATGCTTGCTCCAGTCATGTAAAAACAGCCAGAGAAAGCCCCTGCGCTTGCCCTCCTTACACTCTTTCTAGAATCTCTTGGCTTTGTTGTGAAAGACTACCAAAAATACTCAGTAAAACCCAGGAAAAACAAATAGACACTAAAAAAAAAAGAAAATCTGCGTGCCATCCTCATCCAGTCTTTCCTCCCTGCAGCAAGCTTGCACTACTAACCCAAGCAAGAACTTGCAACAGCATGCCAAAATTGAATTAGGCCTATGCCGCAAGCCTTCCTTCTTGTTCCTAGCATTCCAAGTAGTTTCAGAAAATAGTAACAGAAAACTGACAGACAGGATTCCTCTCCGTTCCAATTGCACATAAACACAAAACTAGCTATATATTATTTCAGTCATCTTCCTGCTCTACTGACTTCAGCTTGATGCTAAATGATAAACAAATCATATCTGTGATACCAGTAGTACAGTAAGAGAATGTGCATTTGCCAACTATAGAGACTTCAGACTACTCTAGAGAATAAATGTGTACAAAGATAAAAAAAATCAGCGTAATAATTCAAAGAAATATTTTTGAAACTACAAGAAAAATATTGCATCTACCAATTCAGTCTGTCAGTAGCCCCCTTGTCACATGCCAAAGTTCCCACACTAAGAAATTACACTGCAACAAGTTCTATTTCCTTTTTTCTGGGTTGTTTCTGCTTGCAATCATTTTGTACATAGATTACTGAAAGCAAAGTTAACTTCTCAATACAAGGGATAAAATGTCCCATTGATTACTTCGGGAGAAAGAGATGAGTACAACTTCTTCATCTTCTGATGTCTGCATATGGACAAAGTTTCTGAATAAAAGAAAAGGAACTGACTACAGCAAGCAACAGATTCTCTTAACATATACTTTTGTTTATGTTAAAGTCAACCACTACTTAGCCTCTACCCAGGAGACATACACAGATGATTTAGAGACCATTGTTGTGGTTTAGGCCAGGATAGACTAAACAAAAATTAATTACTACTCAATAACTGAATTCACGTGAAGTTTGGATTTTTATTGCCTATGTGATAGGAATGATTATTATCGTATAGAAGAACACAAAAGAGCTGTGTTCTCTGTTTTCCCCTAAAACCAGCTGTAATAACCCAAAGAGACCAAAATTTTTAATCATGTTTTTATTCCTACCTCAACCTTTCCTCTTCCTTCTTACGAAGGCTGAAGTCTCGCTGAACCACCTGGAGCACATGCTCTGCTTCTTCATCAGTTAAGCCAGAAAGATCCAGTTTTCTCCCCATTATATACTTCGTCCTGGATATGGATAACTATAAGGAATATCTGAAATCAGAAACAGAAAAAAAAAAGCAAAATAAATTGAAAGTACTGGTACTTTTCCCAAGCGTGTTAAAATCACAGGCACATCTGCCCAACAAAAAAAGTTGCTGCCATAAGCATCACAGAAGAAGATTATTAATTTCAGAATTATTTTTCAAGTTCCATGTGCTGAAAGCAATCACCTCCAATTTAAAAATAAATGTAAAACATAAATTACTTGGGATATTAAGTAATATTGAGGGAAGACCTCAGTGCTGCCCTCAACAAGAAACACATTAAACTAAGGTGAAATTTGGTTTAGACATTTCCTAAGATTTTACGCCATGTGTTTGCAAAACTATTTTCAAAATGCAATCCCTAAGACTATATATGAACCGAGAACATACTCTCCTGTAATACTCAAAAATATTTTGTACTACCAACTAAGAAACCATGAATTATTTTGAAGCACCATAAAAAAAAAGAAAGCATTTCAAATGCATTTCCAAAAGTGAATGGGAAGATTTAGATGTCACTACCACCACAATATCCTTATTTCCCCTTTCTATGAATGACAATGGAGGAGAAAAAGTAGTAGTCAATGTTATGTGTGAATTGAAGGTACTATAAAGTTTGCACTAGAGCTTGGTCCATTTATTTCATTAATGAATTATCAATGATTTGTCCTAATTTATTTTTCTCATTACTTCTATTACTTTTGTTGATTTCTAGTCAATTCATCTATCAGTATTAATTTCTGTAATTTGACTGATGTAATTATTTGGACAATCACAAAGGTGTCCATATCTACATTAAGTTATGGTTTCGGAAACATCACACCATTTCTGCAGTTTTGTTATGAGCTCCTAGCAATGTATATAATAATTACAAACACACAAAAATTCTTATATTATACTGAAAAGGCAACTATTACTGCCTCTTTATCCATGATAAATGTCAAGTGAATAAAGCTATGTAAAACACGTAAGCTCGTTATGTCTCAAAAAACCACCTCTAAGCAACACTACTATGGCATACAATTAAGTGCTCCAAATAGTATAGCAAGAAGCAGCATGGGGGGAAGAAAAAAAAAGTCACCTTTGCTTTCTAAACATAATTCATTTGTTATGCTTGGATGATGATGGGGGGCGTGGTTGGTTGGTTTATGGTTTTTTCTTTGGGTTTTTTTATACAGTATTTACCTTCCTTCAGTCATCTGGTTATAGTTTTTCAAACAGGAAAAAACCACCCACACATGGAAGAAGAGTACTACTTATTTTTTCTATTTTGGTTAGGCTATCAATGAAGTTCAGAATACACTCTTCATTCAAGGAAACAACACTTCAACAAAAACAAGCTGATGGGATAGAAGCTTAGGTGAAATCAGGATGACAAGATCCTTCCAGTGAGACACATGCTCACCATACAGCTAACAAAGGTCATAATGGAAGAGAATATTCTGGCTTGACTCTTTGGGTTTACTAAAGGAAGCTGAACAGGAACATCAACAATGAGTTAATAAAGGCTATAAAAGTGTACTTTTAAATAAAATTACCCTAGTTTTCGTAGAAAAAAGTGCCATGGGAACAAAGGACTAATGCAGTCTTCACTAATCCCACTTGCAGGGCAAAAACATACATTAAAATTAAAGGTTGGCTAAAATACAGTGAAGAACAACTGGCATGATTTTCTTTCATCGCACACACTCGCATAAATCTTCCTGAAATCTACCAGAATGTTAAGACTTTCCCCTGTCCCTTCATCCGCTGTCCCTGTACAAAAGCCTCACTGGGCACTGGCAAGCTTAAGAACTGGTGAGCTAGGGCTTACTGAGGTTATGCTTACACATTGCAGCTCAAAGACAGAACAATCAGTGCCCTGGGACATGTTCTTTGCTTCAGGCTTTGGGATGCCTCTTCAGCTCTTCCCCTGCAAAGCACTTCAGCGCAAAGGCCTCTGACTTTCTAAAAGCATCAAAGGGGTTCACTACAGGAAAGCCACATCTGCAGGGAAGTAAGCAGGACTTTTCCAATTAACTTTTTTCACACCCATACACTTTATGGAAGAAACACAGGTTATAAACTAAAAGGAAATAAAACTACTTTAAGCAATTGCTGGAGCCAGTAGACACACCTCCATGACAGGGCTGACTTGTCTGAGACACAAGACAATAAAGATACTAAGAGATCAAAGATGCCATTCCACTTGTTCTTGTGCATGAAGCTAACAACTGTAATTAACATTCTCATAATAAGTTCTCCCTTCAGGTCTTCATCAAAATGTTTTCAGAAACTTTGTCAAAGTTGACACTGTTTTTCCCACATATACAAACTGTGGTCCATCAGTAAAGAAAATTATCCCTTTGATTCAGCCACCACTGCCAACTGAGAGCATATATGAGACGGGGGAAATTTAGAAATTTGCACCTAAATCTGGACTTAAGAGCGTAGCCCCACTACCTCTGACTTTTGGGTGTCAGCAAAGACTTAGTTTCAAGTATGCACAGACTTTAGAATCACCAGCGACTAACTTCTGATTTTCATGTGGTTTATTTCATAGAATCATATAATGGTTTGGGTTGGAAAGGACCTCAAAGATCATCTAGTTCCAACCCCCCTGCCATGGGCAGGGACACCCTCCACTAGACCAGGCTGCTCAAAGCCCCATCCAACCTGGTCTTACACACTTCCAGGGATGGGGCCTCCACAACCTTTCTGAGCAACCTGTTCCAGTGCCTCACCATCCTCACAGTAAAGAATTTCTACCTTACATCTAATCTAAATCTACCCTCCTTCAGTTTAAACCCATTACCCCTCATCCTGTCACTACAGTTCTTGATTAACAGTTGCTTTCCATCTTTCCTGTAGGCCCTCTTCAGGTACTGGAAGGCCGCAATTAGATCTCCTCAGAGTCTCACCTTCTCCAGGCTGAACATTCCCAACTCTCTCAGCCTGTCCTCATAGGTGAGGTGCTCCAGCCCTCTGATCAACTTTGTGGCCCTCCTCTGGACTCTTTCCAGCAGCTCAATGTCTTTCTTGTAGTGAGGCCCCCAGAGCTGGATGTAGTACTCCAGGTGGGGTCTCAAGAGCGGAATAGACAGGCAGAATCACCTCCCTCAACCTGCTGCTCACACTTCTTTTGATGCAGCCCAGGACNCGTTGATAACGTCTGCTGCTATTCCCTTGTCAGCCAGCGCTGTAACTCCATCATAAAAGGCCACCAAATTTGTCAGGCATGATTTGCCCTTGGTGAAGCCATGTTGGCTGTCTCCAACCACCTCCTTATTTTCCATGTGCTTGAGCATTAGTCTCCGGGAGGATCTGCTCCATGATCTTGCCAGGCACGGAGGAGAGACTGACCAGCCTGTAGTTCCCTGGGTCCTCCTTTCTCCCCATCTCGAAAATGGAGGTCATGTTTCCCCTTTTCCAGTCAGTGGGAACTTCACCAGACTGCCAGGACTTCTCCAAAATGATGGACAATGGCTTGGCCACTTCATCTGCCACTTCCCTCAGGACCCGCGGATGAATCTCATCAGGTCCCATGGACTTGTGCACCTTATTTACCTATAAGAATCTCAGTCTGCATTCCAATATTCCATTAATCTCTACAGAACCCGTGCATTTTTTCCCAGGAAATAATTTTTCATCACATTACAAAATCACCTCTGATCTGGAAGTATCACAGCAGTTTATAAATATTTATAAACAATGCTCAAGTGTTTTTTTTCAGTAGATCCGGATTATGCATTTTGGAAATACACAATGGCAAATCCTCCAGAGGAAGCGTAACAAGTTACATTTTTAAGAAAACAACAATAGAAGTTTCTCAGCCTAAAATAACTTCTGGCCTCAACTGAAATAACTTACATGAGGCTGCTCAGATTTTTACCTTCGTGAGTAATATTTCTTTGCTAAATCTCAAAAACTGAACACAAAATTTAAGCTTTAAGAGACATTACAAGAAATAATATCATTTGCTAGAAAACTTTTGCTCAACAAATTAACACACTGTGACAGGAAAACCTAGGCTTACAATACATGATTGGGTATTGTTTGAATAATACTCTAATCTTAATACTTCTTACTGTTTTAAGATCTAATTAAGACTTCCACATTGAAAACATTTCTTGAATTTAATCTTAAAAAAACCAAACCACAAACCCCACAAAACAACTACAAAAACCCTACAGAAGAACAAGGAAATGAAATGTTTTTCAAGAACAAGCAATGTTTCTGAATTTTAAAACAGACAAGAGTATCAACACAAAAAAATTAGGGCAGTAGTATATTTCCTAGTCACTCATATGATAGCTAAGCTGTTTGAATTTGCAGTCTCAGCAGCAGATCAGCATTAGAGGGTGGGGAGAAAGCCCATGAACTTTTTTTTTTTTTAAAGCACCAGCTAACATTTAAAACAGATTCTGTTCTTGACAAAGAGCCACATTATAAAGTTGATTATGCAAGTGGTCACACTGACTATTGTACAACATAGACATCTCAGTTTTATGTTGTAGAAAAAAAAAAAATAAATCAGAGAATCCTAGAACTTTTTCAGGTTGGAAAAGACCTTTAAGATCATCAAGTCCAACTGTTAACCTAGCACTGCCAACTTCACCACCAGACCATGTCCCTAAGCATCACATCTACACGTCTTTTAAATACCTCCAGGGATGGTGACTCAATCACTCCCCTGGGCAGCCTCTTCCAAGGCTTGACAACTCTTTCACAATGAAGAAATTGTTCCTAATATCCAATCTAAACCTCCCCTAGCACAACTGGAGGCCATTTCCTCTTGTCCTCTAGCTTGTTACTTGGGAGAAGAGACTGACACCCACCTGGCTACAACCTCCTTTCAGGGAATTGTAGAGATCAATAAGGTGTCCCCTCAGCCTCCTCTTCTCCAGACTAAACAACCCCAGTTCCCTTAGCCACTCCTTATAAGACCTGCTCTCTAGACCCTTCACCAGCTTCGTTGCCCTTCTTTGGACATGCTCCAGCACCTCAATGTCCTCCTCGTAGTGAGGGGTCCAAAACTAAGCACAGTGTTCAAGGTATCAAATCAGCACTGGCAAGGCTGCATCTGGAGTGCTGTGTCCAGTTTGGGCTCCCCAGTACAAGAAAGGTATGGACTTGCTGGAGCAAATCCAGCTCAAGACCACAAAGCTGATCAAGGGACTGGAGTATCTTTCACAAGAGCAAGTGCTGGGAGCACTAGGACTTCTCAGCCTGGAGAGAAGAAGGCTCGGGGGAACTATACACTGTGTATCTGGAAGAGATCCCTCCAATACCCTGGCACTGCAAACAAGAATGTCCTACAATTCTTTCCATTTCTGAGTAAATTTTTAACTGGGGTTTCACTTGTTTCCACAACACAGTATCATTTTTGCTTTAAAATGCTGCTCCTGTGCATTAATGAAATATGATATGTGAGGAGCCAATATGACAAACTCCTTCGACCCTGCTATTTGCAATCAAAATATTTCATATAGAATACCTTTCCCCTCACATGCTCTCAGCTTTAGAGTCACCAAACTAAAGACTAGAGCTTTTCTACTCTGTTCTTCCACTCTACAACTTCAAGTATTTTCCAGGTAGAAAACTGAGAAGAAAAAAATCCTTCTAGTAATTATATCTTTGATTCTGTTGCCAACCAACTCATCTTCACTAACTTCAGCAGACTTTCAGGACCTAAATAATGCTGCTCAATCTGTCTTGTCATTACAGTTTGGCATTTGACCAACTTTTGCAGAAGTCTTCTAGTACCTTGAGAAATTCCTTGTATAATCTTATTGGTGAACGTTTTGCACTTTTAAATTGCACAACAAGATACTCATCTTTCTAAGCCAAAAAAGAAGACAAGTGCTTTGTCTACAGAAAAGCTCCTTCACCACATCTCATATTTTAAAAAAGGTTTTGTTTAATTAAAATCCAAAAGAAGTGATCACATTGCCAGCACAAGGTCATTATGCTAAATTTTTAATGTAAGTGTCACAGTATATATCATATATAAATTATGTGTCACACACTTTATTAGGTGACAAAAATAAGGTCTGAGTGTTGAAAGCGTAAGGGGATTCCTGGGTTCTGAATTATGTTAACACGCTTGAACAAAGCGGACTTTAGCCAAAAGAAAACATTTAAAGAACATTACTGTCCAAAGTCATTTCTACTACAGCTAGCACATCATTAAGTCTAAAATGAGGTATCATTAACATTGGTCACAAATTTCTCAATCCTTTTTAAACTCCAAGAAAGTCTAGAAGCTGCAGTAAACATCACTGGGGATATTCTTCCCTTTTCACTGGAAATAAACTAGTGTCCCAAGATAAGAGGGAAAATACACTTACTGGAAATACAAAGCCACCTCTTTGGATGAAAAACTAAGCACAGCCCAACTGACTTCAGCATGAGGACTTGTATCTGGTGTGCCACATTTTAGATTAGATGCAAGACAAAGATCTCAAAGAGGATGTTATTCTTTGTACCCACACTGATTTTAACTGAGATTTACTGCACATATTTCCTGGTCTATAACCAAAGTAGAAAATTATCTTCCTTTCAGCCTTGTACTAATTTTATGCGAGATTTGTTTAGAAAACCAAACAGCTTGTAAGTTCCTGAGCAAAGTTAGATTTATTTCACTGGGGGTGTGTGTGTGAAGCAGCAGGTTTTTAAAAGAACCATGATATGCATTCAGTTCCTTCTGGGAGAAATGTTCCTTATTAAAGCAAGTTATTACAATAACTGTGTGTACTTCTTGTCTACAAGTACTACTTGTCTAGACATACTATAATGGAGGAGATTGTAAATCTTAAAGGTCAAAGGACAGTGCTATCTGGTTTTAAACTTTAATCTATTTAGGAAACAAACAGGTGTTTCACAATCTTCTTGCTTCTAGATTTTACATTATTTTAAGTACTAAATATGAAATAGAGAAGTAGAAAAGTGCCACTAAAGCCAGAATTTATGCAAAAAAACAATGGCACCTCTCACCTAAGCATGGCACTCTTCCAGAAACAGAGCACAGCATATTAAGCTGTTTCTAAAAAATAGAATCTATTTTATTTTATTTACTTTTATTAGCAAAAAAGTTATTTTTACAGAAGAGACTAAAAATTACATTGGAAGACTTAATTTCTGTCATCTACCTTTGACAGATTTAAAAAAAGTCATTAAGAAGAGAATCTTAATAATAAATCATGACAATTTTATACCTATGCATCAGGCCTACAACTGATACACAAGTATAAATAAATCCAAGTGGGAATTCAAACTGTGATATAAAAGCCAAATTCATTGACCAGAATAATCTTCTCACTGGTAATGGTGAACTCCTAGAGGAAAGACTCATCCAGAATTTGGCCCTACAGCTGCTAAAGATCATAAGTCATCCAGCATATACTGTTAGCACATATTTCACTGCCGTTGGCTTTCTAGTTACTGTATCCTCTCATTTTACTTCAGTCTCATTTTCCATTGTTTATGCTGAATTTTGGCAAATCATGTTCAGCTCTATTTTTCTATTTCATAGCGACTGACTTATGGAAGAACACCTAGTCAAGATGGTAGGTCTGACAGTATCCTGACTGCGTGAGACTGACTGTTACTCTGCCTGAAATGAGGAAGGCAGTTTGGAGAGAAAGACAAAATCAGAGCAGCAGTGCAGAGACACACAACTGCATCTTGGATGATTGGCCTCTTTACCACCAGCCTGCAATCTAAAGCATGAAATGCAGCTCATTAATGTAACAGACTGTCAACAACCCCAAGGCAAATCATCACAGGTCAGAGAGAAAGCCAGCATATGCACTTAGGGAATGCAACTGATCCAGAAGAGCCCAACACAGATATTTGCATGCCTGTGAGCATAAGGCTGCAAGGGCTTCACTTTGGATGCCCAACTTGCAGAGTGGGGCTCAGAGCTTACTGCTATGTACACCCAGGCTCCCTGCACAGAGAGAACACACTGGATGGAGTCACATCCCTTCCTCATCCTTCCCATCAAAACCCAAACCAGAACACACTTGGCAGGTCAGTCTTCACACTGTACTTTCTAAGCTTGAGCCAGCATGAAGAAAATACAAAACAAGCTCATCTGTATTCCTACCTGTCTCCTCAGCATTAGCTCAGGACTGCAAAAATACATTTACCCACCTGTGTTGCACTACACATGCCACATCATTCTCCTGAGACACCTGTCAGTCTCAGCATTTCACAATCAATGGCCCTCAAATAAACTACACAGATTGAAGGAAGATGAAAGAAACAGCAAATCCTTCTCTGTTCCTTCAAAGAATCAATGGCAGTTTCTATCTCATTTTAAGAGGTAGACAGAGAAGGGAGCATTCACTTTATCTGTGTAACAGTCTAATACATGCACCCAGAAAAAGGCTCAGGTTCAATGTCATGCTAAGCCTGGGAAGGCTCAAATATTTAACTCCCTCTTTGTGAAAGAGCATAGAAGTGAACGTAACTCAGAATATTCCTGTGCAGATCCCTATTTCAGATGCCAACATCACATTCTCTATACAGCCTGAAGAAACTGAATGATACAGAAGGTCCACTACCATGAATGCTGTGGAGCAGCACATGTTTTAAAGTTAAATGCCTTCCCCAGTACCACAACAGTCGCTTTCTGTAAGAACAGCTATAAAGGAGCATCCTACAGAAAATTCAACAAACTAACCAAGAAAATGCAGGTCCATCAAGATAAATCTTGCAGGTTCAAGATGCCAAAGCATTGCTACTGTGTAAAATGGTGGTCAAGCTTCTCATCTGAGTTATTCATACCTTTAATCTGGGGAAGAAAACACCAAGAGAAAAGGTGAAGCTTTTGTAAAACTCCAAACTGCTCTGGAAGCACTACACATTTTACAACTGCATATAAATTTAATTTTGCATTTTAATAACACAGGCAAAAGGGTTGTGATAAATTAAGAATCTCATGATATTGTCATCTTGAAAGCCATATTGTCATCAACCCATGTGAACTACAAAAGTAAACAGTTAAGTGGATTGCTTGACTGGTACCAAAACATCCATAACAAAATTCAACCAATATGCAAACAGTCCACAGGCATACTTAAAATATCCTACACAATAAAATGCATTGTTTCCCCCACAACATATGTTGCACTAATTGATATCCTGCATCTCTCTCAATAAATATCACTCATCAGTATATCCTTAAGTTTGATCCAAGAACTTTGGACTGAGAGAATCTTTCTGCAGACTGACCTTTGACTGAGAGAATCTTTCTGCAGGACTAGGGCAGAGACAGAAATTCTATTTTTAGAAGTAAGAAAATGCTTCTAACAGCAGTTGCCACAATGAGGCAGTATTCTCTAGTACCGCCAGATGTGAAAACAAATTTAATACAGTAAATCACTGCTAATTCAAACCACTGACAGGAAATCCCACTGCAAATTACTGAATTTTACAGATTAGCAAGTAAATGAACAAAATAAAAAACAAAAATAATGTCATAAGACTTTGCCTTCCGCGTTCACTCTGACACCTGCAAAGTGCTTCTAACCCTGATTTATGCTAGAACAAACAAGAATCATAAGAGATACAATAGTAAAGAGTGACATCTGCGAAGCCACATGTCCCATTTCACTGAGACTAGTAATCAGCTGTAGTTGGTTGATGCACGACTTATGCCCCATGCATGAAAAAAAGGCTTTCAGAAGCAGGTTGTCTTTGAATTGTTTAGATAAACATTTGTTAGGTGACATAAGACAAGAGTAAAATAGAGCCAGAGCTGTGGAAATCATGCCAGAGCTGTAGAAAGCCTCTGAACACCAAACTAAGAGCTGGGTTAATCTATCAGGTGGGGGAGTTAATGGATTGGTTTGTTGACAGTGGGACCTACTCTACACTGTAGGAGGCTCTGCTTTGGACCTGAGCTTGGCTACTTTTTCTTTTACTGACACTGCACAACCTGGAGAGAATCTGAGCCCTGGCCAATAAAAAGAAACCTGAAGTTCTGGATCCCAAGTTTATATAAACAAGGAACATTTACACTCAAGCACAAGACAGATTCAGGCACCTTCTGGAGTTCAAAGGCCAGCTTCACTGTCAGGTTTTGACTGCTGGTTCACTTATACTTGCATCCAAACTGGAGCAGCCTCACAGCTCCTTTAGCTTAAACTAGGGAACCAAAGCTGTTCATCCTCTTCCGTGTTTAGAGAATCATCCAGCCTGCACAGACACCTTTTTGAGTCCCACAAAAACTATTATTTGATCAAATTAATGAAGTTAAGCCCCATCTTTAGGAACTAGCTATGAACCCTCTGTACCTTATTAACTTTTTTCCCCCCCCTAAAGAAGTTGCCTTTATCAGGGCCCACTCTTGAAGACTGAAGTAATGTTACCAGTACACGGAAATAGCATGCTCCTTTGATGAGCCAACACAAGGAACATCAGCTTTATCAAGAAAATTCCTGTTTCTAGTCCTCTACATTAGCTTTTCCCAATTTTTAGATTCCCAGTATCCATCATAATAAGCTTTCTGGACCTTGATACAACATTGACATCAACTTCTCCCCCCAACTGAAAGCACAATCGTAGGTATTCTTCACCTACCACAACTACATAGACGACATATTTCCATGGAGGAAGCACAGTTCACTTAATCATGTGTGAAACCCGAGTCTACAGTATTTCATCCACTGATTCCCCTCTTTTTGCCCTGTGATACTACCTTGGAGGAAGAATATGAAGCCTCACCATTAAATGTTAGAAGAGAAAAGGTGTGGGGGAATAATCAGGCTGATCTTCCTCTAGAGGTAAACTGTTTTCTTCTCATTTGGGAATCAACCCATGACTTTTGTGCTCGCAGTGATGATCACCGAGGGGCAGAGGGATCAGTTCTCGTAAGGGCTAAAAAAAGGAGTCAACCTCTTGCAAGACTAACAAAGGGAAGAAAAGTAGGTACGCTCTGCAACTTGAGGTATTTCAGGACAGTGTGAGCTGCATCTCGGTCAACAGCACTTAAATCATATGCTGAACACCCATGCCATAGCAATGCATGATAATGGCACAAATCAGAACTTTTCTAGTTGGATTGCCCTGTGATACAACACCCTGATCATACAGCCTCAAAAGGGACAGTAGAAAACCACATTAAAATTACCTTCTGTATCAGAAGTAATACCTAACAAGCAAAGAAGCTCTTCTCCTATTAGTTTCAGGAGAGATAAAACTCCTCATCACAAGAGCAGAACAGAAAATTTACTCCTTGAGTTGTAAACATGTTTTGTTTTCTTTCCTTTCCAGAAGGAAAACAACAGATTATGTACTGTCCTCCTCCAAGAACAGAAAGATGGTTTACAACAGCAGAGCCACATATTATTCTGCATGAAGGCAGGTGGAGAGTGTTGGGGAAGGGATTGTTTTGTTATTAAAAAACCCTAAAGATTTCAGGCTGTTGCTTGGCTTCAAGACTCATTAAAGACAACAGGAATGCCATGGACTTTAATAGCCTTTGAATGAGGCTCTACACTTCAGATTGCTATCACAAAAAAAGACTAGATCTTATTTTCTACAGTAAATTACCTCAGCACCCTTTAAACAGACTTGATCCAGAAACTATAGCTGCATTAAGTCACTTATCCACTTACTGTTCTCCATCAATAAGCAGCCTACGTTGCAAGGAAAAGTCCAGAAAGAGAAGATTCTTGGAACTGCTGCACAGCAGAACTTGAGCTTGGGTCTTCAGCCACAGGACAGGCTAGAGTTCCACTCCCGCCTGCCAGCCAGCGCCAGCAAAACTCAGAAGACTGCTTAATTGATTACAATGAGTCAACTTGAGACAATGCCATCAAAAGTGCCTCATCTTCAAGATTAATCTCCACAGTGGTTAGCTCCTCCACTTCAATAGGTGTTATGTTATTTGGAGGTATACTTTGTCTTAAGAATGCAAAATTCATTTCCTATTGTAATGCTTTATATCTTAAAACAACCAGTAGATAGTAATAACTGCAATAATCTGATTATCAAACACCAATATTAGTTTTTCTTTTATGACCATCTATTGATCAATAGGTATATAAAGCATATAGGTAATAGGAAATAACAAGAGGTCTTGTTTCCTTTACCCAACTCAGGGACTAACGGGTTAGTAAAATTTTGCAAGATAAAAGTTTTTGTTTGTATAACATTCTTAAAAAAAATAAAATCAAGAATTGCTCTGCTGTTGAAAATTAATGCATATTGGCCTGGAAATGTAATGTGTTCCTATTCCCAGAATAGTATCCATAAGATCTAAAAATTTGTCATTATTGCAATAATGCTGATATTAGCTTTTGACCAGTCAAGCCACCGCAGTCTTTATACTCTGTTCATCTATGCTAACGCTGTCAGGTGATTATTTAAACTGCTTTCCGCTATATAGTGCTTTATTTATTTTCAGAACACAGAATAACTAACATGATGTTTATTTTCTGAAAATGCAGCTTTAAAAAAAAACGCAGCTTGGCATTTTTCTATAAGCATTGTTTAAAAAAAAAAAAATAACACTTTTCAACTGAAAGTTAAATAGCAATCAGGTCATAATCACCCATTTGTACCATACGAATGACAGATCATACCAGTATGCCAGCTATATATAAGGGGTCTTCCTCTTGGGTCTGTGTAAATTCACATAAAGTTTGGAGATAGGCACCTTTGCCCAATCTCACAAAAAGATACATAAAACTAGACCATGGCTTGAAATCTTATCAAATTACACTGTATTTAGCCCTTCTACAAAATTCCCTGTTTATGCCATAGATAAAGGCCAAGTTTCCTTGGTAATCTGAGCAACAGTATGGTGTGCTTCACTCTACACCGAAATACAGCAGTTATCTTCCTCTTCCCTTAAGTCCAATAAGCTTCTTTTGAAAGTAAGCTGCTATAAATCTCTGAATATAAGAAACTTGGGGCTGGTTTATTTTCTGGCTGTCAGTGGTCTGCAGGTAAGCCAGAAGCCTTTATTTTCTCTAAGAATCTATCTAGTAAATAACCTACCTGAGCTCAAAAGGAAGGCGAATAAAGCACTCCATGGGAAGGCTGGATTAGTCTGCTCAAACAAATGAATGTGTTTTCTCAAAGAGAAAAATTGAAATTGGCCCTGTAGTTTTCATGGAACTATATTCAACTAGTTTCTTTCAACTTGTGCAACTTTCCAAGGGCAAGTTAAGGTGGTTTACACCACCAAAGAAGGAGTTTCCAGTCCGATAACAACAGGGGATATTAATGTTGGCAGCAATATAAAGGAGTCACATTTTCATACAGATGTACTGTTTATGAACAATGGTGCATTTGGTATATACAGCTTTTCTTCAGCATCACCCATGCATAGTTTAGGGATTTTTTTTTTTCTTTGTTTAAGTACAAGTTCTTCAAGTGCTCTGTTTACTGCAACTATTAAGTGAGAAAGGTGAATTTTTACTGTGTTCATACACTCAGGTACACCCTACATAATCCAAAAGCCTGGTTTAGCAATCAATTGTCAGCGCACTCAGCTGTATTCATCAGGTCAGGGTGGAAGCAGGAAAACAACTCATAAAAATAAACAAAAGCTTTAGCGTCACTTTCGTGATCTTTTATCCCTCCTAGACAGCACTGGTTCAGATGAAGACAGCCCATTAAAAAGCATTAACCTGTCTGAAAGGGCAATATTGTGTTACTTGAATCAGCAGCAGGTTCAAGGTGTAAGTCCTGTCACAGGGGGCAGTGCTCTTCTTTAAGCATCTCTCATGTATGTGGGGGCTGCTGGGGTGGAACTGGCTTCTGGGAGTTCTCACTGGCAATTAAAGTACCACAGCTGTTGAAAATTATACTCTCCTGTTTGCAACTGCTATCTGCATTGTACTAAGTTATCTGACAAATTCCACAGGAAGGCTACAGAATCGCCGAGTACATTTTTGCACGCCTGGGCATAAAGCATCAGTAAATATGCTCTGATACAATGCTGGTACCTGAGTAATGATGGGTAAGGCAGTAGCCTGAGGGTTTACATACAAGATACAGCATAATCTGCTTTTTACACAGCTCTGTTCACTATCTCAAGCTAGAAGCGAGCAGCAAACACTGTTTGACACTTGACTGCAGGGACAGAGTCAGTGGTCTCAATGCAGTTCACAGCGAGCTGCTATCACCATTAATAAGTAACTATAAAAACCTGTCCAGCTTGATGACAGTTCCCTCAAAGTCAGAAAAATGTCTGGCAATCTGGGAACTATACTGTATTTCCCTCCTTTTGCTCTCTAGCCTTCCAGAAAAGGGTTGTCACAGGAATGAGTAAAAACCTTTATTTCCAAAATCCTTGCTGTGCCTATTCTAACAAACTCCAGGCTCCCTAACAAGACAGCTACCCACATTTTCAGACATGCAGGAAATAGTAAAATGGTAGAGAGAAGGCAAAACCCACCGTTTGTCAAAATAGATTGCTAGATACAGTTAACACCCCTGCAAACATGCGTGAGGAGGGACACACACTCACTTTAAGGCATTTTGCGATCTAATTTGGTTACGTTCGCCTAAAACACAACACAAACCCCAACACAACACACAGCCCTGCTTAATTAGATTCCCTAAGAAAAGTCAGCCCAAGCCATATGGTATTTTCCTCAGCAGTTACAATAAACTGACCTTGATACTAGGAAAACACACGCTGCTTCTGTCTGAAGCATAAATTACAAGCGCGGAGCGGCGGGATGCTCCGGAGGAAAGGGGGCAGAGGCAGCGCCATGCAGGACCCCCACCCCACCCGTGCTCGCAAGGAAGCTGATCAAGAGTTAAACACAACAATAATATTAATAACAATATTAATAATAATTAATAATAGTAGCACTGCAGTGACGGCGCTTGAATAACCACGCTGTCAGCAGAACGCTACGAAGCTACTCAGACATCTGGCCGGCAATTAAAAGAAGCCTAATATCGTGCCGTCGTGCCTCCCCCCGACACACAGACACACACACACACTCCACCTCAGGCACACGGAGCCGCCG
>VXBL01009858.1:629776-706287 GCA_013400195.1 Aramus guarauna
AAAAAGAGAGAAAAAGCTGTGTGGTGCCCAGGGGAGGAATAAGAAAAACCGTGCAAGTCTCCCGCTGAACAGGAAAATGCTCATGCTAAATCAGCTTTGACTTCACAGATCCAAGCGCTGAACAAACAGGACCGAGTGTTGGTTTAGCTCTTGTTCTCTTGTGGTATTTTCTTTTGGCCTCATTTGGATGCTTTGTATCAGAATCAACAGCTGGCTGTGAAATTTTGGACTTAAAACAAACCCATCTAAACCCACTTCACCTGCAGTTGCTTCTAGAGTTACTGTCTTTGGTTTTGCTGGGTCAGTTCTCTAGCGCTGTCAGAAGTTGTTCATTTGCTTCTAAACATAACTTTTACTTAATGCCTCTGATGCCTAGAGCCAAACTACAGTCAAGTAGGTTGCTTTTCATAGAAAGACCTATTAAATGCTTTTCTTATTCAAATAAATTGCACATTTTTCCTTATCTGAAATTATCAAAAATTAGATTTTAGAAGCTGTCATCAACCCAACTGCCTTGGGATAAAACTTACAAATTAAGGTGATGGTGTTAAGAGTTTTTCCCCCCCTTATTATAACTCTGTACAGACAAACTATCCTCAGATGCAAAGAGTATACATTATATCATACTCTGCTTACATTTTACAAGCAAAATCACAGCAATAATGTAATCCCCATGGACAGTCTTAAAACTCCTAGGCAGTACAAAACCAGTGAATTTCTTTAAGCGAGATTAGTCAAAATTAAAATACTTTATATTGACTTCTTATATTTTAGTATACCCTGAATAAAGTAGTATTCAGAAATTATTTTTCTTTTTTTTTTTTTTTTTTTTAAAGAAACCCTAATCCTGACATAATTTTTGCACGGAAATGGGGTCAACAAAACCAGCTGAGCAAAGTTTTCCAGCCTTTTATTTGGGGGATATAGGATTTAACCAGTTTTGAGCTTGCTCACTTTTTCCCTTTCCCATTTGACCGTTGCATAGAGAAAGGTACATTTTCATCCACACAAGTGTTTGCACGTTTACGAAACTTTTACGCAGCCATCTTATATCTAAGTCCCTACTGCTGTGATATTCACCTGTTCAGAATCAGAACCACGTGGCTGAGGAAAAAATGGATGTTTTGAACAGCAAAAAAGCCTCATGACAGCGGGGCAAGCTCTTTGCAAATCACAGTCTGGTTCATGAGCATGTCTGAGCCAGGGAAGCAGACCATATTAATTAGATACACTGACGGGTAAGATTTACCCAGGCATAGCAGTAACAGATACTCTGAGAAACTTGTCTCCACAATGCATCCAGCAGAAATGGACATTAAAATAAAAATTATCAAGCAAAAGTTATTTCCATGATGACTCTTTCATCAAGGTAGTTTCTCTATTGCCAAACACAAAGCTTAGAGACGAATGCGTAGCAGCAATAATTATGGCAACTAAAAGAAGGTTGCCTGCCAGCACCCCTTTTCAGAAAAGAACTGAGTCAAAGTATTATGAAAGTAGATGTGTCAGATGCTGGCACATCTGATCACGTTATTGTTTGACATATTCTTGCACAATGTCTCACATGCCTTGATTATGCTCAGTACCCTTCGAGCTGTGCTCCGTACAAGCCCATAGAAAATACATTGTGCTTGTTTCAAAGAGCTTATCCCATGAATGCTCTAATTCCCCTCCCTGGATTTTCTATAATCAGTTTGTTCCTCGGTGTTTTCTCACACACAAGTAAAATTCTTATTTAACCTACCCTCAAAAGAGCATGGGACATACTGGAGCGGGATTATATCTGTCACAAGCTGCCGAAATGACTGCGTGGTTTTATGCAAATCAAATCCTCCAGGCGTTGTCCCAAATCCATACAAGTTTCTTTTTTGTATATCTGCCTTGGGACCTCACATCGGCCGTTTTCCATCTTTTTTTAAAGCCTTGTGCCTGACAGGACCGTGTCACTTATTTCACCTCGGCCCGTCCTCACTGAGGGCTGCACTCCTACTCAAGACCAGGATCAGCCCTGCGAGGCCTAATCCCCACCTCCTTCTGCTCTGCCCAAATTAACAATATCTCATTGCAAGCCACACTTCAGGAGTTTCTCATTTTGTTGTAATTCTTACGAGAACTACCTTTCCAGTTGGGAAACTGGAGTATATCAGCCCTCCGGTAGGCCGGGGACCAGATGACATATGCCTTCTTTCTCTGCTCAGCTCTGAAACTCTCAGACTAACAGGGTGTGTCACTCCAGACAAATATTTATATACCGAACTTCATTTCCTTATGCAAGTTCCTGGTGAATGTATAAAAATACAGTCATCGCAATTTTAAAACCTAAAATACCCACATCTATTAATTAAGGATTTAAGGGGAGAGACTGGTCTCTAATTGCACAGCTCAAACTGTTCATTTTCCTATGGGTGCCAATTATTATTGTTCTCCTCAGCGGCATCTCTGCTGTAGGCCGTGGGGTAAGGAAAAAAGCTGAGTAAATAGTGCACAGAAGATATCTGTGAATCATTAACAAAGTCATTAAAACAATTATAGATGATTTGTACTGAAATAGGGTCTAGCACAGAGACTGTTAGTCGTCTTGTGCACAGGCAGGCTGTGCTACCAGGAATAGAAAGCTCTGCAGCCAAGTCTTAATCCAATGGTCTTTCTGATAAAATAACCCTTTCTTTCCTGATGTCCACTTTGGAGGCACTCGGTTCTTTTCTTATGGCCATTCTGATGCCTTGGCTGTTTGCCGATGAGACGGCTCCATGCCAGGAAAGATGCCCATCACCCCGGCAGCAGGACTGACAGGCTGGTTCCCCTTGAGGGCAAGCGTTGGACCCTAACTGTAAAACAAATATAAAGTTGCAGACTGACATTTATTTACTTTAAATACACTTAGGCATGAGCATGATCAGCAGCAGCCTTCCTGAGAGGGTGAGATTTCCATGTGCCGGTACCAGCATGCTGCACACGTGCTATCACGTTACCTGTAACAAGTTGCCATTGTCTGGATCCTCCTCGTATAAAACCCCACTGAGATCAGGCCTCCATCAACACGTGCAGTTAAGCCATTACAGCCATCACTGCTCGATGCCTTGATTTCTGGAACGGCAGATGGCCCACAGCTCTTACTGCAAAAGTCAGCCCTTTTTATTTCAGGGCTCCCGGTTCTGTAAGTTTATGTCCTCATGCCTGAAGAGTGAAGCTGGAGTGGTCCTGTGGTGGCATCAGAATTGCAGCCCCACTCCTATTCCCACACCTGGTGCAGAAAAGTGAGGAATCACCTCTCCTATAATTAAACTGCCTTAGGTGAAGGTCATTAATTTTATTTTTTTTTCTTTGAAAGTGCTATGGAATGTAATCCTTGAAAAAACAAACCCACTATGATTATGTACTGCTGTGGTAGAAGAGAAGAGACAATAAGGTTTCCACAGCAACTATTAGTGGTGACCCAGCGTACATCATAAGTATTACGTGACTTCATTACTTCTAAACCATTCAACGGTCTATATTAAACAACATTAACAGGAATAGATTCAGTTATAGTTTTAATACCAAATCCCAGTTGATGCACTTGATGTAAATAGCTTTACTGCAAGCGACAATTCTTTCAAAAAAAATCCTCAAACAGAACAGCAAATAAATTGTCAGGCCAACGTTGCTGTAAGACTTTAGCTTTCATATCTGAGGTTCATTCATTTCACATGCAGCTATATTGCCCTTTCTTGCAATTTAATCTTACCTCTACTGAATGCATAAATATATAAAAAAATCTCCATATCATGTACCAAAGAATTGAAAAGTGCTCTATCCTTGAAGGCATTATCAAGGATCTGCACTTAGTGGAAGGGGGTATTTTGCCAATGGAGAGGTGAAAGAGTGAGTGCAAAGGGATAAGCTGAGAAGATTCAAGATCCCCATAGCTCCCAGATGCAGCTTTATCTGTGAAGTGAGGTTCTCCAAATGCAAGATGATAAGCATAAGGATGAATTCTTAATAAGGAGCAAACCAGAAATACATAGGATTTTAGCAGCTGCATGGATAATAGTAGTAAACACTCTGTTAAGAAAGTCTACTTCAGGAGCAGGACATTTGCAGCAACTTCTCTGGTCAGCTCTAGTACCCCAACATCCTTTCCTAATTATAGACAAAATTATAAAGAACCAGGTACTCACACTTGTGGAATCTGGTCTCTCAAATCTACGACAAATCTGGGGCTCAGGGAAGGGCAAAAAAGAAATGACATATTAAGTATATTGGTGGACTGTGTTTGTGGAGGGATCCATTCTCTTAATCTTCCCTGGAACATTCTGCACTCTAAACTACAAAAAAATATAAAAGTATGCTGCTCTCTTCAACTTTTTCTTAATGTTTGGTATGACTTGCATTTTAAAATAAATGCAATCAGACCCAGACACCTTGCAGTGCATTCTACAGACACCACGTGAAGGAGAGAAAGAACTCCACATTGGAGATGTCAATCACATCCTTTTCTACAAGAAAATGAGAAGAGACTGTGCGATGCGAACGATACCTGAATCCCTATCAGGGAGACGACATGTGAAACAGTGGCACCAACAAGGTGAGTCTCAGACAACCTCACTACTCTCTGGATGTGATTACTTTGCTAGTTCTTCTCCTAACTGCCCATTCCTTGTCTTGCAGGATCTGAACATGCAAATTATTCTACCTCTCCCTGCCTGTACTGTACCAAATGTTTTATGGATGAGACCAATAATTTCAAGGCAGAAATAATTTCTTCAGGAAGAATGGGCCAATCACTTTCCAAAATTTTGATGCAACTACATTTATTATTTTGCTTATTATATTTCATTATTCTGAAGATTTTTGCATGGTATCCTGTGACATTACACCTTACACACCCATCCAGAAGATTAACTTGCTTGAGTTGCAGCAAGTATTTCATATGTGCAAATAGTTTCCGTTTACCTAGCCGAATATTCAAGTATAGTTTTCAGCTACTGATGACTAAAACTCTGCTTCTCAAATTAAATCATATTCCTTTCCCTGTCAGGATAGGAAAATATAACATATACTTACTATTCATTAGCTTTTTAATAAATGGAATAATAAAAGACAGCAAAGAACCCAGCAGCAAATGGAACAACTGTTTTTGCACTTTAACTATGGAGATAAATTGGAATTTTTTTCCACAATAAATCTTCATGAAAACCACTAATTTATGTCTTTGGCCTGCTTTCTCCCTCTACTGGTCTGAAATAGAAACTTTCCTACAGGAAATTTCAAGACCTTCCATATTAAAATCTGACCTTTGTACTTGTAATACAGCAAAGAAAACACCATGCCCCTGGCGCTCATTCTCTGCGGTACTAATGTATCACGTGCCACTGTAGTTCATGGACAAGGACAACAGACATCTTCAGTGATCTGGCCATATTTATGTTATTTCTTCTTAAAATACCTCCTCTCTGTGGGGATTTGAGGTTGAATAGTCACGTGATATCATGAGGGTTAATCACAAATCCACGATTAATACATCATCCTGAACTTCATTCAAGTGATGAGCATGAGTTACTGATTTGAAGTTTGCTCTCTGCTAAGCAAAATGGAACACATGAATGGAAAAAGGTGGGAGACAATTGCCGTTTTAAACACATCGTAATGGCAAGAACATCGCAAAGTCGCTGAGGTTGGCAGTTTCTCAGTCAGGAGAAGCTAGCCTGGATGAAGGCTGCATTCAAATGAAGTTGCCACTTTGTTCCTCCTCAGTCATGCTTCTCTCTCCTCGGGCAGCCACATTGTGAGCTAGCTCAAGGAACGGGTCTGGCCAAAATCTGCCTTCCCGTATACCTCTTGAAAAGTTATTTTTCAGCCAGCAGATTACACTTCAGTCAGCTTAACATGAGAGTGAATCACAGCCTGATCACAGTTCTGACATCTCCGGGTTCTCCATATTTCCTCAATTTAGCATTAATTTGACTTACCACATTTCCTGTGCTCTCCTTCCAGAAGGAGCTGATCATTCTGTCCCTGGTTTATCTTTACTTTGTGACTAAAAGGTGTCCTTTAACCTACGGTGCCAACAAACAGGTAAGCCTGCCAACACTGAAGCCCACCTGCGTGCTCTGCTGGATCAGGCAAATGTGTATTCCCATGGGACGCAGGGGAATGGTCCAGTAGGGGTCATGCTCAGATCAATGTACCCTGGACATTCATCTTCCTTGGGATCCCTTCCTCTAACCTATGGAAGAAATATTGATTTTCAGCACGACTCACTGACAAGTTTTCACCTCACTGTTTGCCACTGATGAAGGTTTGAGTTACTGTCTTCCTCTGTCCGCAGGAAGAAAACCACATGATCTCCTTCAGAGCTGAGCTCTCCAGAGACTGGTGCAGGTGGCTGCTGCACCCTGATGAGTAGCCACTCCATGGCACTGAGACGCTGAGGTTTGTATTCCTGGAGCAGGAATCCACTGTGTTTGCACAAGCAGCGGATCAGGGAGAGCAGAGCCACAGGGGAAGTTTCCCAAGTCTTGGCACATCATAGAGCTGTTTGCACGGAGAGCCTAGATTCATTTCTGCACTGCAGGTTGCTTTGCTTTTACCAGTGCAACCTCAGCAAACCCAGTTATTCAGGACCTATAAAATTAATGGCTTTTTTTTTTTTTTTCTCCACACCACAGCCTGGCAGCCTGCAGCTTTGAGTGCAGAAGAGGAGAGGGGGAAAAAAAAAAAAGGAAGAAAGAAAAAAAAAGATTACCAAAAGTAAACATAAAAAACCCCAGCTTGTAAGCACCATTAGGCTTGATAGCAGTGTGAAGTGTTTGCTGAGGAGCTCAGAGAAAAGGAAGAGAAGACAAGCAGATACTTGACAGTGTGTGAAAGTATATAACCTTGCTGTCAAAGGAGAAAAGACTGTTAAGATAGAAGAAAGAAGCCAAGCTCAGCATCAAGGATGGCTGAGCAAGATTTTAAAGCTAATCGCTATTTGGAAAGGTAGCCAGGAGTTGTGAGGCAACAAAAAAAAAACAGAGAAGGCCAAACCTATATGGCCAAGAAAAGGAGATAAATACTCTGGAAGAAACTCTTGAGCAGCAGAATTAGAGAGTAAGAGAGCAGGTCTTAGCAGCAATATTTCACTCTCATTAGTGGGGCTTCCTGGCTTCTAAACTCACATGAATGAGCAAAGGTACAAAGGTTGCCTGTCTCCAGGTTAGACTCTTGTCATAGGTCATTGATGCTGAGGCACACGTGAAAGGGGCCAGCCCACTCCACCATGCTGGGGCACACATGCCTGCACACCCCAGAGCACTGCAGCCACCCAGCCTCATCCCCTCTCCCCAACCCTGGGCAGCTCAGGGTCTTCCCACCCCAGGAACTGGGGGAAGCCAGCCAGGACCATCACAACCTGGTATTTCCTCCCTTGAGTCCCTATGCAGCAGGACTGGGGTGCGTAGCAAGAGGAGACAAGCACAGGCTGAGGCTATCCTATGGAGCCAGGGGGGTTTTAGAGCCCATGCCTTGTACTCCTAAATGGAAGTTTCTGTTGCTGCATTAAAGAGAATTAATTAAACCTGAAAGGCAGACACCACCCCCACCCCCAATCCCACCCTGGCCTCAGCTGGGTCACAATCTCACCTCCCAGCCCTGTGGTAAAATGTACCCATACGAAGGCTGTCCGGGTACACTTAAAAATCAGTGTACCATAGTTTCTTTAAAAAAACATTACAAATCCCTGTGTTCTTTCTCACTACTTGGTTTGATGAAGGCTGTGACATGTCCTAACAAAGCACCCAGGCTGTACAAGGAGACATTTAGCTTCCTGTTCCCTCTGATGCATTTGATCACGTGTTGTCCATCTCTGCATGCCAGGATGAAATGGGTGGGCAAGAAAGCAAGAGGAGCAGGCTCTGCTTCCCCCCAAAATCCCTCCAAATGGGGCAGTTCCTTGGAAGAGGAATGAACGTGGCTTTGCTATGTGACAGGGTGGGTGAGGAGAGGATTGCAGTGGTGCCAAATCCTTCTTTATCCACCTAGACAGTCAGGACAAGGCTTTGATTTCTCAGCAAGCACTGGCTGCAGTAAAGCTGCCGGTTGTGCTCGTGTGCTCCCTGTGGTGCTTAAATAGAGCAACTGGGCCCTGTCCGCACAGAGGTTATGAGCAAAACCATTCCCTACCCCAGGTATGCGTGCAGGTCTTGTTGGGAGCCAGCTGGGAGAGGAGAAGGAAAATGGCCGGGGAGCTGGCTGTGCCCGGGTAAGGATGCGCTGTGACCAGGGAGGGACGTGCTGGGGGGCGAGAGGAGCCTCAAGCTGCCAAACCAGGGAGCAGGAATTGTGAGCACAGCTCTGATGGGTCCTGAAACACAGCCCTGGCATGTGATAAAATGTACCCAGAGCCTCCTGCTTGGCTGCCATTTTCTCATTTCTCTTCACCCAATTAAGAGATATTTAATCCCACTAGTTTAATACCCTCTTTGATTTCCAATGGCTGGAAGGACCCACATCCTCTCACCAGCTTGTGATCATCGTTCGGTAGCTCGCCCCAGATAAACTCCTGTTTGCGCTGCACACCTCAGCCCTGCACTGCCGTCAGCTCACTCGGGTATTACTCCCATTCAGCTGTGGGTTTCAATGGCATCTGCGCTGGCGTCAAACAGGTGTCGTCATTCCTCACCGTGTGCTCGGGCCGCAGAGCAGGTGCTGGCCCAAAGCCACCCCGTGCAGGTCAGACCCTCTGCACTTCACAGGGCTGGAGCCAACCCCATCCTCTCAGCAGCTTCAGTGTCCTTCTGCCTCACCTCTCCCAGCTTTCTCATGCCCGTCTCGCTTTTGGAAATTTCCCTAACGTAATGCTGAGCAGAATTGCAGAGTCTTAAAAAAACCAGGCAAGCTGGGGGAGGAGGAAATAAAACCGATCCCATTTCTGAGCATGGCTTAAAGCTGCATGCCATCAAACCCTGACAGTGCTCATGTCATGTCTGCTGTCTGCTTATTTCTTGAATTCCCTCTACGAGTTACCCTAGTCAGAGGAAAAAGTGACGAGCAGCGCTGACGTGTGCACGCTCTGAAGAGAGCAGGGGCAAAGTCCTCCGTGAAGTTTTAAAAATAGACGTGCTGCAAAGGGTACACAAAGGTAGACTAAGAGTTTCTTTTCCCCCACATGTGGCTTCTGTAGGTACTCTGAATGCTGGTGGTGTCACCACGTGATTTACTGTATGTATTTAACTAGGATGGCAAGGCGCACTGCTAGGCGACTGTCAAAATCCAAGGATTTCATAGTTTGGGATCATTATCTAATCCGCTCCTCCAACATAGCAAAAAAAAAAACTAAACCCAAAAAACAAACCATACAGCTTTTGCCTTAATCGCTTACACAGTTTCCTGACATAGTTGCAGTAGAAAATTTAACACATGATGAGTTACTGCAGATCAGTTTGATGTACAACAGATTAAGATCTGGAAACACAGTGGGGATGTGTTCGTGTTTGGCTGGGCATTTTCCCCTTTCAAATCTTACTTCTAAGCCTCCTGGAAACCACTATGATATACACAATTCTCATATTTTTTTGTCTCCCTCCTTAAAATATCAGGAACAGTGCACAATATCACAAACTCTTTAACTAATCAAGCACACAATTAACAACCGATGTATGTGTTTTGTCCGCAATTTTCCTCAGCGGCAGCTTTACTGGAGACTATTGCTCAGTCTTGGCTTGGTTAGAAAGATCAGATTTGCCAAGACAGTTGCCATTAATTGAAACTTGTTCCTATTACCTCTAAAGGTTGCTGAAAAGAAATTATATACACAGCACTGCTTACCAAGAAAAAGGCATTCACAATTATAAAGAGATGATATCCAATCCATTTAAATAAGCTTTTATCACGGGTTAGTAGAAGGCTGTACAAGGCCAATTAAATTTCTTATTGGCATTAAGACAGAGACAACTGTTGTGGTAGGAATTCAACAGCATTATGTTTAGATATTTATTTTGCAGTGAAAATATATCCGTGGAAAATACTCCAGTTACCAAGTACTCAACTAATGCATGCTAAAAATGAGAAATACACCCAGGAAATTTACTTTAAAAATACACACTGGACTCATTAATTCTTCAGAGTCCCCAGTGGATTATACTCTAAACAAATTTTTTATTTCAGCATCTTAATCCTAGGCTACAAAATAAGAGCTGGTTTACTGTGAAACTCCAACCAGCGCATGCATCGCAGAGACCACCAGCGATATTCTTCAGGGGATGCTGTTAGTCTTGCAGCAATTTACTCAGCACTGATGCTGGCCTACCTGCACATCACAGCCAGCTCCAGATCTGGGTTTGTTTCAATGGATCTCAGGTGTTTATATTACTTTTGTAAAGTAGCAGACATAGTGGGCCTGATTCCTACCCAGGGATAGGTCCAGGATATCAGTGGAGTCAACCTGGCTTAAGTAAGAGGAGATGTCTTCCATTTCAGTGCACCACACAGTCTCAGAAGAAAAAATAAGTTCCCTTGCCTGCCTCATGTTAAAAATGCATCACATTCTGGGGGGCTGCAGAACATCAGAAAACACCTAGAAGAGGAAATTAATTATTCCTGTTATTAATGCTCAGAAAACAAGAATATTTCTATAGAGTTTTGCAGGACATGTACAAAGACACTCAAGATGTGTCTGCGCTAAATGTAATAGAAAGCATCTCCCCCACCCCCAAACTACAAAAAATAAAATGACAATTCCAACAAAATATTTGGAGAAATGCCATTATCACCAGGAAAAAAAGAAATGGGGCGGGGAAGATTCATCTCCAAATGGTGATGAATCCATTCTGTTGTAATAGGGCAGTGAGTCCCTTCAACTCTGGAAACTTACACATCAGCTGGGAACAAAGCAAATTAGCGGAGTGATTGCAACCCAGTCATCTTCTATTTACAGGACAAATACTTGACATTATTTTTGCTCAGAGCCATTTACTATCCAGAAGAAATAGCAGCATTGCACACCACGAGCCAGTACCATAATCAATCTGGAAAAGGAAATAAAATTACCCAACGTCTGGCTGAAGCCAGTGCTATTTACCCATTTTACATAAGCACTAAGAACAGAAACCCTTTCTAGCAACAATTCCTAGCTGAAATGCCTTTGACATCATGTTTTTTCCTAGCTACATCTGACTTTTGCTTTGCACTGTTGCTTGATAAACTTCTTGTTACTCTCAGGCATTTTAACAACCAAATATTACCGAACACACTTTCCCTAAAATTGTGACAATAAATTCCCAGTTTAATCTATTATGCAGTTTATTTTTGCTGCAGGAGCATATGTCCCTTTTATCTCTCTCCCGAGTCATACCTTTATAAATTTCCCTTTCCCTCCTTCACTCTTTTGCAGAAGCTTAACCACCCACAGCTTATATTTTTTTTCTGCAGGAGCACCATTCATGTTTAGTTATGATTGATCCAATCTAAGCAGAGACCTTCTTCTTATGATATTTTCAGTCCCTCCAAAACCAAGCCCATGGCGCAGGGTACGCTGTGTCTCTCTCACCACGCTGCTGCCTGCCACCGTTCCCCTCCGTTCCCCTTACAGGACAATGCCCTTTCTGAGGAGGCATCGAGTGGGTGGGTTTGCATGGTTTTCCCCCAACTAAAGTCACCTTCTAGCCCCTCCATCAGAGAGCCCTTTGGTTCCAAAGCAGGACCTGCCTCTCACCTACTCTTACCATCCCTGTAGAGCAGTCAGGCATTTTTCGGCATTTAAATTTCTCAGCTAATAGGTCCCAAGAAGTGATCACCACACAGTCAGGCAAACAGCTTCTCCCTGGGGCCTCCACCTCTGCATTTCTCCTGGAGCAACATTTGTAATGATGCACTGGCAAAGTTCCTCATACAGATGTTACTTTGCTGCTAGGGCACATGAGATAAAGCATGTTCTTGGTGAAGCGACCTGTCAGTCTTAAATCATCTAGATCAAATAGATGTGTTTGCCCTCTCTGAAACACACGTGCAAATAAAGTTCCAGGGGGAAAAAAAAAAAAAAAAAAAAAAAAAAACCAGCCTTGTACCAATGCTTGAGAGGGCAGGGAGCATCTTTATCACCTGTCATTCTTCTAGGCACATAGAAGTCCAAAGGAAGCCCCTTTCAAAACTGGCATGTTGCTGCCACCCTAAGTGACTGGGAAGTCAGGGTGAGGATGGAAAGGGCGCTTCATCTGCGGTAACAGGAGGCAGTTTCTCAACATCAAGCTCTCTGCTTTCCCTTTTCCTCAAGAAGTGATGGATGAGGAGAGCAGAGGCCGAAGGCACAGAAGGTGCTCCCTGCTCAAGTGATGTTCCCAGACCCATGAATATTTTCTCTGGCATTGGGAAAACAACTACTGCTTGACGGGTCGATGTTTTAAGTTTTACTCAGGTTACCAACAGCCATTTAACTTCGTGTATCCCAAAATTATAGATTCTTTTATTGGAAGGATGCTGTAATCCAATAAGCCTTTTCCTGTGTGCTTAGTGATCATTAAAAGTGCTTTGCTACCAATTCCACCTGCCCTGTGTGGAGCAGAGACAGAGCACAGGTAGCAGCAGTGAGAGCTTGCTTGTCTTGCCTGGCCACCTGCCCACCTCCATGGGGACACATCTGACTTCAACAGGCATATTTCAGCTCCAGTGTCCATTTAATAGTGGCAGACACCAAACTGAAAGGTGAAGCTGAGAGTTTACTCTCACCTGTAAAATCTTTCTTGTGCATGTGAGACACTGATTTTTTTTTAGTTTGCATGATATGAAGTCATTCTTCAGAGCTCCCAGGGGCTCGAGGGCTCTGCAGGACCCATAGACCTCAGATTTTGTTTACCTGTGCCTTTTGTGGAGATGATGTGATTGCTGACCATGCACCATACCTACAGATGCCTGTGTTAAAAGCTCCTTTATGCCATGTTTCACATCTATATCATTGTAGACAGAGGAGACATCTCAGGAAAAAGCAAGGGGTGGGAGAAAGCAAGGTCTTATTATGTAGCTTTGAAGCAGACCTCAGAAACCCATCAGACCCTGTCTGACCCGTGTGAAGATGTGGTTTTGCTTGTAAAGGCAGTTTTCTAATGACCAGGTAGGTAACTATTACCCACCTACTTAGCATTGTAACATTGTGTGATGTGACACCTATTGTTATACCAATTTTGTAACTGATAGTGATAACATGTAGCTTTTGTTTATATAATGAACAATCTATGGCCACAGAATAAAATGCAGCATTGAGAAGTACAGGCACAGAATGGTATTGGAGGTCTCACAGCTCATTAATGGTCCATTACTGGCCATCAGAGAAATGCCACCTTGGGAGGTGGGTATAACCAGCTCAGGGGATAACAAAGAGAGCAAAGAACATGTATCCAACGTACATGAAAACCACCCCAGCCAGTGAGTTTGGATGTAATGTAGACATGCAGACCATTGAAGAAAAGGGAAGGTGGAGGTGTGTTAGTGAACATATAAAACACCTCAACACAACAATCCTAAAGTGAGAAGGAAGAAGTCCCTGTCAAGAACATATTCCTCCAGACAAAGGACCTGGCATGCTGATATCTCACCACACATCTCCTCTCCAGATTGAAATTGTCAACACTAACATCCAGATGGGCGGTGGAAAGATGCACATAACTTCAGAGAGAGGAGCAGAAAACTGGCATTTATATCACTTTGACAAATCATTCTGTAACCTCGGTGAAGCAAATTGGGAACAATTACCTGGTTTCATGGATGGGGAAAACAGATGCATTAAGTATTTCAACATACTTGCTTGAAGTCGCAAGGGAAAACCAGCTGTAGTAGAGTCAGGAAACATTCCTTGTTCTTTTGAATGTCAGTCTGGTTCTTTATATGCATCTTTTTGCACTCCAGTCAGCCAAAATTTTTAATTCCCTCTGTTTCTAATAGCTTATTTTTTTCATTCTTTCTTCCTCCAAACTTCTCCTGTCAACTTGAATTCCATGGGAGGCCAGATATAGACTGAGATTTGGATGTGAGATGCCCCTTTTGTGCTGGTTCATGTGGAAACCCCAAATCCAAAAATCCCCTTTTGCAAATGAATTCAGATGCAGGTCAGACAACTGAAACAAGTCTCCTGTTACAGCCTGCTTGAGAATGATTCTGTTACCTTGCTTCAAGGGTAACCAGCATGCAAAGCAATGACTAGGAGTCAAATGAACTATGAAGAAGCAGGGACAGCAAACGACGTTCAGTATAGAAGCGCTCCAACATGAAGTTAGTGCTCCATATTCAAATGATGCAACAGAGGCAGATGGCCCTCTACATTTTTAGCTGACTGTTCACCTGTGATAGCTCCAACCACAGCTTCAGTCTTGGAGGACTTGCAGTTCCCTGAACTGTCAGGTGCCCACATAAGCCACTACGTGGAAGTTGTTAGAAGTAATGGCAGATGCTTTGAGCAAGATGCTCCAAACCAGCGTCTACACTTTGGGCTGATCAAACAGCACAGCTCTACACAGTTGGGGAAGATTTTGGGTGGGGACAAAGCCTTTCCTGTGTACCTTCTCAGGAACGGCACATAGTAACAAGCACAAGCTGTTTGCTCTTCTTCCCCAACATAAAATGGTGGCTCTGAAAGGTCAGAGAAAATGCAAAACATGTCCTAGTTTGCCCATGCAGCATGGCTGGAGGAAATGCGGGCAATGCTCATCACCTGCCCAGTGGGAGACACTGCACCCTGCTCCTTCTGGAGAAGGTTAGTGACCATGGTCAGAACTGGCCTTTCAGAGATTAAGGGTCATTGTTATTTGTTTTCGCTTGCACAAGCGTGAGTATTTTTGCAAGAGAAGACCATTCCTAACATCTCTGTTGCACTAGGAGCTGGTGGTGACTACAAATCTCACATTACAAAGGCAGCCTGTTGTAATAATCCAACTCTCACACTCAAAGTTCACTATTCAGAGTGGCCGTCCATTTCTTTACTTAACAGGGAACTAGGAAGAAGAGCACAATATATGGTTTCTATAGAAACAGATGGTTTATGTAGCCCCAGTGGACCCAAGTCTGTTCTAAACCCTAAAATCTAAAAGTTTGGATGTATCAAGGCAGCCACATTTTTCTTTGATTTGAGTGGACATAACATCCTCCATCTGTGCCAGAACCTTAAACCTTAGCCTTAGCAACATAATTGCTCATGTTATTATTCTTAAACGAAAGACAAGATTTGTGCTTTTCTGTGCAAAAGAGAAAGAGGGGCTGATCTGGCCTAAAGAAGTCTGTACAGTTCTGTAACATCACCTTTCATTGTCACATGAAGGGATTTATTTAGATGATGTGCAACCACAAGCACAAAATATAATGGGGGTGGCTGGTGTCTCTCCCCAGACTGTGCAGAACTTTTACACTTCCATCCTTCCCCCTACCTCCTCTTTAAAGTATTCCCTATTCTTGCAGATGGATGTGCCCATGGAAAAAATAACTCCCTCACCGTTTTTTTCCTTTATTCACATTCACAGCAGTACAGAGAGCTCAATTGCAAATGCCACCCTGCTCTGCCCACCTTAGCTTCTCAAACCAACGAGGTGATTTGAGACACCCTTGGAAAAAAGTTAAAAACTTGTCATGGACAAACTTATACCCAAGTCTGGCAGTCTCAGCATGACTAAACATCCAGAAGCCTGAATGCTAATCCTGGTAGTCTTTAAAGTTATACTGCAGACGTATCATACATCGCTTTCTTCCAGTAAACGTTTCTCATAATATCGGAATGTTGTGCTGCCTATTCTTCTTGGAAGAAAAGTGGCTACATATCAAAATTAAATAGCAGACTGAGTTTGAAAAAGCTCAGCAAGAACTTGGGTAGAAAATGGGGTGTTTTGCAGTAGCTTTTTCCTGGCTTATGTTTCAAATCTGTTTTTACATTAAGATAAATAGAAGGCATAATTTCCCATTTTGGCAGTGTAGGTTTTCAAGAATGCTACATTTGTTATTTTAAGTGCTGAAAAATGAAGCTGTTTCACTTAAATCTTGTGATTTTTAGCAACACTTGCAAAACCTAAAAATTCATGCTGCTTTGAGCTTCAGATGTAATATTCACTTCATAAAAAAGCAGAGCAGGTGGCCCTGGCCTGACCAGAGCTCTGAAAAGCCCAGGTCCTGTCTCACCGTGGCTTGCTAGTGGATGCCTGAGAAAGGGTACAAAAAGAGAGTAAAACATCTGGTGAGCCACAAGAGCTCAAGTCAGCTGTTTAAAAGGACCAATAATAAGTTTTAAATATTTGTTTTTCTAAAGGGTTATAATAAAGGGGGAGATATCAAACATGCTATTGTAACACAACAGAGGGTGTAGATTCATCATGCTGGGGGAAATAACAATGTTACTTGAAAAAATAGCATGTCTGAACCTGGTACAACTAGCAAATGCTTTAAAATTAAGCTTAGACTGAGGTTCAGATACAGTTATGACATCTTTGTAGATTGCTTGCCAAATAAATGTAAGGTTACGCACGTGTTTTAAGCCAACTGTAAATGCCCTTCTTTACCAGAACCATTTTAAGATTAAAGAAAGCACCCCTCCACGCCTCTAAACAGGTATCCCCCAGGGTGCTACAGAGTCTGACTCAATGGGACGGCTCACAGGCTTGAAATGACAGGTGTCACAAAGCGACAGAGACGGTCAGCATGGTTTGACTTGGGTTTCATGTCTTTTTTTCTGACCTCTTTGGTCAGCACAAGTGATGTGCATCTCTACACATTCAGGGTCTCCTGGCATTTGTATAGGAGAAATGGATTTTGGTCTCTTAACAATATTTGCTGCAGAAAGTTGCACTTGCGGTTTGCAATGGCAGAAAAAAGAATGAAACATTGCTTTGCATTTCTAATTTCTATTATTTAATGGAAATGCTGGATAACTTCAAATTATAAAACCAGCTATGGAAAAACTGAAATTATATTCATGTGAAGTGAAATGCTCCAATGAAACTTTCTACCTGGAAGCTTTAGTGAAGGTATAGTGAAATCACTGTTCCCAGACAACCACCCTGAAATCTCACATTAATATAAACTTACATAGAGTGGCTGAGGATATTAAAACGCTCACTAGGAGACAGAAAAAGGAAAGCCTTACAGTCTGGGAAAGAGCATCACAGTAAAGACTGACCCATTCACATCATTCCTCTTTTCTAGTTTATTCTAACAATTCTTAGAATTTAAAAAGATATGAAAAGTCTTTACTCAAAGGTGGGATGAAAAGCCAAAATCTTTTCAGAAGCTGACTTGCCTCAGATGGGTAAATTAGAAGTTTTGAAATGTTCAATCTTTAAAGTTAGATGTTTCCACTTCTTTTTCTATTATGGACTTAACCTATGCCTCCCCCCAGATTTGATACAGTTCTTTAGTAATGACTGCTTATGAAATGCTGAAAGAATCCTTGGACAAAGTCTTTAAAGCAAAAACTGTCCCTAGATAATTGCTATAATACTCTTCAGAAACAGGCACTTATTTTTTTTAGAAAATTAAATTTCTACTCAGGGATTTATATAAAATATCACCATTTGTTCCAACCTGAATTTCCACACTGCATAACAAAATGTGTTCCTGGGATAGGCTGATAAATATATATCAGCTTAGACACAATTTCAGTATGGCAAAAAAATAAACACTATAAATATGCATAGTTTGCTTAATTGTCTGTATTATATGTAGAATGTGCATTTTACCTATGTTACAACTTTTTTGATTTTTCTGACCCCACTGAGATCTGACCACCTTTAATAATATAATACTTTAAGAAAAGAATATTCTTGGTTCCTGTTAGGTAGCAGTGAAGTCAGAGTGGTTGGCTGACCCTATAAACTTTGGATTGCTTTCCACACAACATAAGAAGCGGACAGTTGTAAGGCTTTTCCTAGTCCTGAAAGGGCTGTTTCCTCTCCAGATACTTCCCTAATGATCTGTGAACATAAATCAGCCGGGACTCAGCAATACCGCTGAAGAGCAGATCTCTTTCTTATGACTTGGCAAGGCTGGTTTAAACACCAGATGGATCAAAAATAATAATAATTAGAAGAAAAGTAGTATCTTCTTCTACTGATCCCCCCCCAATCTTTTTTCTGTCTCACACACACCTACACTTTTCCAGTCACACACTGAACGCTGCTTTTGGTAGGGTCTGGAGCACCAAGTGCTTCCCATGAAATCTACCCAGTAATTCGCTCTGTGGTGATCCTTCCTTCACTCGCTCCGGTTAAGAGAGGCTGGTTTTATTTAGCTAGGTTACACAGAGCCGCTAACCTTTCTGGTGTTGTACTGGTACAACACATGGGATGGGCTGCAAACCAGCAGTGGAAACCCTTACGATACTGGGAGCGTGGACTGGCTCTGCTGTGCCTAGGCTCGCTGTCCCTACATCCACTTTCTAGCTCCTCCGGCAAAGTCACGCTCACTTGAGCCTGGAGGGGCAAAGCTACTCTAATTGTGTCTGTCTTAAATAGCAAATCCTCTTCCAACCTGTCTATTTTTATAAATGTCACATTTTCTGTATGGCTGACCTTTTCCTTTCCCGAGTTTTCTATCTGACTTGGCATGGGGAGAAATGAAGTCCAGGATTTGGAGGACGGTGATGCAGTAGCTCTGGGATGACATATGCTGTGGAAACGCAGTGCAGCCACTCTTTTCAGGCTCCTAATTATAGGGCTGGATCGCAAGTATGTCTGGCAGAACAATACGAGTGGATGACACAATCAGGCTGAGAGAAACTGGTGCAAACTGGCACATTAAACTGTTAAGTATCCTTTACAAAAGCTCACAGATCAGCTTATTGCAGGACCAGCCTGCTGACTATCAGAAATTTATCAAAACAATGATTAAACGCTCACAAACAAAACAAGCCACATGATTCCCCCGCCCCTCTTCTTAATGGAAAATCTCCCCAAACATCTACAGGCTCAAGTGTGACCTGGATATCTCCCATTAGGATTTAAACTGATGGAGCTTCTCGAAGCCTGTGGGCCACCTACAGAGAGCTCATTCCAGCTACCTCTCCTGAGAGCCCTCCAGCATGCCCATGACCAAAAGAGAGCATCGTTTCACGGCACCAGTGTAAAGAAAGCTCATCCAGTTTCAACAACCGTCTGCAGTGAACAGAGCGATTCTGAAGATAACCCAAAAGTCCCGGGGTAGTAGATCAGCCTGTGGGTACATAGCTGGCATTCATTCTGTGGACCAACCATATTGCTACCTGGCTGGTCCGTGTCCTGGCTGCCCCTCCGAGGCTGTAAGGGAAAACAGCGGCGGATTGCAGGAAAACAGCGGCGTTACTGCCCTCTTGGTCCACCGAAGGCCATTTCCTCTGCAGTTAGAGAGCAGAAGTAGAGCAGGCTTTTATTATTGCTTGAGCCCAGAGATAATAAACACACAGGCTAGCCAGTTCAATACTTTTAAGTGTTTTGTGGGGCTTTTTTAATTTAACACAAATGACTCTTAAGTTCTTCTTTGTCCCCACTACAGCAACAATCAGCTCCCAGCTTTGCATGAAATATGCCTTTTCTCAAGCTGTGCTAAACCAGCTAAAAAATCATCACTGCTTAGGTAGTGCTTTTGGACAATATCATTCTGGTATTTCCCTTGAGGGTCAAGATAAACACATTTTTCTAATGATTCCCCTAAGAAACTTCAAGTAGTGAAGCTATTCCTTAGCGAGTATGTCTGCTTATCAAGTAGTCCCGTGGCTTTTGTGCAGGAAATTAAGACACACAGAAACTCTGTTTTTAATTGGCTCTGTGCAATAAAAGTCGCGATGCTGGGATCTCGGACCATTCTTTCTATGCTTCCAGGCTCCACCACCACACCCTGAAAGGTGATCCTTGTTTCCACCTTCCCATTGTCGTTTTCAAAGATATCATCTTAATTTTGCTTTCCAAACCAGAGGGTACCACGAGAATAACAGCTTGTTTAACTTTCACAGTGGCCCACAGTGTAAGTGACAGATTAGAGAGGAACAAATATATCCAAAGGCATTTTTCTGAAAAGTCGATCTTGTAAGTTTACCAGATTCTGAGGTCTCTTTTCCCTAAGGCGTCGAAGGGAGTTAAACCTTGATTTCCAATGCCCCTGGATGTACGCCCAAAGCCCTGGGCCATTCGTATGCCAGCAGTTCTACAAATCAAGTATTTTCCTTCCTTCGCCTTGATGTCAAGTGCCTGAAAACAAACAGCTTCTTTCTGGGAAGAACAACGTGTTTTGTTGGACACAGAGCCATGCATTTTTTTCGCCATTTCAGCGAAACTCTCACTTGCATCCAAGTTTCAAAGTTGGGTTTGATCCAGGTGGAATTTCCTATTGGTTTTGTTTCATCTTTTAGCAAGTTAACCCCTCACATAGCCACCCTCTCCCCTGGTATTCGGGTACCTTATTGTCTCTCCTATCCCTTTTTCTTTCCTTGGAGCCGCTCAGCACTGCAACCAGCCACAAAGCTGCCAGATCAAGGCTGCTCTTAGAGGCTAAAGCAGAGAGAGACAAATGCCTTTTTCTTTTATTAAAAGGCTGCCCCATCAAAAAAAGGGCTTTTCTAAAACAGCCACTTTTCTAAACAGTTACTCTGAACTAAAGGGAAAACCTCTGTGTCCAATTTTTTTTTTTTTTTTTTTTCTTTTTTTTTTGAGTGCACTGCAGCTAAGAAAGGTGAGGGCAGCCCCTGGCAACCTTCGCAGCCGGCTCTGAGCCAGCATGCCGTGGCCAGAGACAGCCCGGATGCCCCGGCACTCCCGGGGCTCCTGCCCAGCGGGTGCTGGGGCTGCTCCCACTGCGGGAACGCAGGAAGCTCAGCTCTCCCACAGCCTGCAAAAAAAACCAGAAACGTATCCAAGAGACCTCCGAGACCAGCCCTCTTACCCACGATGTTACAGGAGTGACAAATCCTTTTTGCTGGAATATATGCAAACATTCTCCTTTGGGCTACACTAGACATAAACAAGCACGGGAGTAACCTCTTGGTTTTGCACGAGGCTGAAATCAGGCAGACATCGAAACGGCAACACACGTTTCTATAAGGAGGCTTAAGATCACCCCGAATACGCAGGTTTCCAAATTACAAGGTTTTCCTTTTTCTCATTTAAAAAAAAAAAAAAAAGCAACGTGCAAATAATTCAATGACTTGTCAAAAGAAGACAGGGAAGTTAAAAGGTAATTACCATAAGAAGATGCTATCGGTATGCCACGGTTCCCATTATACCCCAACCACCCATCTCTCAGTCATCGAACTCAGCCTGCATCAACCAGCCCCGAAGTCTGAGCCTAACATTTAGTACAGGCAGGTACAGCATTCAGGCTGCAATGCCTGTTGTTCAAATTTCTTGATAATTTCCTTTAAAATGTGGTTTTGTTTGTTGTTGTTTTTTTTTTTTTTTTTTTTTTAAACTCTTAAATGTGATAAATTTCAACCCTTCTGGCTAAAAATTTTGCCTGCAGGAAAGTAGAGAAGGTTTCAGCTGAAATTTCTCCTCCATTCTCCTGAATGATGTTAGGGGGAAATGTTTTGGTTTGTCTGTTACACTAATAGTTTTAGTATTTCTTGCTCGAGAATAAAAAAATAGTGAGAGAGGAGGAGCATGCAGGACATGCCCTCCTCTGCAAAAGGTTTGTTCTGTCATTTTCCAATGAAAATGGACAGATAACTTTTTTTGCCATGCTAAGTATTTTTGGTTGCTTAGTCTTTCTGGGTATCATAACTTAAACACATTTATATTGAAGAGAGGTATATCAGAGAAAATGAGGACCTCACAGAGGCACTCAGAGGCAAGGCAGTGAAAACATGTCCTTGCACGCGGTGCATTACCAGGCCTGATGGGTGTCTTTTATGACGCTCCCCGATTGTGCAATCCCATTTTATAATAAAATACAATGTCATGCAGTTTATTAACAAATCTGAGCAGAAGAGTATATCCTGTAATTACATTTCAGATTCTGTGCATACATTACTTTCCTTTCCTGACAGCCCAGAGCTGTTCTCATTTTTTAATGCAAATGCTTTATGCTGCTGGCCAGTGACACATTCTCTTATCCTGCTTTTCTAAGAAAAGGAGGTATGAAATGGTCTTATCTGTTTGTGAGTGCCCACGTAATTACTTTGAATCCAAAGGACAATTTCAATCATATCTCAGGGAGGAGGAGATGCCTCAAAGCCTGTGAAAACCTGTGGATGGGTGGAAGGGAAAGGGACAGTGGAGCACATCCAGCGAAGGATGGAGGAGATCTGTCCTACACGTGGCCAGCACAGCCCACTGCCCCAGCGACGCTTGCACAGCTCTGCTGAGGCGTGCAGAGGAAAACATGGGAGGCAAAAGATCCAAATCTGGAGGAAAGCAGGCTCCCTTGGATCTCTTACCAACAGAACAGCTTAAATTGCTGCGGGGTAATCATCATGCTGCTGTAAAAGAAATGAATCAAAAGGGCATGGAAAGCTTTATGAAGCCTTTGATTCTTACAGCTGTTTAAATCTGAGTGAATCACTCCTGTTTTCCCTAAGTTAGGTGTTTCAATATGTATGGTCTCATCCCTGGGCTTCAGTGAGAGTTGGCTACTCTTTAGTAGCCACAGACTATATATTTCTTTTTTTACTTTTTATCTGGAGGTAGATGTCGTCTCAGGGGAAATATATATGGTCCTTAGAGGACTGAAAAGTGTCCAGCAGAAATATAGCGCTTGCAAAACTTGCTAGCTGAAGGAAGAAAAAAACCAAAACCCAACCTGTAATAAGCTGATTTCCAAGTCCTTCCTTTCTTTTTCCCCTCAGATGTTAGTAGTGAAAAAATCCTTTCTAGGAGAGGCCAAAGCCTGAGAAAATTAACAAGTGAGAGCCAGCATAAGAGGTAGTGAAAATATTTCTCATTTTCTCAAGAATGAAGGAAAAGCAAGGCAGAAAAGATGAAGTTACGAGATCTAGAATGAAAGAAAAAACCCAACCCTGCTTACAGCCACCCACCAAACTGCTCGGTGTTATCCCAGAGTCACTCTCCTGCCACTGCCCCAACCCCATTTGGCTCTGGGGTTGAACGTGCACAGAAAAGAGTTAAATCAGGACATAAATTACACCTGCTGGTAGGAACTGAGGGGCCACGAGACCAGCGGGTCACTGGCTCCAGCCCTCTGCAAATATTGGCAACCCCGTACAGGGCGCTCGGCGCAGCCGGTCCCGCAGCACTCCCAGGCACCACCACCCGCCCTGCACATCTCTGAAGCACATCCTCACAGCCTGCTAACTAATTTCAGTATAAAAAACAGCTTACAAAGGTACAATGCTGGGTGCGTGTGCGTGGATTTCTTTTTCTTGGTATCACCCAGCAGTCATCTGTGTCAAAGCACGGAGGGAGCAGCTAACTGGCACCTCTGAAACCCCAGCGTATTGTGTCCTCGACCTCACCTTTACCTCCACGACTGGTGACGAAGGAGTTTTCCTGCTTGCTCTGCATGGGAAATTCATGCTACAGGTCTGGATTAGGTGCAAATCAACATCCCAGAGTAGATAAAATGCAAACACATTTCCATTTCTGCTATGCTTCATCAGCCTTACAGTGCCTAAAACAAAGAATTATAATGAAATGTACTTCTAGCAGTATGCTCAAGATGTCCTCTCCCTCGCTGCACTGGCATTTTGCTGTCTCATAACTTTCCTAAGCCAGAGAAATATTCAAATGATCGAAGAAATAACTCAAGAAGAATTGTTTCAGGGTCAGGATATGGGATATGTTGCAGGTTATTCCATATCAAGCGCAGATTATTAACCTGTGCCATCCCAAATTGCAGCATTACTTTTGAGAGAGATGATTAATTTTTGAATTCTTATTTGGATTAAATTCATACAAGGAACCTCTCTTGCTTGAGTACTAGAACATTATTTTTTTTGTATACCTGGAAAGTACCAAGTGAATTTTCTTTCGCTAGACAATGGCAACAATAAAAAAGTTGAAAATAATTAGCTGATAAAATCTTTCTATGCTTTTTAGGGTGAGTTTTTTACAATATTGCCCCTTCTGTTTCTACTGTGAATCTGCCCCTTTGAAAAGTTAGGATCTGCATCTCTGTTGAAGATATTTTTTTTCCTTCAGTACCTGAAGTGAAAATAGCTTTAGGAAAATGTGAAGAAAAGTCAGGAGGAATCCCAGAAGATCTGTACGTATTTCATCCCATATACATAAGAAGACTGGCAAAGGAGACTGGTGAAGGAACTGTTGTCTACAGCTCAGGCAGTACAGCAAGTGTTGCCTGCTCAGGTCATGCCATGGTGTCATCCAGTCCAAGCTCCTGGCCAAAGCAGGGTCAGCCATGGGATCACACCAGGTGTCTCAGGGCTTAAGCCTGTCAGGTTCTGAAAGTCTCCAAGGACAGAAATGGTATGCCCTCTCTGGATAACCTACTTCAATGTCAGGGTGGCAATTTCTGATACTGCAGGGCTTGTGTCAGTCACCTGCAGCTTCTCCTCAGCTGGTCCCCACCTCATCACCCATGAAGCAGGGTGGGGGGTCCTGCTTCTCACCCACAAATTCTTAGCAGCCCACCTTCATTCCTTCAGCCAGCAACTTCTGGGGCCTGCCCTGGATATCTGCTAAGAGGAGGCAGGAGCCAGTAACCTGACCTACTGACCTACAGGAACCCTACCACTCTTAACCACTCTTTCTCAGTGAGGGCCAAAAATAGGTCTGCCACCACAAAGAGAGATGTACTCTGTCTCCCCCAGATTACTCCAATGCCAGGTCTGATGTTGAGTGCTTTCTGTTCTTCCCCATCTGTATCTCACCTACTTTGAGGTACTCCTCCTAATTTCTCAGTTAATATTTAACAGAGTCAGCAGGCCTGAGGTCACAGTGAAATCCTTCCTTGCTACAAAAAAAAAAGTATGTCCAGGCAGTCTGGTGGGTGGGAACATGGGTCATAACTACATAAAATCGTGTCTGCCCTTGGGGTGCCAGATGAGTTGAGCAAGAAAGTTGGGAAAGGCCTTCCCTGGGATCAGCCGAGATGTGGTCTTTCCCTTGATACCCATGGAGTAGCAGAGCTCCTTCCCTGTAACGATGAGTCCACCGCTATGACATGGCCGTACTCTGAAATCCTTGCCTACAAGCAAAGCCTTATGGGCTCATGAGAGGTTTTGATAGCTTTCTCCACCACCGGTCCATTGGGTCTCGCACATTGAGCATGGGGACCAGGATTTCTCCCAGCCCCTGCTATGAGTCAATTAACAAGGTGTATTTACACCGTGCCACGAGGCAAGAACTCTGCTGCCCTGAATCCCGGTGAGGTGGCAGCTGCCAGTCATCGGGCAGAAGAAGAACCCTCCCACATGGCCACTTCCCAGACATGTTATCAAAGCCTTCCCATGCACTTAATTGGAGAGCCAATTTTCACCTCTGCACCCATTACCTCAGAGCAGAAAAGTGATGTCACCCTGTGACATGACACGAAATACACAGGTAAAGCAGAGCCTCCGTCTCAGTTGCCCACATCTACTGAGGTGGTAGCCTAAATTAGAGAAGCTGAAAAATGTTTTTTTTTTTTATTAAATCAGCATGCTGAATCAGTGGGAAATTCAGCCTCTCATGGCTCAGAAGTGGATATGCTTACCTCCCTACCTTTCCCTCTGGGGCCAAAACAGGTGTTTCTTGCTAATGAAATTGCTGAGACTTAACATAATTTAATATATACACATGCATACACACAGAACTGAACAGGGCAAAAAAGCAGTAAAACAAGTGTGATGACTCCAGAAAGAATTGTGGGTTTTGAGACAACTATTTCTAGGGCCCCTGTTCTGGTTTGGCTTTTCTGCTCTGCCTCCCTAGAAAGACTCGATCTCCTTCATTAAATCACATCAAATACCTTGAATTAGATAACCAAAATCTTAAACACCCCCAATCTCACGTGCACTTTGAAGTTCTTGGTCTTCACATAAAGAGCATTTGTTGGTGATGTTGTTTGGTCCTATTCAGATTTCAGCACCCTCTGGCCAGTTTGTATTATCCCAGGAGGCACATGTCAGGACGGCACAGCTAGCACAAACCTTCCTATTCTCCCTGCGGGGAAATTTCCTCATTAGGAGAGCACACAGGCATGAGAAACAGGCCAGACATCCCCACTGGCTTTCCTTCCCATGAAACCCAGAGAAGTTTCTATCAACAGAGCTCTGGAGGAACTCTTTTAAGACGCGAGGTTTTACTGCCACCTTCTACAGCCCAGAAGAACACCAGGATATTCCTGACTCGTCCATGAAGGTACACGAACATGGCATCAACACACACGGAAAAAAATGACATGTTTAACTGCCAATCCCAACTCTTCATAATTCCAGAGCAGATTTAATCATCTGAGCCAATGGTTTCAGGGCCAAATTAAATTACAAAGGTGACAGAAGGGCCCATTGCTTCTTCCCTAAATAGCACAGATTGTTCTGACCTGTCACAGCAGATCAGGATGAAAGCTTTAGGCTAGCAAGATAGCCATAAAGATCAAACAGGGATGAGGGTAGGGGAGAACTAATGTGTATTTAATCCCAGGCACTCTACTGTGACTTTAATCCCAGGCACTCTACTGTGACAAGATCTTTAAAATTTTCTTCTTAAAGTTATTTGAGATGGTTTTAGGGATGAAATGAGGGAGTAGCCTTCAGACTCCCATGATTCTATCACTTTGCCCAGAGTCTTACACCAGCCCTCCTGCACCCAGGGCAGGAGCCAGGCAATTGACCACAAGACTGGCAGCTGTCCCCTCCCTGCCCCATTTTGGCTAGCAGGAAGGTCCCTGGAGGGGGAGGATGACAGCATGGTCCCAGAACGCTGCTGATGCTGGAGGTGACAGAAGGATGCCATTGTGGCAGGCCCATGGCCACGCACCTCGCTCCTTCCACCTGTCAACTCACCAGTGATGCTGAGGAAACGTGGAAAATGAAGAGGAATGTGCAAGCTAAAAAAAATCAAGAAGAAAATGGTGCAGGAAGTTCTGTTGCCTTTATTGGTGCAATATCCAGGATACTGATTTAGGTTGTGTGTGTGCTAAGGTCATGGTTAGGGCTGTTTCCTCTTGCCACTGCTCTGAGGCTGCCTTGCCCAGGGAGTACATGGGATGGGCAGTTCAGATCTTGTGCTGCTTGGTAGTTCTTTTACAAACCACTTTTCTACTATGACTCCAGCCAGTGCATCCTAATGTTTGGAGGAGGTCCCAGTTCTATTAACAAATAACAATAAAAAGACTGATGTCAGTGTTTGGAGAACTGCTTCTGTGCCCGCAAACAGTAACCTCAGCAGATCACTGAACAGCAGCTTTGCAATTATCCTCCAAACAAGACAAATCAAAATCGAAGGCACAGAGCTCAGATCCTCAGTGTGTCATATTTATGTAAATACCTGAATAAAATAGTCATCAGCACTGTTCTGAGAGGCAAGGAGGAGTAGGATAGCTGGGGCAGAGTGACAAGACATCTAGAAACCTCACAACCAGAAGCAGCAAACATCAAAGTGCCCTGAGGAGGACGGATCTGGGTTCTCCAATTGCTTCATGTTTCATTAGAACATGGCGTTTGTGCTTTAGTGTTTTGAGTAGTGGAGGCAAGGTCCCCCTGGGCTAAAGGTTCAAGGAAACAATGGCTGGAAAACTCTATTACTGAGACACAGAGCTTCTGAGATAGGTGCTGGGACTGCCCCAAACCCACTGGGCTGCACAAGGGGCAGGACATGAAATTAAGGCCTTCTGGAACAATGCCAACTCAGATATTTAAGCGAGCAAGCCTCTGGAGCTCTCTCTTGTTCATTTATCCCCACTCTTCTTGCGTGCAGCTTCTGAGATACCATATTTTTTTGTTTCCCCATTTTTATGCAGTTTCCTTACTAGGGCCCCCACCCATGGCAAACACACAGGGGGAACTAAATGACAACAATTCAAATGCTTCAGGAACATCTTTATCCAGGGAGGGCTATCAGAGCCTCCTTTCCACCTTGGAAAAAAGTTTGAGCAGAAACTCACCCTTGGTTTTGGTCATTAAAAAAAAAGAAATGGGACACTTTTCCCTGTGCAAGCAAAGTTAATCAATACCAGTTTTCTGGAGTTATGGTTACGTGAGCAGAATATAGCTCTTGAAATCAGACATGCTGACCTCACCCTGTGATGGTCACCTAAGAAGACAGTTTAGCCACGTCTTGCTGCCTGGGAGTGCTGCTAATCCTGCCAGTTCTGAGCCCTGCTATAGATTTAACTACATTGACCTGTGTGAAAACATGCTGTAATGAAATTCAGCTGTGGAAACTCTGTGGCCAATTTACACATTTTCAAAATTAAGTTACCATCACTTAGCATCTAGTTATTTATGTCCCTGAGGGAAAGTTTTTATTAGTATAGGGTGAAGGTATTCGTATTTTAAAAGCAAAATGACCCAACTAATAGTTCATAAAAATGATCTTCCCAGCTTGCCTTGAATGATACTGCAAAAATAATAAAATGAAAAAAGCTTTACAGGACCTTGATCAAACATGATCCTTCAGGGCTAAGGAACCTCATTTTCCTGCATGCAGATACAGTTCACTCAGTCCCGCAGGATTTCATACCACATGAAGACATCAATATTTTCTGCAGAATTAAGCAGAGCAATTAAATAGCTACTCTACTGCTGCACTGTGGAAAAATAGAGTTGGAAAGGATCATTTCATAGGGATATCTCGTCCATCCCTAATCAAGGATCAGCTTGACTTACAGTACACCTGCTATGAATGAATGCTTCCCCCTGCAACAGCCCAGGTTGCTACAGGGGCACTGCCACACCTAGATCAGGCTTAAAATTCCTTTACCAGTGGTTTGTCTCCTTGCAGGAATTTGAAGTGGATTAATGAAGACCAAACCAGTTCCCTTGTCAACCACTTGTTACGGAATGGCATCTACAAAGTGGTTTACCAAAACAAAAGCAACCAAATTCACTCATGCGCAGTCTGAAGAAGCAGGTGTGCTTACTTTTGAGGTCCCAATATTAAGCAAGTTGCTCTCCAGCCACAGTCAACTGGTGCCACCCACGAACTTCAGGGGAACGCTAGTGTAGTCTCTTCGAATGCTTTGAGCTGAGACATACAGTGCCATGGGGAAGATGTAATAAATCAGAGAGGGAAAATGAGCAGATCTTCCAGAAGACTCCCTACATGCTGTGACTAATGTTGGTCTTTCAAAGCACGTACATGTGGTGTGCAAAAGCGGCAGTGACAGACACACATCGTGTCACTGTACGGATGTGGTAACAAGCAAGTCAACTCTAATGACTTGATAGTGGTTTTCAACCAGACCTAGTGAACAGACCCTTGTGCAGCAGTTTGTCGGTGGTGGGATGTCAGAGGCAGCAGAAGCGGGCTTGGTCTGCTGTGTGCGTTGCAGGTTGAATGCAGATAACCTAAACACGTTATGAGACTCAGAGAAAGAAATTTGCTATTTAAGAGTAGTGACACTCTCTACAGCATAAAGCTTGGATGGACAGTTTTATAAAGTCTGATCAATCAGTGATTTTACATCTATTTAGATAGACTAAGTGGCTCATTGGGCAAAGCCAATGCCTAAAGACTTTATTTGGTGCTTCTACCACTGCTAGGTGCTGACACGATGAGACTTTTACACACTTGTGTCTTGTGCGCTGAGGTTATTACATCTTCACAGTTCATGGCGTAGTTAAATTACTTTCCCAGGGTCACACCTTTGTCAGAACTGAGATGAAAAGCCAGGTGCTTTCATTGCCACCCCAGACTCCAGGCTCTCATAGCTAGATTTTGTGTTTACTTCTACTTCACTAGCTTCTGCTAGGAGAAATGTGGGCACACTTCATCCTGCATTATATGCAGGAAAGAAAGCAGAAATTTGAAAAGTTGCCATCTGCTGGAGTTGCTTTGATTTATTGCTTTCCAGCCTCAGCTGAAGATCAAACATGCTCTAGAGAGAAACATTCCCTTAGATTGTTGTACTGTGCGTATCTCTGCTCAATGCTAAACTAAGTCACAAGGACATGAGCAAAGAACATTCCTTTTCTTTACCAGAATAATTTATACCTTTAATTCAGTAGTTATAACCAACCACCCAAAAGGTATTGTTGTTTCCATCCACTGGCAGTGATTTTTCATTCAACTAGCATCAAATTCAAAATTGAATAAAACAATTATGCTTTGTAGTTCCCTGCCTGGCTTATTGTATTTTCTCAGAAAGGAACTCTCTATCCATTAGAAGCATACCCCTATCTTTCTTCAAAATGTCACACAGACAACAGTAATTTTATGGCATTTCACCCCATCTGTCTATATTTTTAGAAATAAGTTTTGCACTTCATGTATTTTCATTTCCTCTCCAAGTCCAAAGCCATATAATTCTTCAGATAATTACTGCTACTGTTTCCTTCAGATTATATAATTGTTTTCCATGTCTGTCTAGCTGTCTCTTCATTTGTAAGTTTAATGTTGATTAAACACAAAGGACTATGCCACTGATAATTTTACTTCAAAGAGGGATTTTCACATTAAGGCAAATAAAAAAACCCAGCATGAATATCTACGCATAAAGAAATTTACTTTTCCGTTAATTTTCTGTACTCCATCAGCCATTTGGTATTACTGGATATCTTTGGTGTTTGAATTAACTTTGCTCTTTTGCACCCCAATTTGTCTTTGGCTCAGGTCCCAAGTACTGGTAATAGCTGAGAGAGGTAATTCATGGACCTAAAGGGCAGTTTCTGGCAGAGGTTCCTACCAAACAGGGAAAACAATGTCAGTAGTTGGATCAGGAAATACTAAAAAATGATGCAGTTTATGTGTATTCTCTGTCAAGCTATAATGAAAAGAAAAAATCATTACTTTTAAAACAAATAATAAGATGTAGCAATAATAATAAAACTTGCCAGAAGAATCTGTAAAAAGCCCTAAAAAAATCAGGTTAATGCTTTGCCCAGCTACTGTCCACAACCCCACTTTTTTTTTTTTTTTTTTTAATTGCATGAAAAAACCAACATGTGTCTGTATATCACTTGTGTGAATGACAGTTTTCACCAGCATGAAACAGAGCTCTCAGCCTTACAACCTCTAGTTGCCTCTCTCAGCCCTCAACCTTTGGGAGAGAATAAACACCCCACTGCCTCTCTCAGCCCAGGTCATTGCCTGAGACCAAGGCAAACCAATATAACCACGAAAGCACCACATAATGCTAACACTGCAAATGGTATAACAGAGAGGGAAAAGATTTAACCCTCACCCAGAAGTTCCTTACACGCTTCTCTGGCAGCTTTCCATCCTTTAGCAGAGACTTTGGGTGAGTCTGGGCTCCCAGGCACGACGGCACTTTTGTCCCTACACGCAAGCCTGGCTGCCGGTCCCTGCCACCAGCCCCTCTCACCACGTCCTGAGCGGGGACCCACCCCATGCTCTTGCAAGCTGTGACTCCCTTATCTTCAGGCAAAGAGTAACCCAGATGGATCTTGTGTTAGCCTCTGAGATACCAAAGAGGAGCGTGACGGGAGGAGGGCTGGCTTTTCTTGCCTCTGTGCAGCCAGCCAGCCATGCCTTGAAAGGGAACCAATTTTTTCCTTACATTAAACATCTTTACAGCAATGAGACAGACATGCAGAGCATTGATCCAATGTTACTTCCCATCTGCACCACTGACACGCTGAGGAGTGCCACGCCAGATGGCCGTTTCGCTAGGAACCATGCCAATGCAGAGCGCAAAGAGAGTTCCTGTCCTCAAATATGTCAAGAAATAGCATTGAGATGGAAGGATGTTGGTCCAGACAATAATGAATAATCTTGGCGCTCCAGCAGATTAACTGCTGGCAGTTTCATATATGTTAGGCATTTAGAGGCAGTATGGAAGGGGAGATCTGCTTGTGGAGGGATTTGAAAGCTGATGCTGTTCATGGATTTTAGGCAGTGCAAAGACAAAACAGTGCAGGCAACACCAAAAATGCTCCATGCTTGTTATCCTTTAGCTAGGACAGCAAGGAAAACTCAGGTCTTGGTGCTCAAGACACTGAGCTAACGGAGACCTTTAAAATCAACAGCAAGTTTCCAACTGACCTCAGTGGACCTGACAGAAAGGACACGAACAGCACGCCATCCAAACCTGAATCTGAACCCATATGCGTTTGGGTCCAACTACAGCTTCTGTCTTTTTCTCGTGGCTCCAATATCTCACTGCATTTCATTGTCTTTGGGGCAAAAATTGCCACATCATTTCTGACAATTCTTACATCCCCTGTACTCTTAGGAGAGTTGATTTATTGCATTAAATGCATTAACGAAATTTGAAACACAGTGCTTCTCACCACTAAAATCACTAAAATGCCCTACAACAAGAATGAAACAACTCTGGAGGGAGCCTCAGGACAAAAATATTCAACCCAATCTTTCAATAAATACCCTACATGTTCCATTCTCTTCTCCAAAATAATTTCAAGGCAGCAATGCCATCATACTGTGTTCAATCAAACACAGCAGTGACAAACCTATCTGGGGTAGGGAATAAACTTAAGAATGCAAAGCAAACTCTAGAAGATGTTCTTTCTTAATCCTTGCCCTAAATTTCTGTTTTCTCTGGCAGATTTAAACTTACTGTTAATGATTACAACAACTTGGAGGCATTCAGTTCTTCATCAGCGTTAAATTCCCAGGAGGAATTCATATGACAGAACTACAGCAAGGATGAGGATATCGTGTGGGTGACCAGCAGTGAGCTGTTCATGTCCCATGTGTTCACATTAATTTAAAATTCTGAAAGAAATTCTGATCAAAGCATTAATTGTTGGTGTTTTAAATATTATAATTAAGTAATCGTTTTTCATCTTCTGTGATTTGGGAAAGTGTTGTCACTTCAAATCTCTCTTGTTTTGTGCCAGAGCTTTCTAGTAGACATGGATCTGGGATGTTAATGTTTGCATTTGTATTCACTCTGCAAACAGCGAAAACACTCACCTCCTATGAATATTCAGTCTATAAAAATTCAGACATTTTTCACTTACAGGCCAATAATTGCAATAATTTATTCACCAGTAGAGCTGAAATATACATAATTGAGCAGAAATCTATCTATCCATCTAGATACTTGGACAGCTTCTTTAACTGCAAATAATCTTACAGCATTTAATCTAGTGTGAACTTCTATGAGGACTGGTAAAGGTGAAATACAGCAGAAGACATTAGCCAAAAGATACACGAGCTATTAGGGACTTCACTTTCTACTGGAAAAGAACCAAGGAATGCTGTGTTTGTGCTTTAAATCTTACAAAACCACGGACATTTCTAGTTAGAGATTAAAACAATGGAAAACTGGTGGCAAGTCACAGAGGAGAGCTGGATAACCTTGCAGTGGTACACAACAGGGAACAGCAAGTGCCTCTAGCATGGTGTTATGGCAAAGTGGTGGTACCACATAGGGCTTTGCATCCAAGGAAGGACCAGCTGTGTTTCCAAAACCACTGTGGGCACTAAAGGAGAGTAGCCTTCAATGCAGGAGAGAGCTTCATGCTAGCTTTGCTCATATTGCTGTTGCAAGCATGTAATCATCAGCTTAACCTTTCCCTGAGTACTGTTGTCTGTGCTATCAGATTTTGGGGTCAGTTCTAATGCCGCCTACAGTAAAGAAGTCCTAACCTGCTCCCACAGCTCATCTCTGCAGCTGAACTGTCAGTATAACTTTAGTTCATGTTAGCAACCTATGACTATCAGCAAAATACTTGAATTACACATCCTAGGATATCATCATTCACTCTAATTTGACAAAGTGGATTTTTCCCCAGCGTAGTAGGCCATCCAAAGCTTTCTGGAGGTCACTGGGAACACTGGGAGCTGGTGTCCCCTGGGTGGACTAAAGGGCAGAAGTACATGTTGATAAAGAAGCTGACAAAGCAGAAGCCAAATGCAATTAATACGCATCAGAAAAAGTGTTTCCAGGAGAGACAGGAAAGTATTAATGCTACTGCACGAGCAATTGCTGCTGCCTTGTCTAGGGTACAGCCCACATCCCTGGGCAAATGTCTAAGAGAATTCAAACCAAGTTGGAGAAAAACCCTATGAGGATAACAAGCGGAGACATTTTTATTGGGGATCTGAAAGATCTGGGCTAAACTGGCCTAGAAAAATGACAGTTAGGGAACAACATCCAGGATGTTTTTCATATGGAGTTTGCCCAGCAAGAACAGTCTGGTGCAGTTGCCTGCCAAACCAGGGAGCACAATGCTGTGGTCCCACGGAGTCCCTTTCAGTTCAAAGCATTGTGGTTCTGGAGTGTCCATCTGAGGTAGTAACTCAGTGACAGAAACAATTAATTTCTAAGAATAAGAAGAATGCCAACACTGAATCATATTAGAAACAACGCTTTCTTCTCGGAAGCTCCATCTTCTGCATGCAAAAGTCAGAGATTTCAAGGGTGCTTCGAAAGATGCTGGGGGAAAGGACTCCCTCACTCCCCTCTGACCACCTGCATAGAGAGAAGCCCTAAGTATGAAATCACAGGTTAATGCTTTATTTGGATACAGAATGGAGATCCACTAATAAACTTTTTTAACATCAAAGGGCGGTAGACTGCAAGCAAGTTGCTGTGATTACAGAGCAATTTTCTTGTGAGCCAACTGACTTAAAAATAAATAATTGCAAGGCTGTTGTCCAGGGTGGATGAGTTTGTTCCCTTTTTGCAAACCCTGTGGTGATTTCTAGCAGGACAGACGAAGACCAAACAACAAGAAAAGGCATGCTTCTTAATTACCAGCTACAATATGATTTCTCTGTCTCCAAAGTGGCTGTGACAGAGCATTAGGACATGTTCCTTGAATAGCAGAGACATCCACACCTACCATTTGGTCCTCATTCTGCCCTATGTGAGTGCGATCTGGCTACACGCTGGTAGGATGGACCTACTCTGACCACAGGCATGAGGCTCTTCATGAGCAGATGATTAGTAAGTGCTACCTGAAGCAGCTGGAATAGAAGACACAACTGGCATGTCCCTCTAAATAAGTTTTTTAGGGCTTCTGCAGCTGGGATGAATTAATGTTTGCTATTTCTGTGAGGGACTGCAATGAGCTGGGGGGACTAGCCCTCCTGAGCTAAAGCAAGTGCTCTCTTCCCACGGCTCAGGATCTGCACTCTGATATATGGCAGTGCTCCCATGGGTTAGGTCTTTTTATATGAAGATGCTGAGGAGGTGACAAGAGAAAGAAATCTGTCACAGCTACTGATGAGTACAAGAGAAAAAAAGAGCCCTTGGGGAGCTAGGGACAGAGCAACTATTTAGTTTTCCTTCCAGTGACTAACTCCTCTTCACAACTCTGAGCTCTGACTTTATAAGATGTCAGTGATAATAACTGCAGTTAGTTCTTCAGCTACTCTCAGATCCAGTCTTTGAACATCTCCATGCTTATGTTCAACCTGCATAGCGTCATATGCTGCGTGTAATCGCATTTATTAATTTGTCTGGAAAAAGATGTCTTCAAAATCAGTAGTAAGTGCCAGATTCTTTCCCCAGTGACCAGCAGTGACATTGTTCCATGATATTGCTACTGTCTTTCCCTGTTAGCTAGGTCCCCACAATTCATAATGAATAGATTTCTTCAAGATGGGTGAATGTGCCACTGTAGGACAATCTTACGAATATTTCTAGAATCAAAGTAAATGAATGAATATTTAAAGAGAAGCTTTGATGCACTGCTGTTTCCCTAATGCTGTTGTAAGCAGAAATGCCTGTATTTCTCATTGTCAATACACTATCCTCTTGGATCCAGCATGGAGAGCAGACACTGCAGCTAGGCCTGAGACACGTTTTGTTAAGCACTTTACATGTCAAATAACATATTATTTGAAATATCAAATGAGACAGTCACTGCTCAAAAGAGCTTCCCACATGAATTGAGAAGAGTAAACAGATGGGACCCAGAGAACCTGACATATACGTAGCCCATTTATTGCCTTAAGATTGTTTTCTGCTGCAATACTTTGCTTTTGAATAACCCATGTTTTGCTGAAAGACCATGATATTCATGCTGCTGTGATAGCTCCAAAAGGAGCAGAGCAGCAGGTACCTCCTCAAATCCCTAAAGACAAACACAGCAAGTACTTGGCCACTGTGGACCAAACTCTGAGAACAAAGAGAAATCCTGAGAAGAGTAGAAGTTTCAGATTTGAGAGGGGAAGCATTTGACAGGTCTAAGAAGGCCAGAGGTGCACAGTAACTGAGATATCTCTGTTCGCCATGAGATACTACTCTACTGGCTTTCCAGATTGCTTGAAACATCAGTTGCCTCATCTGTGCCTTTCTGTATTATCATAATGGCCACTCATTAATATAGAGCTTTTTTGGTCCTTTTGTTCAATGAAGAAAATGTTTATTCTGCAAGCCTTCTTGCTGGTGCTCTTTCCTTATCCTTTCCATCTTCTGTAATATCCAAGTTAAGAGATTGATGGGATAAGATGGTGGGGTTGCTTGCAGGCTTCACGATTTTTGATCATTAGACCTTTCAACAACTAAGCTTGAAGAGTGAGATGTTCTTGCTACTTGTTAGACAAGTTTGGGTGAATGCTTATCTATCTAGCCTTTTGCAGCCATTTAATACCATAGGAAAGAACTTTTATTTTGCTTTTTGTGTATGGATATCACTGCATTTGTAAGACTCTTGCTTGTGGTTTTATTCCTTATTAGTATGGAATTAAAATCTGTCAGTTCAATGGTCACAAAAACTTCCCCTCTGATGACAAGAGAAAATGATGCAGTAGACTGTTCTGTAAGTTGGGCTTGCTAATGTGTTTCAAAACATCTCTATGAGATGCTCTTCTTGGTGGGAGGAAAGGGAGGAGGGGAGAGCAGGTATTCCAAACGTCGGCCTGTCTGCTTACTTTGCCAACAAATCAAGATTTATTGCTGACCATATTCACTAGGACAGACCAGTGGAGTTGCCAGTAATGAGCATGGGCATGAAGGAGCTCTCATCACAAAAGGCAAAGAGCTTTTGTGTGACTCTAGTTCTCCCACTGAACTAGCTCACATGCCAGCAGCACATCAGGGACTGAAATCCAGAGAGGCCTGCAGACATCCTAACACAGTTCTGCTAACACCACTGGCACATTGCTGGTTACAGGATGGAAACTCGTCAAGATGCTGGCTCCCACTCCTCAGCCCAACCTCATGAGTGGAATTCCTACTTTAATATTCATTTTTAATATTTGCCAAGTCAGCCATAGCCCTTCATCAGAAAATTCAGTGGCTTCCTTCTTGTCTTCTTATGAAAATTTCCACCCTACCTTGACCATTGAGAAGCTGTCACAAAGACATTGTCATTTTGCAAGTAAGAACTCTGGGAACTTTCAAACTGGTTTTCCGCCTGTTCAATTCAGTTTCACTTAATTAAATGACTTCAAACAAGTGAAAATTAAAAAAAAAAAAAAGAAAAAAAAAAGACAAGAAATCCCATTTAAATATAATTGTCTCCTTCAATTCTAACCGTGCATTGCTCAGTGAGGGACACAGGGTGCTGAGGGAGGCTGCATAGCCTCAGTTTTGCTCTCTGAGTGAACTGAGGGGAACACAGGCACTGCACAATTTGTTCTAAGAACAGTTTTCCCCAAAGTGCAATAGCTTCAAATATACCGCTCTTGGCTTTAGGAAGGCTGCACAGTGACTGGTTATTACAGATCCCATAGTAAAAACCCAACTGCTAGTTTTCCAGGTCCTCCAAAACACTTTTAGGTCAGATGAAGGGCACCAGTGTAAGAAACAGCCCAGATAACAGAACAGAAAGTGGTAGTTTTTCTGTATACTTCCTCTTTCATATGCTCTTTGCCTATATTTCAGCACATCATGGGTTGAATCTTTAATATGGACCTGATATCGCCATGCCTGGGTCTTGGGCTTTGGCAATCACCAGAAATGCAAAGCTCTTGACTAAACATGATGTTTCCAAAAAGCCTTTTCTAAAATATTTTGCTCTGCAGAGAATCTAGTACCTCCCTGCACCTCTACTCACATTTATTACTGTTAGTTACTCCTTGAACAAGGAACAAACTGAAACCATACATTCAATTATAAGATTGTTATTTTTTTATGCCCAGTTTCAGGACATGGTTAAGTCATTAATGGGACAGGGAATAAAGAAAGCTACAGCAGCAACAGTGCAACCAAAATGGAAGCATTTAAATGACTGATTCATCTAGTGTAGCAGAATCTTAAGAAACCTGGTCCCTTCTTTCAAAGAACTCATTTGTAAAGACTTAAGCAATGTGAACACATTCACTTATGCAGCCTGTTGTATGAAAATGCTGCTGGATTGCAGAATTCAGTGAAATACTTTTAATACAATCAGGAGTTGATGAGTTAGGATTTCAGTGGAGCCCAAAAAAGCTGCCATATGAAGTTCATGACTCAGGCCAAAACCAAGTTAATATCTATTTTAGATCTAGCACAAGTAGGCATTTCTGGATTTAGAGGAAAATTCCAGTTGCAGTTGGGGGTTAAAGATGAGGAAGTCTAACATTAGCTCTATCCCTTTGGCCCCCTGCTGTCTCCATCCCATGAACTGGAAGGTGCTTACTGGAGTAAGCTCTAAACCCAGTCAGTGCTGTACCACGTACAATTGTCCCTTCTAGCCAGAGCCCCACACTTAATTCTTCTTTTAACGTGCCATTCCCACATTGAAACTAGAAAGACAACCACTAATGTACTGAGTCCAATGATACACCGCTCTTCTTCCATTGTTCTGGCATGGATTCCAGCCTGAACCCCAACACATTTTTTAGACATGGTCAAAACAAACTATAGGGAGAAAGCCTTTACAGGCACCAGCACGAAATCTAGTTACCCTTTGCCCCTGGTCCAATGCCTAATCTCAAACCATCCTGTTATTAGAACTGAAAACCAGTTTACAAACCTAGATTTAATGGTAATGTTGCTTTTGAAGATCTGTCTTCATTTGAGCTAGGCATTACTGTGGGATCAGGACGTGCTCCTGGGTTATACCTCAGGTTTGGAATCAGCAAAGGCTACGCCGAAGGTGAGCTGGGTCTGAAGGAAGGCGAGGATTGTGCCTGCGGCTGGGTAGAGGTTTGGGCTGCAGGCTTTAAGGGTTTTCACACAGTGCTGCTGGGCAGGCGCTTTGCAGGCGGCAGTTTCAGCATTTTCCTGCATCACCTTGGCATGCTGCCCTAGCTATACCCAGCAAGATCTGGCCAGTGTTTGCCCTGTACATGCTTTGCCTGTCCTCTGCCTTCCACTAGTGCTCACGTTTCTGAGAGACAGTAAGTGCACAGGCATGCTTTCCCCTTTGTGAGTTTCTAAGCCGGTTAAAAAGGACATCAGCTAAAAATTCATTTAAGGGAACAATAAGGAAGCATCTGACTCACGAGTAGGCTGACAAACCTTGGGAAGGTTTTCTCTCGAGAACCAAAATTCCTAGTTTAGTTTCTTGCCAATTGAAATTAATGCCAGCTATAATTGCCCATGAGTCATTGATCCAGCTCTGCGTTGTGGCCACTTGGGTGTATTTGGCCTGTTTGAGCCATTGCGGTTTTCTTTTGTTAAGTATCAAATGGCTTTTATATCATCTACCAATGCACTGCATATCACTTGAAAAAGGCTCTGGAACCAGAATCAGTAAGTGCCTGCAATCATGTCTTTTTTTTTTTTTTTTTTTTTTTAACATCTGAGCTATTTTTGAGCTGAACAGAGGGCTGAATGCTATAATGTCTTCCTTCCTGTGAATACACCACTTATCTGATTACTGAATATTGCAATAAATTATGCCCCCTACCATAATTTTACATAACCTGCTGGAGATGTAGCATAGAAAAGGGATTGTGATTACAATAGGAAGATTACAACACAAATAGTTTACTTACAAGATATTTTCAAGTCTTTTTCACACAAGTTTTTATATACAAGTGGAACATTATTATCCTTATCTTAGTTTCATTATTCACTCCTCAGAGATGAAATATATACATACTAGGCACAAGCCTCTGCAGATAGCTGTAGCTTGTACCTCATGCTGGAATTAAGCAGGGCAGAAAGTGAAATCAACTCAAGCTGATAAGGCCTCAGCTAAAATTTGGTCTCGGATTGGGCAGAATTTAGGGTAGTTCATCTAAACTCCTCTTACACTTCCCTGCTTTGATCTCAGGTGATACCAAAATACTTTTTCCTCTTGCTGCCTTCTAAATGTGAGATTAAGATTATATACAGTGGAACCAGCCTATATGTTTTTTTCACATGTGTTGCAATCCAAAGTCTTTGATGCAAAAATGCCTCTAGCTCCTGGGTCAACCACCCACCCTTTCCTTGAGGAAATCCATCGAGTAAGACAGCAAGCAGTTCTGTCCCCTGGTCTCTGTTCCTCCTACACTCGTGCAACCCTCATCAGGGCTGCTCCGATTTAGAGTAAAAATCACTTAGTTGTACTGTGATTTTGGAGTTGTGATGAAAAGGAATTACAGGCAGACTGTGAGGTCCCTGGTCATCCAAGGAGACAAAGCTGGAGATTCAACTGTTTCGTCTCTGTTGGCTTGTAGTTGTATCTGCTTTCTTTAACACACAGTTCCTGTTTATGACAATTGCAAATACATACAGTGTGGGATTGATATGGTAGGTGCAAGCTCCTGAGGGTATTGCTGTAATTTTCCATTTAAAATAGCATTTAAAACAGAGAACAAGCATTCAGAAGTGGATTAAATCGAGATAGTACTAGAAAGTTGATGCAGTCTTGATTTTAACTTTCCACAGTTGAGGGTGCCTGGTCTGCCAGAGTTAGAAAGGGCCAAAATTTGGCTTGGGCCTGTGTATGAAATAATCCCCCTTTTGGTCCCTAGAAGTCATACATCCAGATGCATGGGGTGCGCTGCTCACCACTGCAGAGCTGTTCCACCCATACGAGCACTCCAGCCTCAGGGGTGGGATAACAGCAAAGAGGTTCTGGGTGTCCCTCAAGTCAAAAGCACATCACTGTACATGGTGGGACCACGTGGGCTTTGCATGAACCAAGTCCAAAAGCGATTCAGCTACGCTTGCGCAGTGTTGCACAGACCTGCCATGGAGTTAAAGTGTCCCATGAGTACGGCTACATGGCTTCTGTGCCAGAGCTAGTACCTCTGCATGGTTTGGTGTTGCACTGTGTGACGTTACCAGGAAGAGATGAAGCAGCCTGAGGGATCTCTACACAAGAGCAGATAACTCCAAAGACCCTGCACGTGGCCGTCACCTGCCTTACCAGGGACCAACAGTACTATTGCAAGAGAGGCAGAAGAACAGCACGGCTGTGAGTTCTAATCTGTTCACTTTAAACACGATTCAGAAGTCATGATTAAAAAAAATAAATTAAAAAAAAATCACTTAAAACCTTCAAACAGAGAAAAGGTCAACTTCGGTGGATAAATGGCTCCTGCAAACATTTCATCTGTCATCACTGTGGGAATCCTTTCTACGACTTTTAGTGGTACTTGTACACTATGCCTTTTTCTGTGATGTGAAAGTGCTCTATGTGTCTCTCTCGCTAATTACTGAACATCTGAGAGAGCAGAAAAGACCAGAGAGAAAAAAAAACACAGGTGCTTGGAAAGCCAAATGCTGAAGAGCAATAAAGAAATTAGATGAGTGCTGCCATTTATGATTTTAATTATTATGAGCTAATTCGGCTACATCCTGATAAACATAAGCTTGCTCATCCCCTGCAAGGATTTACGCCAGACTATGGAGAACAGACAATGTGCAGGAGCATAAAATCAATACTTGGTTTAAGGCAACTGGAGAAAAATCATCATAAACCTGATTCTCACAACTGTGTATTTCAGGGAGAGTCTGAGGATTTCCACCCCTTCCAAGAAGTCATGTGCCCATAGCAAGATTTCAGAGCTTCACTGCCGTGTTACAGGATGAGAAGCAGCCAAGAGAATTATGTCAAGCAAATTCATGTTCATATAAATTACAAAGTAAAGCCCATACCAGTATCTTTTTCATAATAGCGTGATCATCCTGTCTGCCAGAAACCAACGTCATTGGTAATGCTTATCTCTTAAAGCAGTTCTATGTATCAATTTATATTTCAAGCACTATCTTGCAATTAAATTTCTAGACTTAAAATGCCTGTTTTCCACTCCCTCCCCTCTTCCACTGCTATGCCCTCCAAGATTAAAAAAAAACCTTCTCTGTGCCAGCAAATTAATCACACTACAAAACTAAACCGTTCATTAGAGCTGCAGCACACCACAACTGCCATTAAAAACTCAATATTGCTATTTTCTGTCTTTAATTTTATGGTGCTGTTTGCAGCAGCCTCTCCTCTAAGTATACACAACACCACAATAAATACGGCGATAAGCCCTGAACCGCGGCGGGTATTGAAGTGCCACGAGCTCGCACTGTCTTATGACACCAGAGCCCTTGTCTAGCGGCTTTTTGATGTCTACAATGTGCAAATTCTCACACACGTTGGCTCACACAGGATTTGCCAACACCCCCTCGAGGCATCCCATTAGTCCACGTTCGCTGATGCTTTACCGCAGAGGATGAGCCGAGATGCAGCTGCACTGCTGGCTTTAGCAGCGACCTTGCCAGTGTCCTCTCTCGCTGTCCAACGGCTCTTTTCTGGCCTTTCCTTCCCTCTCTCTTCCCACTCAGAAAAATCATTAGTTTTCTTCTTTCCTGATCTTTCACCTCTTCGGAGACAACTTGCTGACCCAGCCAACAGTGACGAGTTACGCCAGATCTCCTCTGTCCTCCAGGGTTTTGTAAGCCAGCTGGTGGCACACTCAGGCATGGGTGGGCTGCCCTTCCTACCCTCATAGCCTAGGGCAGTGTCCTCTGGACATTCATAATCGCAGCTCCTCAGGAGATTTTATTATTTTAATTTAAAATTCCTACTGTTTTGTTTTGGTTCATTGTTAGGAATAGATGAATTTTTTGACCAGACTTTTTTTTAATCTTATTCTGCAGAGGTAACACTGTAGAGCAAGAGACAACCTTGTGCTTTGTATAGAAGGATAGTGTCCCATGCTTATATAGAAAATAATGAAAATGTTTCATAGTTTTGGACAATCAGGATAAAAATATGGACTGTGTCTTATCTGCCTGGCCCTGTATAATCAAAATCTGAGCTCCTTTACCCTAAGATAGAAGCTGAAGTATATACCACGATACTCTGCTCCTAGAAATCTCATTTCACATTCGGCACAGAAACTAAACGAGAAAGCAAAACTGCAGCCCTTAAACACAACAGGGACGTTGGCCCTCTCAAGGACTGGCTAGATCCCCTGAGAGTCTACAGGAAAATGCAGCAACCCAGTCAAAAAATCTCCTCAAACCCTGCAGTTTGCCCGAGTCAGCTCTTGCATTAAGCACTGGAAGGAGCCCTCAGGCTTATGCACTTCTGAATTGCAACTGAATTATGCATGATTTTAAACATGCAAAATGAACCCTGGCCTCCGAGCCTTGCTGCATTAAGAACCCCTTTAGATAGCTTAAGCCTAAGCAACAAGGTCTTAACCTGAGGGCAGCAGAGCTTTGAACTTAGCCCCTATAAGAGACACCTGCGCTGGTGCTGACTTGATGAAGACAGCAAAGCCAGAGCTTTGCAGCAGGACCCTCCACCACGTCCTGCTCTCACCCTGAGGTGCAGAATGCAGATGAAAGGCACAGCAGGAGGTACAGCCCTGGAGAGTCATGTCTCTCCTTAGGAGCTGTGGTAAATCACCAGGATTCAGGCAAACTCAGCTCTCCTCCAGGAAAAGCATCTGCCATATCATTTAAAAGCACCTTCTTGCCTTCCACCACCCCTTACCTAAATGTCCAAAGGAGAAGACAATGAACCTGCCAACGAAACTTCATTTTCTATAGCACACAAATCCCCAACTCTTGCTTACAAAATAATTGTGTTAATAATCTTGTAGCTTTTTTGCTCAGATAGTAAGAATAGCAAATCAACCCCAGCTTTCAGATCTGAAATACAGTCTCCAGCACTCAACTCCTCCGATTAAATATACATCAACAGTACTAACGCATTACTAGCAACCTTAACTGCTAGACAAAACACTTTTCCTTACACAGTCATTTTGCAGATTTTTGCATGTTGTAACCATATGTGACATATTAAATTGTGTAATGTCATAGCTCTATCTATAACCCATAGTCATCCATTTGGCTTGCTCATAATATTCCATATTAAAATCTACCTTGAACCACAGGGGCATTTCTTGTTATGTCCATAGGAATAGCAGCATATCTGATGTGTTTTGCTCTTGTGTACACATTGGCTTTTTCAGCTTTACCAAATGCTTCAGGTCCTGAACAAAGACTCCAAGACTCATCAAAGAGTTTTCCCTGTACTTACCGGCAGGACCGTAACAGGCTTCCTCCGAAAACCAGAAGCACTGGCACTAAGCAATGGCACAGCCTGGTAGCTGCAGCCCTGCTCTTCTCCAGATTGCATCTCTGCCGCCTGCTGCCCACCCATGCGCTCGCAGCCTGCTGGGGACCCAGCGCCGAGGCCGTGCCTGGCAAACCTCTCCTCCCCGGGCATGCTGAGGGATCTGCTGGGAAGCTGGAGTGGTGGTTAGCTACCGACATGCTGTTAGGCACCAAGAACCTCCAGGGTCCTGCTCTGCTGCCTGTACGAGCAGCCAGAGCTGGAAACTGGAGCATAGCAGGGAGGATGCTGAGAGGGGAGAAGGGACGTGTGCAGGTGACAAAAAGCTAAGGTTAAAGCTAAAGTGATTCTGCATGAGAGCTTGCAAATGTAAATCAGCCCTCTTGGACAGGAGAAACATTACAAAGGGAAAACAGTGGTCCTTATCCCAGTGCTGGACTGTCCCTAGACTCGCGAGCAGTGGTGCTCGCTTTGATCCTGTGGTTCTGTCCCAGGATGGAGAGCCCAAACGGCACGTCAAGAGTGTGGCAGCGGGATGGCTGGGGCATCTCTAGCCCTTCTTTCCCATCCTCTGTATTTCATTCTTTTCCCAGAGAACAGCTGTTTCCTTTGGCGATACTTGTGATACTGTGATTATTTCTTTTTTTGAAGTGTCTATCAAAAAGATCATCAAAGCAACATAATTCTGCCTTAGAGTTTTCCTACTCGTTTGTGTGCGCGTTTGTATACTTGTGTGTGCTTATCTGCAATGAAGAGAACAGAAGCAAATTAGTTGACGGTTACCTTCATTCCTGATGCACATATGTGTTATACATTTTTATGTAATGACCTTCTTCAGACACCTGTACCACACAGAAACAAGATCTGGAGCCAAAATACCCTTCTGTTAGTGCTGGCAGACTAGCTATGCAAAGGAGCTAACGGCTGCATACTACATTTCTTCAAAATTTATAGGTTGCTATTAAACCAGCCCTGTCACGGTGCGGGTGGCTAAAAGTTTAGGGCTTTCCTTATTTATTTTCATTGCTTCAAACTTTGCAGATTCATTTTCATTCTTCCTTGGGGAGCCACATTTTAAACTTCTCCCGAGGTGTGATGCAGCACTGGAATCGTTCTTCCTTAGCAAGGCAATAACTTCTTTCCTGGCCATGCTCTTCTTTCCTTCTCGCCAGCACATGCCCCTGCCTCCCTTTGCCTCCCTACGCAAGGAACTTCAGTTTGCTTTGATGCTCTTGCTCTAGATATGGATAGGCACCACAGCTCTTTTTTGCCCTTAAATAATTCAAGGAAGATCCCAGAAAAATTTTGCTGGTCCAGCATTTTTCAGGCTGGTTTATGGCTTTGGGCACCCAACTTAGAGCAGTTTTAATGCAGCTGATTTTCAGAATGGGCTTAGTACCCACTTTCTTCTGAAAATTATACTCTTACAAGTGCCCCTCAAGAGCGAAGACATAAAAACACCCAACCTAACAAGTATAATAAGAATCTCAATCTTCATGCCTGTTCTGCGTCCAACCAAGATGCTCAGAGACAAAAACAATTTCTAAAACAGTCCATGAGCCAAACAAAGCTCCCAGGACAGAATGTGCTACTGCAGAAAATACTGGGTTCAGAGCCCTGGAGATTAGAAACCATTACTTAGTGACAGCTCAGCTTTTGCAGAGGAAGCGGTAAAAAGCTGGTTCACAAAATAGGTATATCATAAATACATTTTATTCCAATCACCATGAAATCAGTCTGTAAGTGGATGAGGAGATCTTCAGACACAACTCCAGCGATCAGCTGTGGTCCAGTGCTTTGCTCCTGATCTCCTAGCCGATATGTAGCTTGCGTACAGGAAATATTCCTGATGAGCATGTTTTTTTACCACGAGCAGGATGATTTATTTCTTAGTACGATCATCTGTTTAGTTGCTTGGGCACTGTCTTCCATGCATCTCCCAGCCAGAAATTGCTTGAGACAAAATCTTGAACATAAAAGCAGCAACCTATTTCCACCCTGTTCAGCAAATTCCCTTTAATGGTTTCATACTCTTTGGTGACTTGTGGTCTGTATTTGAACCAACTCGTTGACTACACTGAACAGAATATTTTATTATCATTATATGGAATTTGTTCTTTCTGCATCCCAAAGAAATTGCACCTGAGCTTTCACTATGTTTTAAAGTTCAGCTGTACTAAAAATGGTCAAGATCAACATCGAGACTTTAGAGAAATCACCGAAAGCCTTCCTAGGGCTGCAAGTAATATTAAAAGCTGTTATCCTTGTTTAAACTCTGTTGATGAACATGGCTCAGCCCTTTCCCTGAGGCCAGTTCAAAGTTCTGCATCTTATCAGTGTTGAGCAACATATTGCCTATCTGGTCTGCTTTGTTTATGGATGGGCTCTTCGGGTCGACGTTGGAAAGAAGATATCTGCATGAGTAACTGCATAGAAAAGCATGAGCCTGTGTTCTGCCCAAGTTCTGTGCAAGTCAGAAATACCAGCCAAACCAGTGCCAAACTGGAGACTGCATGGCTGGATCAGCATGGCACCGAGCTCAAATGCTCTTTTCATGAAGGTTTGACTTCCATAGCCTGTCATTAGCCAATTGGATATTGCATATTTTGAACTTAGCGAGGCCTTTGGCATTGTCTCCTACAGCCTTCTTATAACCAAACTGGTGTGCTATCAGCTGGATAGGTCAAATATAAGGTGGGTAGAACCATGGCTGCTCAAAGGGTTGTAACCAGCAGAATAAAATGCAGCTGGCAGCCCACTGATACTGGGGAAAATTGTTTATCACCTTTGTTAATACCAGAACAGGGGAACAAAGTGAAATCTCAGCAAGTTCATAGAATAATGCCAACCTGGGGGAGAGACTGGCACGCTGGTAGGTCAGATTGCTCTTCAGAGAGCTGGACAGGCAGGAAAGAGAGTGGATGGGAACATCATGAAGTTCAGCAAAGATGTGTGCAAAGTCACGTGGCTGGGACCTGAAAACCCCCTGCAGCAGCACAAGTAAGGCTGGCTAGCAAACGGGGATCAGTCTGGATCTGGCCTTCAGCCCACATAGTTCAAATGCCAGAGCTAGATCTGTGGCCAGGTCCCACAGTGGCCATCTCAGGGCACTGAGGTGAAACACCAGGCAAGAAGCTAGGCCTCCCCCATGCAGGCAAAGCTGATGTATGTAATAAGTTGCTCCATATAACCCAAAGTGGAGTAAATCGGGCTACGGACCTGGCTTCCTGCACTCCCCAGTGAAGATAACGAAGATAAATAGGAGAAGAGGAGAGGAGGTACTATGGCACTGCTGTCCATGTGTCTCACGCAGCCCTTGGTGGCTTATCTGGATCAAGAGACACTTCCCTTCCTCATCCAGGGGAAGTCCTCTGCTGCCTGACCCAGCCGAGGAGTCCCTCCTGGGGCAACAGTCTGCTCCAGCAGCAGAGACAGATATCCGCGCCTGCGATTTCTGAGAAGGTTCAAGTCTTCCACCATTTGTTACCCAGCCGCGGGACTCTGTATCCTGCACCTTTTCACTTCACATGGAAAGGCACAAGGCATCTGCTGAAATTTTGAGACGACCAAGTCTTGGTGTAGAACCTCACAGGATGTGAGCTCAACAGGTCACGTTCTAGCAAAGACTTTCATCAGAGGATACACACATGAACTAATCAATGTATATGTGCTAGCTCATGGTGCTCAGTTATCTCAGGCCTGAAAAACTCAACAGTGACAGCACCCTCAAGTCTGCAACTCAACTAATATCCCATTTCTCATCCTAAAGATTTCAAGGTCACTGAAAACGTTCAGTCTTTAAATTTCATGTCTACATAATCTGCTCTCCTCTCCTCTTTCAATCCCTGGATAAAATACTTAATTATGACTTCAGTATAGCTCTTGTTTTGTGACTCCCCTCAAAAGCAAGCGAGTCGAGCAATGGTATATCCCTCTTATTTACTGCTATCAATTTTAAACGCTTTTGTGATATTTCAGAGAACTCATCTTTTACAACCTCTTCCTCTATCTGAATAGCAATTTGTTTGGCTCATTACTAGGAAAACACTTGCCATGCCAAACATAGTACTTCAAAGCAGGGTTAAAATGTACTCAAAATTACACTGCTCTGTTATTACTAATGCTAACATATATTGAGAGAAAATTACATTACTCTGTTATTACTAACACTAACATATATCAAGAGTTATACTTACATAAGCAGTTGGATAAGGCTTAACTATACATGCTTTTGTGCAGAAATCAGATTCTGGTATGGAAAAATACTCTGTTTTGCATTCAGAAGAACTGAACATTTGGCTGTAGATGAAATGCAGTTTTGTTTTGTAAGCAGAGGTTAGTAATTATCAGACTTGCCCGTGGCTGTTTCACTGGAGGTAGGAATATGAATATACTCATATTTACTGGTGCTTTATAGGGAATTACAGTTTCTTTTTTAATTAATTGCTATAAATGCAGACAACCTTATACAACATTCTTAGTTAAATTGTCTGACAGAAATATATGGAAACCTCCTCCCTTAAAAAAACAGAAAAAAGGAAATTTGAAATTATTTTACAACAAACCTATTTTCATTTTCTGTCCTCATATGTCTGCTTTGCCTTCCGTCCTCTTCCTCCACTTTTGCCTTCCCTCTCTCTGCCCTGCTTTATCTTTCTGAGCTGCAGCATCTGCAGCACTACCCACGGCTGAACTTCCCCGAAATTGGCTCTAGGGGAGCCGGTAGCTGCTCACCCTTAAATATCGAGCGTGTGGCAATCGCGTTTGTGCTGGTGTTTCAAAGCAGCGAGCTCATGGAAAGGTTCAGGAGAGGTAAAAAGCTAATGAAATGCCACGGTAGGAGGAGTAAAAATAGTTCCTGCCAGCACGAAATGATGCTTGGGCACACTGGGAACACTAATAAAACCAGTACCAAGGAATCTTTACCTCGCCATGTCCAGTGCTGCTAAACCTCCCCACAGAGGCAAAGGCGACCGCTTGTTATTTATAATTAACACCTATTGGCTCTCGTAACGAGCAACAGCCTCCCTGCGCCGAGCAGAAAGCCCGTCCCTGCCCCAAGGAGCTGGTTATAGCGTATGTTCGAGATGGGACATGTCCAAGGGGCAGCTTGGGGGACGAACACAGGGATGGGGCGGCAGTGCTGCCCCACACGATGCACAGCAGCCCCTTCCCCAGCCAGCTCAGGGTTATCCAGTGCAATTTGGGCAGAGGGAGAACTGCCGGAAGCGTTTTTGAAAATGTGGCTTTTCTGTCATTATCAGAGGTTTTCTCACTCTCTTCTCCAGTGCAAAGAGCAGTGTAAGAGAAAGCAGGAAAGAATTTGTTTGAAAATTTGGCAAACAGGTGATCTCCTCAGCTGAGAGGAGGCAGGAAGGTACAGCTGCCCAGTGCCGAGGGATGAGGAAATAGGATGGAAAAAGTGCTTAGGTCATAGCAACCCCAAATCCAGCCCCACTGGGAGAGCCTCCCACATCTGTGGCCAACACCTGCGGTGGGGACGAAGGACAAGTCCCTGCTTTGGGACAAGGGGTTTCTTCCTGCTCAAGCCGGGGGATCCTTTCCCCTCTCAGAAAGAAAGTGGGAGGCTGCCTGCCTGTTCCCAGGAGCCCGGGCTGCATTTCTTTCCTCTGGCCAAGTACATAAGGAACATAAGATTCACACATAATCAGTGCAGTCCTTGATGGCTACTGAAGGCTTTAGGGACTCCATTTGGACATTATCATGCATCTCATTATCACACTAAATCTCAACAACTCCAAAGAAGTCAATATTCAGTTAATATTTATTACATCTGCATCTTTGCTAAGGAAATGCAGATGAAGTTTTCTCTGCAGCTCTAGCTACCAGTGCAAAGATTTCAATGTTCTCTCTGCAAGAAAATACAGTAATGATATGTAAAGAGGTTTTTATTTAAATAATCTTTTTTTTTTCCTTCCTGACTTTCATTCTTTCTGCTGATTTTCAACCCTTCCTCTCAGGTCAGGACCTCAGTCAAAGCACAGAGCTAGACCATCCCACAATTCCTTTTGCCAGCTCCAAAGTTAAGAAAGCTTCAAAAGGTCAAAGAAAAAAACATGAAAGAGAAAATTGAAGGAAAAAAAAAAAACCCTAGTCATATTAGTTTGATTTTTTGATTTTCTGACAGAAAGGGAAAGAAGAGGGCACATAGGAGCTACTGTTTTAATGACAAATCTACAGGTAAAAAAAAAGATGCTCATTTTGAAATAATTCTGAAGGGAATTGTTGACCGTGGCTACAGAAACGTGCCTTTACTTCTTGTGTCTTAGAGGCGCGTGCAGCGTGCTGACTCTAGCTGTGTGACATTGGTGTGATGTGAGCTGCTGGGGACTGCAAGAATCCTCTGTTCTGTGAGCTGGTAGTGCTACAAAACCATGCCTGTGCTTCCAAAGAGTAAAGAAAAAAAGAAACTGAAAGAGGCAGCATGTGGGACATATGCCCGGTGTATAGCACTTTCACAGCCCAAAAAGAAGCAATTTTTGCTTGGGTATCGAATCTTCAGTCTTTTACTGGCAGTGGGGAACGGGTTGGGATGAGGAGCTCATGAAATACAAGCCATTCGATGTATTCATGATGATGATGCCATCCAGGCTCTTCATTCTCCCATTCCTCTCACTCCCGAGACCTCCATGCTCCACTTACCTCCTCCCACTGGCAGATGGTTTGAGGTCTGGGAGCCTCTGCAGCATCACACTTCACTGGGAGGAAACATAGGTGCTGAATAAATGGGGATCTTGCTAAAAAAGAATAACCCGACACCAACATAGACTCACCTCGTATGAGGAAACCCCAGATCATGATCATCTCCCAGCTACTATGAGCTCCAACGTGAGGGGAAGGTGTTTGGCCATAAGTATATTGTCTTTGCAAAGCTGTGCTAATGTTCACATTCAGAAAGAAGTTCCTGAGGATAAAGGCAAGGAAATTGCATCTTGTCTTCTAGCAGAGAAGGGCTGGAAAGTATCTTTAAAGCCAGAAGGGAACATGCAGTAGAGAACTGCTGCTGCAGATAAGAACAATTTTAAGCCTCTGCAGATGATCAGTAAATTCCATTTTTAATTAGAGGAGGGAGGAAGTAGTTCTAGGTGGATCCAATACAGGGAAAATTGTGTCCTCCTCTCTGCAGAACAGACCACATCTGGCTAAACAAGCACACATGACCCTGGCTGGGGAGTTGGTAGCAGCCCCAAATATATGGTTTTTGACACTGGGCAGGCAATTACCTTTCCAAACATGAATCTGTCTTGGCCAAGAGGATTACTTTTGGTAGTCAACAAATAAACTCAAACCCAAAGAAAAAGCAGTAGATGGAGCATAGTAATGTGGTAAAAAGGTTTTTGCAAGAATGTGAGAGGCTGCATAACTCACAAGAACCAAAGCAACCACCAAGCGATGCAAGATAACCGCGATGTCAGTACATTACACATGCCCTACCAGCACGCAGACCATCCACCCCTGAACCTTAGACACGGTATCAGTGACTCTCCAGGACATGCTTTGCCGTGGCTGGTTTGCTTTGCAGCTTGGCTCAGGATGATTTTTGCCCCAGAGAGTTGCAGACTCAGTGTCAGCAGAAAGGAACCCCTGTGGGTCTCCAGCCCAACCCTGTTCCAAAGCTTGACAACCCTGGGTTAAAAGATTTTTCTCCTAGGGAAAAGGTTTTTCCTTACAGCTAATAAAAGCTCCCTTTTTCCAGCTTGCATCTGATGAAGAATATTAGGTCAAAATGTCCAATTTCTCTAAAATGCCAAGAGTTCACTCTTTACCTAGGCTGTACCATGCCCATTTCTAATTTTGATTTTTAGTGTGATCACTTGAGAGGACAGAGTAGGAAGTACAGTAATTTAGATACACTGAGTAGGAAGGAGTAGAAGAAAAAGAAAGAAAAAAAATACATGCTACCTAAAGGAGAGAATTAAATCAATCTCCAGAGGACAACTGGTTCTCTAGGGAACCCCAATAATGAAATCCACAAATGTAGGACAGGCTAAGAAAGACTGGATGTGGGACCTGAGACAAAAGGTCTGGAGGTTAAAACAGAAGCGAAATTAATAAAATGGTAATCTCTAATTCAAAGCATACAATCCATGAATGACCTAAGAAACCTGTAAAAATGATACTGAGGAAAGTTATTCAGAAACACTAACTAGCCTGAAGAGTCTGGTCTTCCTCACAGACTTCTAAAGCCAGACCATGAGCAATTCAGAGGTGTTTTACACATATAAATAAAAACACCTCTCTGTATTATTCCATAACTATCTTTACATCACTGGGAAATCCTAATGAGTAAGAGAAAAAAAAAAAGCCTAAAACTTTAAAATATATCAGCTAAAATGGTGGACATTCACCATAAATATTAAAAGAAAACCCTTCAACTGAATGAACATCCTTTGCCATTTCTCATCACCATCCCTTTTCCGTAACTGGAATAAATATTTCACAGTTTCATACTCTTAAAAATTTGGTTTGCTCAGATCTAGAGGAAAATCTATTTCCAAAATCAGAACAAGCATGCTGCTCTTCAATCCATGGAACAACAACAACAACAAAAAAAAGTGCTTTCACAGCAAGTCCTCGCAGGGTCCCAGCTGATGCCATTGCTCTGCCTCCATTGGGACCCTCACCCAAATCTCTTCTCCAGACCCTATAACACAACAACTACGGCTTGTTTATTGACACCCAGCAGTTCTCAACTGCTTCAGGTCAGGGTAGGGTGAAAAAAGGCACAGTTAAGTGAGACCCAAAGGTTTCCAGACAAAATCTTTACCTTTACCAGCCTTTGACAAGAGCGCTGCAACTAACGTCTGGACTTTTGTTAAAAGGCAGAGATTTACTAACTACAGAAAGAAGAGGATCCTCAGGTATTTTTTCCACCAGAAGAATATGCTGATATACATAGCTAGAGAGAAAAGGGTGTCACCAGCTGCTGATCAACAGCCCTCTGAAATTGTCCACTGGGGTTTGCTTTCAGACTGGGCACTGGAAGAGCCCAAACTTCAACTTATGACAGCCAAGGTAGGGATCTGCCCCATTTGTGTACCAGCATTGCTTGCTTCAGTTGCTCATCCCTAAGATCAGCTCTGCGTGCTGAACAGGTCTGTCTCATTGGGTACCAACAAGACTAGAGCCCAAGCTCTGATGATTGTCACCCACACAAGTCAACAGCGTAATCTGCAGCCAGCTTCCCACCAGCATGCAGCAGCTTATGACCTGCAAACACATAACAAAAGATGGGAGGCAAAATCAGAAGCAGAAATCTGAGAGAAGGACTCAGCCATTCATCCCTGTAGGAAAACTTCTGAAAAATGGCAGTCTTTACCCTAGAAAAAGAGCAGCTGACAGATGATGTGAGATAACTACTATAAATATCTAACAAGATGTCAGGAAGAAGCTGGGGATCAATGACATCAAATGTTCAGAGAGGAAAGAAGGTAATAATGGGCTCACAAGAAGAAAATGGGGGGAAAGGAGGCCCTGAGCGCAGATGAACAGTAGGAGATGGTTCAGAAATCAGTCAATCAACAGTGAAGCAATACAAAGAGCATAAAATACCTGTTTGGGATCCCATGCACCCCTCACCCCAAATGCTTCTTCCCAGGCTGACCCTTAATAAAGTTATTGATATCTAAGTATGAAACTCTGAAAGGTGGTATATGGTGGTTGTCCCAATGCTCCCAATCTCGTTCCTTAGCTAGATGTGCACATTCAGACATAACTGGTTCAATTATAGTAATGCTGTCCTAAAGGTTTTAATTCAGCTTCAGTGGAAATTCCCTGTAAATTAGAATCTGGCTGTAACTAATCCTTAGAAATTCAAGGATACCTGCAGTTAATTATTTCTGTTTATGATTAAAGGATAGTTTCCATATGCATTTTCATGCAGTTTGGGGCTACTTGGTTAAAGTCCACACCAAAAATAGAATTCTGCCATTTCTGTAATCTCTGTATATGTAAATAACAATTTAGCCTTCTGCAGCATCCGAGAGGGCTGAATCCATTGCTGTACAGTCTGTGCGTGCAGGGGAACTGCGGTGCTGGAAATGTTTTGCCATCGCTTAGGGATTCTTTCTCTGTAGGTAACTTCAGCGCTGCGGGTGTGTGATCGGAAAGGCTAGCCTACAGGTACTGCCACACTTAGGCTGTATCTACAGTTATTCGTGTTCTTCCAGGCATATTAAACTAGTAGTCAGCTGGCTAGCCAAATCCACTTTCTATTTTCTTAGTACGAGCACCCATGGGAAGACTGAGTTTAGATTACCCAGGGCAGCATCACTTGACAATGTTGTTAATAAAGGCAGTTGGTTCTCTATGGGCACCATTTTTTTTATCCTTACAACACAATATTCAATATAACTCCACTGTGTGAATGATTTATACAAGGAAATGGGTAAGAAGCAGATACTGTTCTTAAAATCTAATGACACAACTGTTGCATTTAGCAGTAGTTCACAATAAAGCTGCAGCTGTCAGGGTATTATTCCCTGTTCAAGGACCTTGTCAGCAGCTTCTCAAGAATATATATGAGTGAGGAAAGCCAGGACTATGGATGATGCAAGAAAACTACTAGGCAGAGCCTCCCCTGATCTGAAAAGATCTGAGTCTCCGAAAACCCCTCAAAACGGGGGTGTTTTAAACCTTGCAGCTATCAAATGACCCAGTTTCAAATCACCCATCAATGACCCATACCCTCATGCCACCCCTAATTTTTAATTTTTTTCCCTTTAGGCTGTATGTCCCTATGCATGTTGTGCTACCGCAGCCATTTCAGATGAAGCTGTAATTAGGTACGCTACTCACAAGCCTTTCAATATGTCACCTTTGGCGTAGGCAGATGATGAACGTTGATGAATTTTAGTATAGTCCTACTCATTATTCAGCCAAGGCTGTCTGTACCTCCCAAAAATAAAACGCATAACGGCCGCTTGTCATCTGCTGCAGCACAAACCACTTTTAAGAGACAACAATCCTTTTTTAATAGGAAGAAAGCACAACTTTTCATTTATCATCAGCAAGAGTAATAATGACAACTACTGACCTGTGACCACAAATGCACTGTTTCACAAACTCAGAGAAAGGCAATTAAAATCTGAGGCAGCCAGATATTGCAGACAAGCTAGAAATGTGTAAATTGATGTAAGTAAGGGATTCTTTTGAAAGAGCACCAGTTTAGCACTAGGGGAAGAAATGAGTAAATACACAATTCTGTACATTACACTGAATTATGTGAAAAGGTTTCATAACCCTGCCTTGTCACACTAATTCCATTTAAAATATTATCCTATCCTTCCCAAAGCTATAAACCCACAGGTTTTAAAAAGCAAGCCTTGAAATACCAGTAGAAATATATCAGAGGAGGAGAAATTACACATAAAGCCAAGACTGCCCTGCTTTTTAAGAAGGTTTGATGACAGCACATGGCAATGCGCAAGTGTCTGCTCTGCTGTGCATCCCTGGACCGCTACAGACTCTGCTCGTGGGTTTGGATGTCCCCCCCTTTCATGAGCTGAGCTGTCTTAAGGCAGGTGTCCAAGCAGCGTTCAATACAACATTTGAGCACAACATTATGGTTTTTCACGGAGAAAATACTCATTTTTTCTCCTTCTTAATTTCAGTCCCTTGAAGTCGATTTTCCCAGCCAGTAACACAGCCTGAATCCTGACACCTGCAGGTGAGGCTTCTGGCCCTGAAACCAGGCAGCCAGTCTCTGTCCTCCAAAAACTCGCCTTCTTCCCAAGCTCCATCAGCCAAAACCTAATAGAAAGAGGAGACTGCTATGTTTCCAGACTCCATAAATGACCCAGTATCCTGACAGTTTTCCTGTGCCCAAGAGCAGTCGGTGCACTGTGCTGGCACAGCTGGGTGATGCTCTTGGCCAGAGTCATTCCTTTGATTACTGTCAGCTACTGCTGCTTAAAACCATGACTCCTGGTTGTTCTATGCAGCGTAGCATTGCATTACCATCCAACAGAGCCAATCAGAAATTTTAAAAAAAAAAATAAAAAAAAATCCTGATGAACAACAGAAGAGTCCCACACCAGCCTCTCCCATTAAAAATTGTTTTAGCCAAGTAACTTGTTGCCACGTTACCAGGCGTCACAGGACCTCAACAGGTTTTGAAGGCACCAAGCTCGTAGCTCAAAGCCTTGCATGGCCTCCTCCAGCTCCTCTACCCAAAGAGAGGGTCTGAGAGGCATTCAGGCAGGCAGGGACACCGTGCCTGGCAAGAGGTGTCATGGGGGGCCACGGGCTGCTCCCCTGGATTCCAAGTCCCATGGTAGTTCTCCTCCTGGCAGATATAAAAGTAGCTGCCGAGTAGCTGCTACGGGCTACCCCCTCTTTGGGGGTCTGGCTCATGCCCTCAGCTTCAGCTTGCATGGGGTTAACATCCAAATCTGAGAGCCAGAAGCTCCCTGGCTCTTCTGCAGCCCCATCCTCTCCAACATCCCCCTCTCACTGCTTTTTCCTCTTAGCATCTTGGCAGGGCTCCTGCATGCTAATAAGACAGCACTGGGCACTTGCCCAGCCAGTCGCTGTCTTGGTATTAATTCAGATTTTAGATACCCCATGCAGCATCTCTGGCTGTTTGCTGGATGGTTGGCTCACCAGGCACATAAAATCTGGGGCTTGGGGATAAAAAGCAGACAACACAGCCCTAGTGTAAGAAAGCACTGCCTCTGAAAGGCAGTCCTGCTTGATTTCATCCCTTCGTTACCCTCGAGCTCTAAAGAGAAAGCAGGCAGACGTTTTAGATTCTAATCTCTGCCATAAAAGAAGAAGTAGTAACAATAATAGCAAAGTAAGTGTTATCAGGCAGAAGAAAGGAAATAGCAACATTTCTTAAACTGTGTTAGATAAGAATAAAACAAGTGGATTTTATGATCTTCAAAAGTCACTTTAGTGGACTGAGTATAAGTGATAAAATGGTTTCACGCCTCTTATAGCCAAATTGAAGCTGGAAACGTATAAATAGATAAAATTATTCCCAGTTTCCTAATAACAGGCAAACCAGTTTTATATAAAAAAAGTTAAAGAGTGACAATCTAAGTGGATTTCAGAAAGTTCCTTGTCTTCCTTTGAACTATTATCAAATAAACGCAAGTTTGTCCCTTCGGAGCTCTAATGGAAATCCCATCAAAATTTATTTACAGAACACTGAGACACAGCACAGGCCAGGACTGTTAAATGAATTTATTTGCCTTAAACGATTATCGAGATCGCATTTGCCGGTCACATTTGCGCACTGAGGCGTGCCGTGTTTCGGACCACCCAGCAGTAAGACTCTCTCGCGGCACTTCAGGCTGACGGTAGTCTTTCCTTTGCTCATCTGCCCGCGCGCCCCTAGGTGAGCAGAAGACGCCGTCGTGCATCTCTGCAGCCTGGCAACTGGGGTGCTCACCCTGCAGCGAACCTCCCATCGCTCCCCCACCAGCGCTGGCAGCTGCTACTGGGACATCTGGGGAGGACGTTTCTCCCAGGTCCTGTCCTGGAGAAGGCAGCTCCAGAGTAGGATTGACAGAGCGTGTAAAACCAGCTGCAGTATGCAGAAACAGGCAGGGTCAAGCCCACAAGGTGCGTCAGATTCCCCTCCCCTCCTCAGCTAACACGATTTTGGGATGCAAAACTTCTCCCATCTCCTGCTTTCCTCCTGGGATGCAAGATACCTTTTTCTCTAGTTACAGCCGAACTGCAAGACTAAATAAAAGACAAGATTTGGCCCAAAAAATGCAATAAGATTCTGCAAATAATAATTTGTCTAAAAAAAATTTTTAAAAAATATCAAGAATTAGAAACTATCCACTTGTTTCTGTCAAATTCGGCAAAGCGTTTGAAATAAGAATTGCAAGGAAACTACAGCCAAAAAAAAAAAAACCAAAAAACGGTGGAGAAAGAGTCACTACCAACTGGCTGTATGTCTCTAAGACTGAAGAGTAAAGCAGATGAGAAGAGCAGGCTCCGTTCCCTGTCACTCGAGAACGGGTAGGGCAGAGCAGCCCTCCCCTCGTGCCTGGGATGTGCCCTAAACCCCACGCTGTACCACGTCCCCAGGTGAGCTGCTCTCTCCTGCTAGCCCTGTTTGAAGTTGTATGACGAGAGAAACAGGGCAAGAGAGGTTGGCTATCACTGAAGGACGCCCAAGATTCAAATCTATGCTTGAATTTGGTCCCTATTTCCACAGTTCCGTTTTGCCTGATGGTGCCAAAGCGGAACTGAGAAAATGTTTGAGCATCAAAGGAAGTGCTTCGTTCAGCTCAAAATGAAAAAAGTGTTACTAACATCATTACTTGTCTAGTTCTAATAAAGCTGGAGTGAAGACAGACCAACTTAAAACGGATTTGAACTGAAAGCGAGAGCGCGCATACAGTGCAAGGAGCGCACCTGAAGATGGACACACAGTTTTGTAGTCACCACCCGTCTCTGGATCCCAGTTCGACCTTTTGCTGCTTGCTCAGCTTCCCCTGAGATTTTGTACACTTCGTTTACACTTGGGACAGATTCTCCTTCTGTAGATGGGAACTCTCATTCTTTCACACCTCTGCCACTCTCATGTCTCTAGACTGCAACTTGTGCTTTTTAAAGCTGGAAAGACACGGCATCACAAGGCTGTTTTTAAGATACACATCACCAAGCATGACCGCTCTTTGGCTTTATACGAAGGCTTGGAGAAGAAAAAAACATATGCTTAAAATGCATCTTTTAAAACCAGAAGCCCTCGTGCCCCGAGGAGCTGCACCAGGTTTGCCGGAGGTGCCAGGGAAGATGCTGCCCGGAGCGGTGCGAGCACGGCATCAAGTGCCAGCTCGCTGGGACAGTCAGCGCCTGTTTCTGGGCATCACCCGGTTTTCCTCCGACACTCGCATTTCACCTTTACGCACGACTTTGCACCACGAGACAGGAGCTGCAGGGAAGCTCCTTTTCCTCTGCCGCCGGCTCAATCACGTTTTAATGCTGGCTTTGCAGTTGTTCCTCAGCCGGTAATGTTATTTTTTTCTCTTGTTCGTTAACAAGGTTTAAACAGAAATTAATAGCGGTTGACAAGGTGCAGAAATGCTTAGAAGATAATATTATTTTACCGGCACTGTGAACACCAAAATACATACACGTGCTGGGAAATTGGCATCTCTGAACACAAATGCTTAAGTGACCGTTTGTTTCTGATATGACAGCTTTTTGTCTGCCAAGGAAGACTAGCAGTGAGCTGATCCTTCACGCAGGAAATACATCAATTTTAAGCGTACCGTAATACTCCTCGGACACTCTATTTTTGGTAACTTGTTCTTTTAAATACCGCTCTTCAGATAACTTCTGGATGAGAATCTAATTATCTTTCTCAATCCACTGGGAAGGAGAAAGGGGTTAATTATTTTTCAGTTTTATTTAGAAATAGAATTACAATGAGCAGCATGAAACCAAAACATATTAGCCGCAGTAGGAAATAGGATTTAATATAGAATTTTAAAAAACAATCTACCTACCTTAATGCAAAGAGTATTAAGAGATGCAAACTCTTATAACAGGCAGACTTCTTTGTAATTTTGTTTTATTTAAGCCTGCCTTCTAAACATCTGCGTGCTGATGTGAGATGAATATCTAAGCCAGTAATAACTGCAGCTAGATATTACATAAAAAGATTCATACCTATCGTTACCTACTGCTTTTCGCCCCAAAAGGACTGCACAGAATTTACAATCTGTAGCTGAAATACAGTACATAAAAATGCAATGCCCCATCCATCACTGATGCAGAACCAGTTCAGGCATGAAACTTGATAGTAGTTTAACTGCAACAACGCACCAGATTTTAAGACAAGAAGTTATTAAATCCTATTATTGATATTTGGGTAGGCAGATTGTCATTGAAGGGAAACTTTTCTATTTTCTCCTCTTCTCAAAAGACAAATAAACTACTAGAGTGGCATAAGTGGTCAAGAACTCAATCAAAATTTTAACCCGAGAATTTAAACTTTTAAAAATCAAGTTGAAAGCTGCCCGTGATGCTTAACAGGCCTGCATTAAGCTGGTTTCTCAGCAATTCAGACCACTTCCCATTCTCTTTATGGGGGTTGCTACCCAAGCTTGGGACTTGGGGAGGAGGTCAGGATTACTCCTAAAATGCTTAGGGAGGCAACAAATTTTTCCCAAGCCAGAAGCACTTAGAAACAGGGATTGAGAGTTTATCACCTACTACGTCCTACAACCTGAACACACTGTCTTCAGCAAAAACGGGGCCAACAATCCCCCAAAGGGAAACAAAAACTAACCAGCTTTACATTGATTTTCTGGTATTATTCAAGGTCAATCACAAAAACAGACAGTGTGACTAAAGTTAGGGTGCCACATGAAGAGCCGGTGAGGACAGAAGACAAGCTACCAAGCCAGCACAGATACAGAGATGTCTATTGATTTGTTGCAACGTGCAAAAGATCCGGTGATAAACAGAGCGGTCCTGTACCTGTACGTACTCCATGGCAGGCAAACGTAGGTCAGTAGGACACACAGCTCTCAAGCTGGCTGCTAAGCTGATGGCCCCAAGAGCAGTCGTTCTGCGCCCATACCTCACAGCTGACTGGGCACTCACCTCTCCTCATACCAGGTGATATCCCGACGGTGACATGTGCCGTGCAAACGGCGTGCCAGGGGATGCTGTTCCCAGCAAGGAGCAAGAAAGAAGTCCTCATGACTAGTATATTCTGAAAGCTGCCTTAACCACTTCAAGCCAGAGGCTGAATGAATTTTCCTAACAAAACCACCTCCTTACCCACATTGCACTGCTTTTTATATTGCAGTCTTGGAAATCACCAACAACATACAGGTGGCAGAGAGCACACTGAGCCTTCAACAAGTAATGGGGGCCAAAAGCACCTGTTTTTTATCCACTCTAACGTATTTACATGAACTTAGCTTCTAAATCAACTTTTGCATGACTCAAGCTTGATTATGAGATGCTATGGCTGAAGAGCTGAGTTTAGCTGCTCTTTTCAGCCTGGGTGGCATTGTATGGAGCATCAAGGATGTAGGTTTGGCTGATCTCAACCTCAGCCCCTCTGACTCGAGTTTGAAATATTTTTCCACTTGACATCAAGGCATTTTAAGGCATTTTGGGGATTGTGAGCACAGGTTGCACTGTCTGAACCTACACAGCCTGTACACACAGAGTAACAATTGCATATGCATGGGGACCAGTGCCAGTCCCCTACTGGAATCACATAAAATTTAATCTACAGGGAAGACTTGCAACCTGAATGCTGACCAGAGCCAGCCCTTGTCTTAACTCCAGCACACTTTTAATTGAAGAAGATATGTTTAAAGGACAACACCTAAAAAAGTAATCTCAGACTGCCTTCACTGTGCCTTAGGCACAGTCCATTTTTCTTTTCTCCCGGGGTATCTCTTGGCTATAACCCGACAGATGTCCCTGCATCTAGTTTGAGCTGAGCTGTGGTAAGTGACAGCACGACCACGGATAATCTGTTGAAGTGAGGCTGTGGCCATCCTGCACTGGCTGAAGCTGACATGAGAGAAGAGGATACTACTGACATCCTAATTTCTTCAGTCTACCCTTCTCCCTCACCAGCATAAGTGCTGGCATAATTACTATCTTTAACTCTTCTGTCAAGCTCACCCATATTAGCCCATCCAAAAAAAATCCCTGCTTGGTACCCAAGGTGCCATAGCCCACCTGGGAATGTTTCCAGCCTTTGCCAGGAGCATAGTTCATGATAATAGATGGACTTTCACTTTCCAGTGAGGGTAAGATGGCCCATGAGTGTGTTCCTCTTCAGACAGTTTTAACTCCTTAGATAAAGTTATCTGGTCAGTTGTGAGCTTCTGGATGTGTTGGTGAGTTGAGTGCAGACAGACTTCAGTTGAATCCAAACTCATATTGGTTTAGTTCAGCCAACAACATGGTGCATGCAGTAGGTCTGGTGTCCGAAACTTGATTGATGTGAAACACAACTGGTTTAATTCAAATGGCTCCTGATATGATTTTAAATTGATGAGATGACCCTGTGTGTACCTATACCTTCTTAAATCTATTTGAATCTAGAGTGTAATTTTAACTGCAGTTTAGTTCTTTTTTGGGGACATGCGGAAGTAATTGCACATTTTAAACTAACTGCACAGATAGCAGTTGTAGATACCCCAAATCTCTCTGAAAGCTGGGGGCAGATTCATAAGAGGTGGAAGTTGCAGGCATGATTGACACACCAGTCAATTGCCTTCCTGACCAAAAGAGGAAAAATATCAGTTCTCATTCAAGTTTGCTTCCTTCATCATTACAGGCACTTGCAGATTTAGGATCACGACTGCATCTACAATACAGAAGATCTGCCTCTAGCAATTATCTTACACTGTGCTACAGTGCCACATGCAATTAGGGCTGCTCCTTCAACACATCAGACAGGTGTACTTCTTGTCCACAATTATTTTTCACCTGACAGCACCATAAAGGAAATCAGAAAAGACAAATGGAGAAAGCTAAAGCAAACGGGAGCATTCACAGTGCCTGAAAAAGTGGAGAACCTGAAGAAAAAGAGTGTAAGGTGAAGGAGGAGAAAGATCCCTAATCCAAACCTCAGAAAACTCAGACTGGCTTCTCTCAAATACTGTTGAGAGGGGGTGTAGAACATGTAACTGCACCATAGGTGGGCTTTCAGAGATGCTCCTATGGGATGCCCAGCATCTCCCGCACTGGGAAAGGGGGACAGGAGTGGAGAGGGACACAGCCATCTGTCCGGTGGTCACAACTCCCTGCACGCAGCCACGGGGTTACGTTCAGTAGTAGAAGTGTAGGGCAGAACCCCCTCCCCGGGTTTCTGCCACCTCTGTGTTCCTCTTCAGACAAACCACTAGATTTCGATCCTTGCTGGGCTGTTTGCACTTTCGTGAACCCACATCAGCAATACTTGATGCTTGCGTGGCATTTTTCAGAGGCAGAGCTAGGAAAATAATCCGGTGCCCTCTGCCTATCTCGGCAGCATCCCTGTGGGAGATAGAGCCGTGCCGTGGGGGGATGTGCTGCCAAGTCAAGTGGGGGCTGTGGAGGGTTAGGGGAAGGAAAACTGTTCCTGGAGATCAGAGAAATGGAGACGAGTATCTTAACATGGAAAAATTGGTGTCACAACTGCACGTACGCTGGGCAGCTATCAGTATTTCGCAGGCTTCTGCTGATATCAACGAACTTTTAATGGAGTTTGTAAAGCTTCTTTTTCCAAATGAAAGAATACAGATTAAAACCAAAAATGTCTCTGAATCTGGATTGCATGGGCTATTTTGCAGCCAGATCTTGTGGCTGCTCGAGCTGCCATTCCCCTTCTCCACTTTGGTACAGGCAGAAGGTTGTGAATCTTTCCCATCTCCCTCACATAACTGGGAACACGATCTCGACTCTGTGTCTGCAAAGATATTTCGTTTAAAACACCAGTTCAAATGATCTTTGACCTGGCCAAGGTTTGTAATTTTCAGATAAGAAATAAGAGAAATATTCAGCTGCCTAGGAGATGCCTCCCTCCCTCCCCTCAAACATTTTACATACCAGTGGTGCAATGCAAGATGTGTGCAAAGTAAAAAAAAATCAAAAAACAAACAACCTCATCTGTGATTTTAACTGTTAAAATAACCATCTCTTTCCTTTGCATGAAGAAAACGTGTGAATTTACACATTAAAATACCACGCATTTGAGAAATAGGCCAAGAGAGCAAGCCATCTGTCGTCTAAAAAAACCATTGTAACAAATATGACACTCTTTCCAGATTTTTATGAATTGCTTCCCACAACTCAAACAAACAGATTAAAGGTCACTGAAAATGGGAAAATGTGTCTTTATGCCTGGTTTGCTTCCTTATGCTTTATGTTGGCTTGAGAACATGAGATATTTTACTTTTGCATTTTGGGGAGGAGGGCGCAGAGGAGGATGTGGGAGGACGGAGGGCCCTTTGCCTTAGAAATTGAAGGCAAATCATTTGGTCTTCCCTGGAGACCTTGACTAATTACAGAATCGGCAGAAACCGTGAGTATGAAACTTCACTGATTGAGAGAAGATATCAAAACAAAATAAACAAAATATTGTTTATTTTTCCTAGTGTCTATTTAACTTCAACACTTTTTTTTTTTTCTTAGAGTCAGCAATCTCCTTTCCCCATGGAGACCTCAGTGCCATAACCAGAAGAATCAATAGTGCTGCCAGCATAAAGGACTTTTTTTAAAGTGAGAGTCTGTACTTTGTGTAACTACAGCAAGAGAGACCTTTCTTTTTCCAACCAGCTGCATGCAAAGGTCTTCCAGATCTGACTCTTAAGGAGTAAACCCCACAAATCTCTGGGTTTAAATCCTAGCCCTACAAAGTTACTGTCTAAATTCTCATGGATGACAATACAAGCAAGATTTCATTCATGGTCAGTACACATAATTATTTATGTTAGTGTGGGTTACATCGCCACGTTTGTGGACTTGCCTACTTTTACTCAGAAACACAGACACTGATGTGCTCTTTCAATTACTTGCTGAAAAATATCAGCTGGCAGTTTACAAGCTTCTCTTGCAAAAGCTTCATCAGGAAATAGAATTGGTTTTAAATGCCCTTTTCTGTAGCAGAATCAAAAAATGACCCTTGCAAATGGCTGCATTAAGTAGACTATCATTGCTTGAGGCATGTCCTACCTTTACTTGTCAGAGGGCAGCTAAGGATGCGGGAGCCAGTGTGGTTTTAATTAATGTTTCCTGGGTTCCATATACAACTTTGTTGATCTATTTGAACTTTTAGAATCCCCTAATTCTCCATTTAAAAGTTCAACTTCCAAATGTTGAGGGAAATAACTAAGTCATACTTACTTAATTGCTAAGTATAGAATCAACTACTCTCATCTGAGCTCGCCCTTCAGAAATGGCAGTTTTTGGACAAAGATGCATGCTCTCTGTCAGCAAGGATACAGACCTCCTGGTGACAAAGTCATTCAGAAATACGAACAACTGCACTCTGTCCTGAATTTAGGAAAAAAAAATAGATTTCGATGATCTGCTACATGCTGCCTTCTATAAGAAAAAAATAAATCAAATCAAACCAAAACCATATTCCCTGAATCTTGCAGCCTCTCTCCCATTCAAACATGAGTAAGTGAATTGGTTATCTGGACCAAGAAATTTGAGAAGATGCTTACTATAGACCAAAGGAAAGCCTTTAGTTTAATGCTGTATTAAAAATCCTTAAATGTAGAAAACAAAGTCATCTTTCAAATCTACAGGCTACTTTGGGGGCAAAATAGTCACATAGGACTGAATCTAATCTGCATCCCATCCAACACAGTTTTTTTGCTATGCTCTGCTCCCTCTGATGCTTGAGGATTCTGTCATTTTTATGCTCTGGATATGTTTTGTAGAGTATTATGCCAGTGAGACATTTTAAACATGAGTGTGGCTTCGAGAAGTGGTGCCCTGGGCTAATCATTCCTCCATTTAAACCAGCGAAATAGACGACCCTGGCACAGCAATAGCTTACTGTCAAAACATGATAGGAGTGACGTGATTAGATGTAATGACAGGGGCAAAACCCTGTCCCTTACAGACAGATTTTAAGCACGACCAAAGCACAGTCAATATAAACACTTGTATTTGAGCATGGCTCCAGGCAGCCTGCCCATTACTGGAGAAAACAAAAGGGATAAAGAGCTCCCAAACTGGTGTAGGCAGCCTCCAGGTATCCTGGGAAAGAGCTCCCCAGCCCAGATCCTCACTTGCACACATGGGAGAGGAAGAAGTGTTGGGTTTCCCTGCCTGTATGTTACAGAGGCAGGGCAACTTTCAGCACAATGACAAAGGTGGTGTCATCCACCAGTTTAAGAGATGTCATGAAGCTCTGATGCTACGTCCAGCTCTATTACTAATTAACCCTCTCAATGCTCTTTGGGAAGGCAGTGTTTCCACTTACACCCTTGTTCACGCAGGCTGCAGACTTGCCCAAGAAAGGGCTGTCCTCTCTCCTGTGATGAGTCCTGTCTGACCTCAGTGTGCCCCAGGCCCATGCTGACCTTGGCCTCCTTGCTGTAACAGCATCTAAGAAACCTTCCTCCAGGCTGACTTTCTGCAATGAATGCAGATCTTGGTTAAACGCACTGCAACACACAGTGTGTACAGTGAAGGGGGCTTTGATGCAGCATAATGCATTTATTCTTAGGTTTATTATTTATACGCTGGTACCATCTACTGAGCGCTAAAGATGGCCAACGCAGAAGAGTGGACTGGTCTACATGTGTCCTCCATGAGCATCTTGCCTGGATGCAGCCACTGTTCCTACTGCAGCTGCAGATATTTATATTTTTATGGCTTTGGGAGGCCTTCCCTAACATCTCATTTCTTTGGCAAGGCCAGGAATACAAACATATGTCAAAGAACGGTGATTATCTCAGGAATTTCTCTGCTGAACAAATGACTCACTGAGTTTTTAGCTCTCAACACCGAACAAAAATCTAATAAGAAAAGCTTAGAGTGGAAAGAAAGTTCATTTCACTGCAGAGAAGGACTTCTGGTTGCAAAGAAAATGAATGAAAAAGTCTGTTTAGCTTGAACAATCTGTGGAGATGTCATTCATCAATAGATAACGCAATTTATTCCTCTGACATTTGCCAGTGACTCTCAAGAGCTTTGATAACAAGATCTGTACTGCCAGGCTCTTATTTTGTTTAAAGTTTGCTTGCTTAGTAGAAGTGTTTAGAACAAAAAGAGTTTGACTCATATTTCTAATTTGAGAAACCTTTGTTAAATATTAACCATAGAATAGCGAAATCAGGGATGTTGGATCTATGACGGTGGAAGGGTCAAAAAGAAAAAATCGCTTCTCATATCTTCCCCCCCCCAAAGAGTTGTATCAATAAATTTCTATGAGGGTTTTATCTTCTGTGAGCACCATGAAAAAGAACTTCCTTACCACTGTATAGTCTGGTGATGATGAGCCTATATCTGTGAACAATAGAAAACATAGCTCACTAACATGCACATATAGAGTATGAGGGACAGAGCTTACAAGTTCTGAGGCTAAAGACTCTGGCTGCCTCTGGCTCTCTGCTTGTGCACGTGTCCTCTTTAGAGTAACCACCAAAAGAAACCACGTGGGAGCTGGCCTGACCTTCCATCCATGAGAGGGGCAGCAAAGAGATATATAAAGGAGAAAGTTAAATGAGAGCTCTCCTTTCAGAGAGAAATATAATTTACTGTGCAATAAAGGAGTGAGGAAATGAAGGGTTTGGTATTGCTTGCTGAATTTCATCAGAGCCACAAGAAAGTCAAGCAGTCAACCAATCAATCCATATTTATATCTCAGCTTCAAAATCTAAGATCTAAACAGCACAACTGAATTTTTCTAAGAGTCAATCCTAAGTACTGCTAATCACAGATTTTTCACACTGAGCACAGCCTTTATTTGTTTGACCCAGGCAGAAATTAGGATAGGAATCCAGAGCTGGTGAAGCCACACACTAGGTTGAGAAGTAAAAATCCCAAAGTGCTTGCCAATGTCCTATCCCCTTGGATATACTTGCATCTCCACATACATATACTTGGATCTGGCACGCCACGCCAAGGTCTACTCTGTTACCCAAGTGTGCAGTTGGAGGCTGATCTGGTCCCTTTGATGTGAGAATTACTAGGGCAATTAAAATAATGAGTAGTGGAAAAGCACATGCTACTATGATACCTGTGTAATCTAACTAGTGCCACTTTCTTTTCTATGAATTACAAATTTCTATAAAACATGCACACACTTGATTTGTAAGGCTGGGTCTTAAGAGCTTTTTCATTCCCTAGTCATTGTAATATGAGAGCATACCATTTTCTAGCAGATCAAAACCCATGTTTTTTATGGCTAACAGAAGTGTTCGATGGGACCAGTGGAGGATTGCTTTGTGAGGCAGCCAAGTCAGTGACCCGATAAAACATAATTTCGTTTGTTGTGGCTATGAAACATGCAGTGTTGGCTGAGTATAAAGATTTTCAAACTCACAAAAATTCAACAAAGCTTTTGAAAAGTAGTTGCTGAAAAACAGTCAGCAGTGGAGGGAAAGAAGAGGGAACAGCCACGGCCTCCATTCTGCTGGTGAGCTCCTGAAACAGCCATGCAGCAAAATAGTTCTGCTCCAGGCCAAGTAGAAACATTTCCAAGTTTAGATTGGGCACATGACACAGCTTCAGCAGAGATGATCATAAGAATAAGAGAATTGAAATGAGCCCTCGGTGAAGTCCGTGTTTGAAGTATTTTGGAGCTATTTGAATAGGGAGGTGCTGGATTGCAATACAAGAAGAGCCGTTGTCTGACATCTCAACTCCATCAGAGAGTGAAACTCTGAAAAACATGTTTCCACACGGTGTGTCATCAACATGAAGCTCTCCAGCTGTATTCATTGCACAGTACGGTGTCACTTGATAAGCATGGAAAGGACATTGTAAATATCTCGAGAGCAAACTGGATTTTATTGAGGAAAGAAAAGGAATAGAGGATTTGGAATCTTGCTGTTTAAATGAGATTCCTTCTGGCAACATTTATTAAAGTACGGTCCTGTACTCTGGAAGTGTCTTCATTTTTCTTTAAAGAACATTTTGATCCATTGCATCAGAGACAGTGGATGGTGAGTCTATTATACTTCAGGGAGTCAAACCCAGGCCCATTGAATCCTGTTTTGTAATATATCACTCATAGGGCTGCAGTTCCCGTGGCTTTTTACAACCAGTCCTTTTATTAATTATTTGCATTGCAGCCATGAGAGACCAAGAGAAGAAACTGGGGCACACTGGCCCAGCCACTGTATATTCTTAATTTAAAAGAGGAAATAATTCCTACCCCAAAGACCTTGAGCTCTTCAAACTTATAGAATCATAGAATCATCTAGGTTGGAAAAGACCTTTAAGATCATCTAGTCCATGCCGAGGGACTCCCAGAAAATTGTGTTAAATAGAAGAAAATATGGTTCCCATAGCCATATTGTCATGCAACTCCGATCAATCGGTCCGTGCAAAACCAGCAAGGAAGCAGCTCAGTAGCTGGCAGGGCTTTTCCCCCATGCCCCAGTGGCAGCTCTCCAGCACAGAGCCCTGCTCAGCTCCCCTCTCTATTGCCTCAGAGGATGCAGAAACCTATGGTAAATCTGCTCCAGTAGGAAAGGATGCTAGTTGTCCCCTCACACTGTATTTTTGGCCAAGAGTGGAGTGTGATCCATTCAGCCCATCACAGGCATCTGGCAGTGCAGTGAATTTCTTCCGAGTCCTTTAATCTATTTCAAAGGATAAAACTACTCTTACAAGGAGCCAATTCAGCTGTGCTAATGATTCCTGCATGGCACAGTTTAGTATTTAATAGACATATCACCATCTGTTCTAGCTTTAAACAATAAAATTGGAGACAACGGAACCAGCAGCTGCAACCATTTAAAAAAAAACAGAGAAAGAGGAAGGAGGTGAGTGAATACATGCAGTACATGCACAGAAAATAATTGCAGGGGAAACTTTCTCAAGGTATTCTGCAAGAGAGAGCTTATTGCTACGTTTGGTATTCTGCACAGCATGTGTCCATCATATTTTTTCCTACCTTTTAGACATACACCAGTGGGGGAGAAGGGGGAACGGAGCTTCTGCGCTCAGTGAATCCCCATCGATGCTGATTTCTTCACAGCAAACAAGGATTCACAGCAAGACCTTTTCTGATACTGGAGAGATGAAAAGGTTAAATGCAGTGGGGAAGACAATACTTTTCTCTATGGGCTGCAAACGGGTCCGAGTTGGAGCTGGGGTTTGTTTCCTGCTAAATCAAAGCTCTGCCTTTTCCAGAAGGCATGCCTTTGCCAGCAACGCAGCATCAAGGGGCAGTGATGTTTCTGGAATCAAGAGTAATACATTGAACAGGCATGAGTTACTGTCGCAGCAAAGTCATAGCCAGACTATGTTCCTTCTTTACATCTTTTTCAAGACAGCTTCTCTGCCAGTGAGCTAAAGCAATAATTTGACTGTTTTCACCAACCCTCATATAGAGGGTTATAGCTTGGACTAGAAATTTAGTTGTACTTGAAAAGGTAAAATTATGTTTCACAATATTTTTTAAAGGAAAATTTTGAAGCTGAATAAAAATCAACCAAATAGATGAAAAAATCTTTTTGAGTGTTTATAAGAACATGTCTGTAAAAAAGTCAGTAAGGATATGCAACAGAAGAACTAAGATTTTGGATCTGGTTTTAAGTATATGTCATCTTTATACCTTACTTCAATGACTTCTATCAAAATCAAGAATAACACAGCTATTGTCAGCAGAGTTAAACCCACATTAAAAAAAAACAAACCACAGCTGGGATCAGGCTCAGTGTCTTAACATCTCACACAATCAGTAGTCCTGTTTAAAAAAAAAAAAATCCTACTGTGAACTGAAAGCTTTGCCAAGGGCTTCAGAGGATACCATAAGGGTAATACTAGCAGAAGGGATATCAAGATCCACTTGTGCCTTTAAGAGCAGCTGTGAACAGATTTTGGTGAAATAGCTGCTAAACAAAACCAATCAGCCATCTGAACTAAAAGCCAAAAGAACTCCCCCTTGTACGTACTACACTAAGAAAAACACTGCAGATAAATTGGAGTTACCATACAGCCCTCAATGCAGTACGGAGACCTTGAAATGAAGTCTTATTCTCCACATAAATGAGTGTAACAACACTGAAGGCCCTGTAGCCAAGCCTATTTGTGCGACTTTAAGAACAGCTGAGCGTCAACTTCGATACTTTTAATAACTCAATCTACCCTACTGAAATTCCAGTTGAAGTTTCTCTCAACTTGGCGCTCTCAAGCATTTGCCTTTAGGATTTTCTCTTTCCCAAGTCCTTCTACACTTTCTCCTGGCAGTCCTCCCTGCCTCCTTGCTTGTAACCAGGTTTAGTGAAGAGTGGCTTGGGTCACCCCACCTGCCTATAAGAGATTATCATAAATGACCACATCACATATAGATTTGAAGATCAGAAAAGCTGTGTGACTATTTGTCCAGTAATTACTAAAATGCATCTAGTGCAAAGGCAGATGCCTAAATTGGATTTTGACAGGACAGTCCAGACATGTATTTTACTTGCATGTTAAACCCTTTCTCAGGATAGGTTGCATTTTTTTTTTCACCATGTCTCTTATCTTGAAGCTTTTTCAAAACTCTTTTTGTTCACTGTACTTTGGAAACCTGGAAGGGACGTCTCCAGCTGGAGTCATTTTCAATAAGACATACTGGAGGACTCTGTAACTGATAGGGTCATGGGGAAACAGTTGAGCAACACAATGAATTAGAAGATGAGAAAAGTCATGTTAAAAATCATGCACATTGAGCTGATGTACTGGAAAGGTACTTTTAAGAATGATAAACTTCAAAAGAATTAGTACAAGTTAGAGGAGCAGTATCCAAGGTAGCAAAATGTGTGCTGGACAGATTTATTTCACTGTTTTAACATAGCCTGTGTAGATGCAATAACCTTTCCCCGTGAATAACTTGTCTAAGATGGGCGCCAAGTTGAAACTTGGATAGCACAGTACTGGTTTTGTTTGGACATCTGCTGCTACTGCTCTTATTTACACGTTACTGGTGAATGCTTGACTTGTTTGCAGTAAACATGATTGTTATTGAAGGATTGAAGCATATGTGTCACAACTATGGAACTAAGCAGTGAAGAACATGGAGTTTGGTGGATGCACTTTGAATCAAGCAATGAAATCAGCTATTTCAATTCTGGATATTGCCAAAAACTTTGGTCTTAGTGAAATGAGATGTAGCCTTTTCAGGCCTGAGGCATGAAAGAAGAATCAGTATAAATAGACCAGTTTCCTTTATGCTTGCTTCCTTTATGCAATATTAACAGGACAGACGGAGGACTTACACTGCTTAGCCAAGATAAAGCAATTGATATGCTCCTGAAGAGACTTGTTATTCTGTCATATGGAAAAGAAAACATGCCGCTGAAGCACATTTTCTTGCCATGTGTTGTGAAATCATTAATAAAAGCTAGTCATTAATACTGACTAGATTGAGACAGTGTGTATCTTAGTGTAATATTTAAATAATAAAACTGAAAAATCTCCCCTTTGAGCTGTGCCCTGGCTTGGGACAGCACTGACAGACATGTGAGGACCATGAGCGCTAGAGGTGAGATGTCCCACCACGTGAACGGGAATGCCTGCGGAGCCCCAGACACTGAAGAGCCACCACCCCATGCCATGGAGAACTAGTAGAGCACAGCCAGCACCCCAGTTCAACAACAGGTACCAGCAGGTACCAGTATCAGGTCTTCTGCTGGGAAGCAGCAGTGTCTCCCTCGGGACCGTTCCACCCTCACCCAGTCTCCCGTGCCCGGCACACACAATCAGCATACATACACAACCTGCTGCCTACCTACGCTTGTCTTAGCTAAACAGAGAGTAAATGGGATCCCTCCCTCCCTCCCTCCCTGCCACAGTCAGCGGAGGAAGAGGAGCTTCTCTCTGGATCGTATCACGTCAACATGAGGCCAGTTCCTTCTGCTGACCTTCAATTTCAAGAGATTTTCAAGGAACACCCCTCCCACCCAGAGAAAAACACCTTTTCACAACCTTAAAAAGAAAAAAGGCAAACAACTAGTACACTTGATTCAAAATCTTAACTGCATTTCATAACATGTCGATAAAAAATAAATGCAATATATGTAATGCACAATGAGCGAACAAAAGTTATATCAATACTGAAAGAGAAATTAAATGCAATGAAGACAGACATCCCACTAAATTCTCTGCGGAGACCTGGGGTTGTCTACAAAAGAGAACCCGTGCATGCACCAATGCAGAAATACGAACGTTTCACCCAGGAGCGGGGCTGTTCTTTCATTAGCTGTGCTACTAAAATAAAGCTATCCTACTGCATATAAAGCAAACATACCTGGTTATTTGCAATCAGCCTTGTTCAGCTGTCCATGCTTCTGGGGAATATCTGGCTCCATCTGTTGCTTCTCTGTTGCTGTTATTGTATTTTTCTGTGACCTTGGTTCAGCTCTCTAATGTCAAGGTAAGGCCATTGTGGTCTGTAAGTCCATCGCTAAGACTGATAAATAGTTCTCTCAAAAAAGCGTAACAGTATTTGAATTCTGGTGCTGTGTAAAAGGGCTAGAGGCTGGTCTGTAATACACTGACTTGCCCCCTGAGGAATCCTCTTTTATTGCCTTGACTAGCAGAGAAAGCAAGAAACTTTGGTGCCCCAACCCCTGGTATGTCTGAGATACCTGCATGGTGGAGAGCTTGAATCCTCTGAAGTACCCATTGCTCTCCATTGACTAGAAACGGAGAAAAAAACAACCAGTTCGGACATAAGTATCAAGCCTGTAGGTAGCTAAACTCAGAGGAGACAAACTCTATCCGAAACGTCCTGCAATCACTTTACAATACCTGTCACATGATGAATCAAATTTTGTCACCAGCTTATGATTCATTCAGTCATTGGAGGGGTGAGTTAACTAATTCCTAGTACATAGGGATTCTTTTTGACCAGTAAATGTGTAAAACTTCACTGTCATATCAAAAATGTATGTATCATCACCTAGAAAGATTTGTCATTAAGAGTGTAGTCACTTTTTCTGAGCTATTTCTCAGTAAAGGTTACATAGCTAAAAAAACCCCCACAGACACAGAAGCCTTCAAGAAACATTGTTAGATTCTGCCAAGTAAAGTGGTGTCAGTAGCTGAAATTTCAGAGCATAAATTTGACAAGTGGGAGAAAAACTGAGAAGTCAGAGCTCACAGATTCAATAAAGTATTGTGTCTGCAGGCAAAAACAAGAAGTGGAGAACTCTGTACTGAAAAGTAAGAGGACCTGGAAAGCGGGGAAGAAGATAATTTGAAACTAATAACTTCATGATGAATAGCCTGATAAAAAACTGCAAAGCAGATAAAGACTGACTCCACGACTAGCTTGGAGATACGTCAAAAAGTGATGCTGAATAACCTCCAAGATGCTTGTTTGCTCTCATAAGGCACGATACCAGGAGAAACAAACAAACCAAAATTAAATCTGTAAACATGGAAAAAATCTTCAGGAACCTGGGAGGAAAAAGTCAGCAATCTGTGAGGAGAAGCAAGAAGTGCAAAGTAAGGGTGATAGGACTTTACATCTAAGCACAACTGAGGGCTGGTAAGAGGTTTCCTTGGTGGTTAATATATATCTGCATATGTATTAAGGTGACACTTCCTCTCCTGGGCAGTGACTTTATAACACAAACAACACAGCCAACATCTTAAGAGAATAAGCAGCTGACTCTTAGTGACTCCTTCTGGAAGGAGACAAAAAGTAATAAAATGTGATACCAGAGAAGAGGTTGCCATACGCCTTTCAGAGGACAGAAAAGCCAGGTGAAGACACGGGAAAGCACGTCTTTGCACGAGCAATCCCTGCCGAGGGATCGTGGTCAGGGGGATGTTGGCCAGGGGGCACAGCCACAGGAGGGGACCTGCTGGGCAATGGTGCCCTTCAAAACAGTTTTTACTGCTCTAATAGTCACACAAATGCAGCCATATAAAACGTGGGTGCTCCAGCAAGTCACAAGAGCAAATACTGCTGGCAACAGCTCTGCCGGAGGAGGGGAGCGCATGGTCTCAAGTCAAATACACCCACGCACTTCTCCCGCGCCTGGGGAAGGGGACTGGGGGGACGCCAAATCAATGGAGAAACTGCGGTCGCCTGCTGCGACCCTACGCAAGCATTTGCAGTAATTTCATAGCGGAGGGGCCCGTAGCCACTCGCACGCAATGCTGGATTCCCATCACCGCTGCCTCGCAGCACTCCAGACGAGAGCCGCAGAATAACATCCACTCCAACCCTCAGTGTTTTACTGAACTTGTAATGCACCAGCCAGGAGCGCACGAGGAGACGGCATTTTAATCAAGAGATATGCCCCTCGCCGGGGCACGGCCAGGCAGGGAGCGCACGCACCTTCCTGGGGAGCAGCAGAAGCAAGGCATCAGGTTCCCCTTTTCCAGGGCGACGCAGCAAAATCATTGCGGATGCTACAAAAGGAGCGTATCTGGCAAAGAGCAGACGCAGACTTGAAATACACCGAAACTAGGATTTAGGGTTATTTGATCTTCCTCTCCAGTAGGAACTTTTTTTTTGGTGTGAGTATAAAAATACTCCTAAGAGAAATTACAACCCAGAGGTGTCAATTTAGATCTGAATCTTTGAGTGCAATTTTCACATCAGGTGGAAACAAGCCCTGTTTTTAGGTATCCATACAAAATTCTCATATTTTCTTTTTTTTCCTAAATGAGTTCTGTGCAGCAAATCTCATCCTATGAAGAAAGGCAAAGGGGACACAGAACAGAATACCAGAAGTAATTAATGATTTTGCATTGCTCTCATTTTCAGGTACCAGAGTCTGAAATACTTTAAAAGGTAACTGAATGATTTTGAAAATCAGTTTTTAGTATGTCCTTTCTAGCAACCAGATTTCTTTGAAGGTTTTGAAATCAAGAATTGAAAAATCATTAAAAGTTCTTTAGAATAAAACTCCTATTTTTAATGCCATCTCTGTGAAGAACAGTCAAAAGATCTCAATTAGCAGCTCTCTGAAACTGCAGTTTCACTCAAAGCAAAACCCAGAGCAAAGGTAAATTTTCCATTCACATTCCTGAATATTCACTTACGTTAATGACAGAAAAACTCTGTTCTGCAGACTAAAGGACTAGATGTAGGGCTGTAACCCTGGTTATACGCAGGCTCCGGGAGATATGTGGATGACTTTTCCATGACTGAACTGATGACAAACTCTACCCACATCAATGGAAGTGAGGGTTCCCCGAGCCAAACCCGTAGACTTTAGGAGCCAAAAGGTGCCAAAATAATGGAATTTTTGGCTGAAGACTGCATGGACCTTTAAGCAACCGCTGTCACTACATTGAAAACAAAGATTAGACCTGGAGTGGTGGAAAAGCAGACTAAAAGCAATTACAAGAGTTCTCTGAACTGGGACAGTTTTAAAAAGCGTTCAGGCAGGGATGTAATGCCAGCTGCCTTTGTGCAAAATTTTATTTCAAGGGAACACGATGGTTTAGCTTTATAGTGCTCTGCAGTCATACACCCTTTCAAGCCAAGGGGCATTGGCTTTTATTTCAGGAGGCTCCAGGGAGGAAAAAAGAAAAAAAAAAAAAA
>VXBL01009858.1:706300-723910 GCA_013400195.1 Aramus guarauna
AGGAAAAAAGAAAAAAAAAAAAAAAAGAAAAAAAAAAGAAGGAAAAAAAAAAGCTTTTAAGCCTTGCTTTTCTTGCATTTCACATTTTCCACTCTCCTTTATGCATTGCATTTCCACTTGACGCAATGTCTCTGATGGCAAGGGACTAGCTCCTGCTCTTGCTGCTGACTGCATGCCCAGTCCTCTGCAGGCCACCACGACTCCGCCATCCAGGAGGGGACAGTAAAGGTTCCGGGCTATCCCTCCCTCCCCCTCCTGACAACCCACAGCACTCGAATCAAGAGGTGTCCACTTCCCGAAAGGCAGCTAGAGATGGTCTGTGAAGATGCTTTCCTTGGACTGAAGCGGATGCATCTCTTTGTGCATCATAAGGTACTTTGAACGCAAACTGCACTGAAGTTGCTTCTTGTCAAGAGGAACCCAAAAACAGTGCTGCCCAAAGTGAGAACGAGAACAGCGGTAGAAGTCAGTCTCTAGACATGGCCAACATGACCCATCCAGATCCCAGATGATCTGGGCTCCACAGCCCCAGAGGGTCAGCATTGCATGGGTGGTTTACCTGCAGGTTTGGGAGGTTAGGGTTTGTATAATTTGATTTCTAGAGGTACGCACATGGGCATGTCTCCGTGCACAGGATGCCAAAGAGCAATGTTTCTGGAGCTGACCACATGGCCAGGCATTTGATGGGTATTACAGTCATAGAGCAGTGCAGAGGATTTTTCAGGAGTTCTCAGCAATCACCCCACCCCAATAAAAAGCCTGTGAGTAGGACTTTTTGTCCTTGATTGTGGAAGCCCTTTGGAAAATGCAGCCAGCATATCTAAATTTCCAAGTCAGGTGTAAAAATCACAGCCTCTTTCTTCCAAAGGCCTCTGAATCTAAGCTAGGTATATGCAAGATAAGAGATTCAATTGCAATACAGAATGAAATAAATACATGAAATTAAATGTTCCAAGCCAAAATTATAATGAATCAAAATATAATCACATCAGCAAATTGCCTTAATCTGACAAATCCAACAAGTCATAGACTTCAGTCAACGTTATTGCCTCTCCAAAATTAGCATAATGATATTTCACAACTCCAGCAGTCTCAAGTTAGTTTAACCACTAGTGTTACTTAGCTCCAGGAGCCTTGCCAAGAAGCCATGACATTTTATTTACTCATCACTATTGACAAGATTGATGTCATCACTGAATTGGCCTTATTTCCCGTCCTCAACCTGAGATGCTTGGCTCTGGACTATGCCCTCTGATACTCAGTATGGAAAACAATCACCTATGTGCAGTGCTTTACGATAATTTCAGCAGTCACAATTGCCAGGTCATTATAGTAACACCCTCCTGCCAAGGAAACAGAGCGCCTGCAAAGATCTCCAAGATGGGTGTCTAGAGAGCTGACAGACAGCTGAAGACATAGTCACTGAGTCAACAAGAGTTGACACTATTTTAAAGTTGGTTTTGGCACCTAATGAAGGGACCATGAAAGACCTGCTTGTAGTCTGGGATGGAGCAATCCTGAGCTGATTCTCTTTAAAGAATGAGAGAGACAAATGAGAGTCTCTTACAAACACACAGGTGGAGAAATAAGAACTTCTAGAAATAAACTCTGCTGGACTGAAAAGCTCGAAGTCTTTGAAATGCAAAAGACTTCATATTTCCATATGTCCAAGAGAAAAAGAAGTCCTCTTTGAAGTTTCCACCCAAAGCCAGGGGAAGAGCCTGTGGGAAAGGGTTCCCAGAGGGAAGGAGGACTGAGCAACTGGCTGCTAAAAGCAAGGATGGAGTTTAGGAAAATCTAGATGTCAGTTAAAATCTAAGTTGAAATGGGTTTTTTACCGGTTTCCATCCAGGACAATCGCGAAGGCAGCACAGGTGACATTGTAGGAGGCTGTGCAACACTGCATGGAAGAAGAGCAAACACAGTTACCTATTTAAGAAAGAGAGGAACAGAGCTTTGAGGACAACCTTGAGATTTAACAGTCTGGCCTCATGACCATGCAAGTGTTCAGAACAAAGCTGGGAAGAAGAGAGTCATTAAAGACATAAAACTAAAAGGGGACAACATTCAGCATATATTTCCCAATGTCAGTTATGTCAGACTAGACTTTTGTCTGTCTTCTTTTCATCATCTTTGATGAAAAACTTATTTTCTAGACAAAGGAAAATGTGGTAAATTGCATCTACTGGAACTTCCTTAAACCACTATGGAGGGTTATTATATAAACTGAGAATTAATACAGGAAATTTCAAGTGGTTAAAGTGACTGCAACCAGCTGGGCAGATTTCATCAGGCCAGAAGAAGACTACAAGCAGAATTCATTACAGGTCAATCTTTCCAAATTGTCTATTCATACTCATTAGTGTTTTCATTAATTACATTGTGTCATCAGCACATTTCTTACCAAGATTTCAAAGTGGGAACTCACTGTTAGCAGAAAGAACAATAAGAAAATTGTCTAAGAAAAACTAGGCAACCCTGAAGAGAGGAACAATAGAAATTTAATTACAAAAAAGTGCCAGATCGTGCACTTAAATGCTATAGTGAATCAGACACTTCTCAGCTGGATCCTAGGAAGAATGGGGAACAGGGATCCAGCTAAGAGTTTAGTTTGTTCTAGCTGTGAGACAGCACTGAGTGGGCACACAGCTGCCCCCGCAACAAGAAGGAAAATAGACAATGGGTCAGAAGCACAGAGCTGCCCTTAGTAGAAGAACACAGGAGTATAAATTGACCAGGAATAAATCTGGTTTTGGAATTAGAGAACTCAAGTTTTGAAGCAGCATCCAAAATAAATGAGAGGCCCAATAATTTGAACTATCACGTTTTCAAATTTACAGCCTTTGTATGATCTATAAATATTCTATAAATCAGCAGCAGTGAGGGCTGCAACCATGCACAGCTCACCAGAGATGAAGTTTACTGCAGATGTCTCCAGCCTCTGATTTCCCCTTTGCCTCTGAGTTGTGGAGGTTTTCTTTTAGAAGTATCGCATCTTCATACATACTAATCCAAACTACTCAGTAGAATAGTAGAAATTAATAGTAGAAAAATACTAATACTCTAAAGTGGATCTGGATTCATTGATGGTGGGAATTATTCAATGTAGTGGCTTGCAACGTTAGAGGCTTAGACCTGTGGCTGTAGAAAGTCCTTTTTAGACACTAACTTAGACTGTAAGCAGCTGTCCGCACGTCTGTAGCTCAGGAGACAAAAGGGAAGACACAGGAATGGCTGTACTGTGCAGAACCAAAGGGTCATCCAGCTCCAAAGGGTGTTTTTTCCAACTAGCGCCCAAGGCAGAATGCAAGAACAGGGCAAGTCCATAGAAATGCTTCACTGCACGCTCCCCCGGGGAGCCAAGGCTGAGGCGCTTTATAAAGGAGGTAAGAGATGCAAGATAATCGCTTTACAGAAAGTGGTAACATCCCACCTCCATGGGAGTCATTGCCTCGTCTATCAAGTAAGCTGAAAAATGCCACTGAGCACAGCCTATGTGTTAGAGAAGAACAAATACATTTTGGACTTAGAGTCACAGGAACCTACGCTGTGACTTCCCACGTCATGTGTTTCTCCTGTCCCCAAAGCTTTTTCTCACGGATGCTGTTAGTAGAAATGAGGGAAACTCCTACCCTTAAACTGTGGTACTGCATGGTATATAGGCACTATACTTTCTCTGTATTATTTCTGTAAGTAAAAATATAAGTGAAAAAAAGTTGATCTTCTTGATAGGATACTATCAGGTTTGCCTGAACCCTGATTTTGCTATATATGCAAAGGCATGTCAGGGTCCAGACAGTCCTAAATATACAGCAGATTAATGTAGTCATGCATTAAGATCCCACGCAGATGTGAATTAATCAGCCCTCAGTAACACTGAGCAGTTTTCTGTCTCCCACTGTAAGACTGCAGTGGAACAAACTACTGCAGACTATTCTATAAGCACATAATTCCTTTTCTATACCTATAAATGCTGCAATATGCAAATCTAAAGGATATATATATATAAAAATACTATTATTCTACCAGGTATTTATACTGTACGTCAGTGCTGTTCTATAGTAAAGGGAATTATTCAAACTGATGACTTTCCAGGCCAACACACTTCTGATTTCCTTGGCTATCCTGCCCAGTTCACCCGTTACCTTAGCTCTGTTTCTTGCAGAAATGTAGACGGGAATTTTTCTGATTTACAGCAGTGTACTGGCAAGCTTGGTAGCGACTCTTCTCAGTAGCAGGGATAGTAACTGTCTTGACTTAGAGGCTGTAACACAGCTTTCTAGTGCGAGGGCACCGGGAATGCAGCGCGTAAGAGGAAAATCAAAGCTGATGGCCCCCAGAAATGAAGCCTGCTCCAGCAACTGGCTCTTTGCCGACCATCAAGACAAAGGAGAAGGGAGACAGTCAGTAAAATAAAGTACAAGGGAAACCGCAAAACTGCTTTAGAGCGAGCCAGGCCCATATTCGTCATCTACATGGTAAACAGTCTCAGTAGCAGGAATTTCTATGAATTTCAAGTAGGCGCAAAGGTTCGGCAGTGAATGACTGGAGTAACGGAGTTCATCCATCAAAGCCTCAATTACTCCCAGTTATCCGGGAGGGGGTATGGTTTAAGTACAGACCATTGCTTGCTTCACGTCAGCTTTATGCCTTTTGTGTCAAGAGGGTTTGTTTTTCTGGCAAACTTGACAGCTTCTGTAACAGGAAAAAAGATGCTCTCCAAAGAGTATGGATGAGGGCACATGCCAGCAAGGCTCCGCTATGGCTCAGGCTGAGGTCAGCACATCAGAAATCCCCTGGGAGGCTCCCAGGAAGCTGGAAACAAGCGCTTGTCCATAAATAATCAGAACAGGAAAGCTATTCTTTCCGGAAAAGTAGAGAAAGAAATCAGAAAAGGAATAGGCTTTGCTCTGTCTTTCAAAATGGGGAGAGGGAGGAATTTTTAAACCCCTGCGTCCTGCCTCTTCTGCCTTTGGCGCACCGGGAGACATCTCTGCCAGAGGTGCTGGGGGACCCCTGTACCCTGGAGGGGGATAAGCACGAGGAAACAGCTTGGTGCACAGATGTCCTGGTCAGCTGCGAGACAGCATCAGACCCAGTCTGGGGTTCTGCTATAACCTCTTCAATGTGGTTTTTGGCCTTGTTCTTTCTTCCAGAGAGAGCCAAGATTTGTCTCCAGGAGGTTCTGGGTCCAGGTAGGCACAGGGAACTGGAAGAAGGTGGAAATCTGCACTAAAAGAGCTCCCACTTCTTCCATACTGGTGGTGTTGTCTTTTTTAAAATAACAGTTATCATGACTCATGATTTTCATGGCTGGTGCATCCAATTACAAATATCTGTTTATTTTGTGTGTGCATTACATTGAGTTACATCTTAGATGGAGTGATACCATTTGATTCTCCGAAATTCTCCTCAATATTCACTTTCTGGAAACTTAAGTATTCTTTGAAAAACAGCCTGAATCACTGAGAGCAACAGGAGATGCTTCAGCTGGCAGCACTGCTAGACAAAGGGAAATAATGAATGTGCACTCCTGAATATGAAGCCAGATGCTGGAGGGGGCACCAGAGAACCTCTGTCACTACCAGAAAGAAACTGGGGACGGGATATAACATTTTCATTGAGTGGGACTGGAAAGGCAAATCAATGGAAATACTCTAATTCTTTCTGAAATAATCCTAGGAATAAATCCAGTAAGTTAAACAAAAAAATAATAAAAAACCCACCCAAAACCAACCCCCTAGAAAAGGGCTTCTGCTTCTACTCACTCATCTGGAAAAAGCAGATTCCTGGACTAGTTTTGGCAACACAGAATAAGGGAGATCATTTAAAGTCATCGCTGACTTTATAAGGCTTTTAAAGATTCTCCTGACACAGATTTATGCCAGCTCAGGTCTTTGCTGGCTCATGCCACATAAAGGTTTGTCTCACACAGAGTTCAACCAGCCTTCAGCAGGTTGCACAACAGATCAGGACCCAACTTTCTCCAAGTCACGAGTGCATCCGCCCCCTAAATTATTTAAAACCATGACTAATTAGCCTGCTTGAAGTAAAACTCCAATTTACCAGCTTTACCAGTTCATGAACCTAAAGAATTTCCCCCAACACTGTAAAATAAACGGAGAGTGGCGTATTTTGGTGCTGTGCTCAATACCACTGTTACCTGTTCAGTCCAAGGCCATTTTTCTGACCTTAATGCTTTGAAGATAAACCTCAAACGTACAAAGCTGGCTAAGCTTAACAAATTTGAGAAGCTGGAAACAAACTCCTGATAGATTCACTAGCAGCATCCTACAATTACAGACGCCAAATAAATGGTCAGACCAAACTGCACTAAATTTGTAGGGCAAAATTGGGACCGGTATGCACTAAGACATTGATCAACAGCTCCTATCAGGTATTTTCATGCCCAGGCCATGCCTTGGGAAAACAACTGATCAGAAGAATATGTGATGATCCTACTTGCTGCCATTTTTAGCGGTCTCCTGATCTTAACACCTATGCCTGCACTGGTACAATGATCATACTGTGTCTACTGGATCTAATGGGAGTCCAGGCCTTGACATTTGCCTTCCTCAAACTCCCTGTGGATAAAATAATATATAAACAAGAAAACTGTTCTCCCATGGCGGGGTGTGTGTGTGTGTGTGTGTGGTGTTGGAGTTATTTTGAGAATGTAAATGGCCCCTATGTAAGATATTGCAATCCGGCAAAACCCCAAAACAACAATATAAACAAGTTGGTTATGATAGGAAGGGAGAGAAACCAAAGTTCTCTTCCAAGTATTTTTCTTATTTATTCTCAGGTTGTTGATATATTTTGTAAACTGCAGAGATTAAAAAGATCCCTGGGGCTCCCAGGTGTGAAAGATCAACATTAGTGAAAGTAGCTGAGGGAGGGAATGTTCACGAACTATATCCTGTCATCATTAAATCATTTTGCTGAATACATCAAATTGCTAAAGACAAATATTTACATATAAATCAATGCATCAATCTATTCACGTTGCTAGCGCAAATACACAAAGCATATGCAGAAATTAAATGGATCCCTTTAAGGCTTCCCCCCCAAGAAATAATCAAAAGGGAAATTCATGATGAGAAAAAGCTAACTCATAACCTGGGATGTAACTGAGCAGTCGCATCAGCAGCTTGAGTTTGTAAACAAGCGAACCCAGCAGTTCGGAGCAGCATGAATCACCTCTGTTCATCCCAGTGGGGTGTTAGCTTCATTCCCAGTAATGAGCCTCTAATACGTTAACGCTGTGAATTATTTTGCTGCTGACCAAAGTATGTCACGGCTGGAAGGAAAAAAAGAAAAAAGCATGATGCACGTGGAGCAACGCCTTATTTTGGCACTGCAGTGACCGAGCAATGACAGCTCCCAGCAGTCCCCAGGACATGGGGGACCTGTGCTCGCGGCTCCGGGGAGCTGCGCCAGGGAAGGCCCTGGCTCACCAGTTCCCAAAGAGATTCTTCTGTAGGGAGGGATTCAAAATTACACGTAGGTACCGTGACCGCCTGGGTCAAACTCAGCAGCCCCTGTGCTTCTCACACTATGGTCAGACTACATAGCTTCTACCAATGCCAGTGATCTTGACCAGCACTGGTAGCCCTGCTGGTATTTTGGTTACCACTCCTAGAAGCACAGGTTTTGCTCCCTAAAATAAAGGCAAGGGTTACAGGATTAGGCCTTCAGCATGGCAGGATAAAGCCTCCATCTATTTAAATTAAGGTATGGCATTAATATATCACCTAACAGAGCCAAAGACAGGCAGGGAACAGTGGAGAGCATCCACAGAGATTGTGTTTTCTTGTAGAATCCATCATATTCCCCTCCCAAAATCTACATGAAGGGACCAAACTCCAAACACACAGTGGAGGTTTTAGGCCATTATTGATTTTGTTATTCAAGTAGAAAGAGTAGTTACCATGGCAACAAGCCCATCACCCCCTACCTATAGCATCGCTTGCTCTCACAACACGAGCTCTTTAAATAAAGAAATATATAAGTTCACACGGCTGCCCCTCAGAGACCGATTTCCTTTCATTTCACCCTGACATAAGCAATGACCCGCCCTGTGTCTGACTGCTTAAAAAAATATCAAAGGCTTTCCTCACCTCCCATGGCGTCCACGGGGAAAGCAGTGGTTGCAGCGCAGGGGACGCCCACCCGCCTGCCTGCCCCACGGGGTGACCCCCACAGCGGTGCTGGGGCTGGTGCTGCCTTAGGGTGTTTCCAGACGAACCGTGCAAGGGAACCCCCCGTTGTGCCACTGGCTGGGTCCCCAGCAAAAGTCCACTCCTTTTTGCATCAATGCTACGCAAGGGCAGAAGTGCTCCCCATTTTTTCTTAATTGTGCCACATTAAACCTGGCATTGGTGGGAAGCAAATTCACCTTCAGCATTCACAGTGTTTCTTCCTCAGGCTGTCTAACGCTAATTAGGGCAAATAACACAACTCAAATAAATAAAACACAACAAACTAAAATTAAAAAAAAAGTGATATTTCACATCACTAGAGAAAATTATGGCAGCTCTGAGTAGAAAAAGTCAACGACTTTTGATATTTTCATCACTTTAATAATAAGCTAGCAGGATGGGCTGGCTCCGTAGGAGGTGTAAATCAGCACAGCTCCCCGTTGTTTCAATATCGGTCATGTTGCATGGGCTGATGAGCAGGCTCCGCGTCTCAGGAAGAGAAACCCAGCTCAGAAAAAGAGGAGACAGCGCGTTGTCTTGGGGCAGCTGGCAGGGCAGTGCTCGGGGAAACCAGGGGCACGACACAATCCCCGTCGCGGGCTATCCCCTCGCTCGTGATAGGGCTTTACGTCCATGGAGGGGCCCTCTCCACACCAGGAGAGGGAAGGAAAGGGCTGCAGCACGGGCAACACCGCGGCCGCAGCCCCAAGCAGAGGCCGGGGAAAGTGCTCGGGCAAGAACGCAAGAAGCAGCAGTGACACTGGTTCGGCTCAAAAGTTAAAAGCAAAATCTAGTCCAGATGCAAGACTTTCTTTCTAGAAACTAGCCGTTGATAGAGAGAAACTGGGGTCGGTGTGGCAGGGCTAAGCACAGGTGTGGCTGGGCTGTGCAGATGGTTCACCTTGCTTCTGGCTACACCCGGGAGGAAAACACACATACAGGCACGGAAACTCACGCTCACGAGCAGGATCTTTCAGCTGAATTTTGGTTTCCTGATAAAACTTATGAGGCAGAAGCTATTCTCAAGGCCTTTTCTCATGTGGCTCCAGGCCCCTTAACTACAGCCTTGTGCATCGTGGCGGGAGCTTCCTGTGCCCGCGTGAGCAGGACGCAGGATCCAGCTCTATTTCCAGGTTGTGGTACCCAAGGGATTTACAAGCCAGATGCCTTTGTGGCTTTGGAGATTGGAGAGGAGCGTGGGGAGCGTGGTCCGCACAAGCCCAACCATGCGTCCATGCTATGGATAGCAGGGTGGCACCGCAACGGGTGCCGGGAGCCCTCAACCCAGGCACGGAGGAAAGAGGTGAAGATACATTTTGGGAGATGATAGAGGAAAGCATAGAGAGAATTACAGTGAGGGAGATCAGGCTAACCTTGGCTTGGAAGAAGAAGAGGTGTTAAAGCTGAAAAAGCAGTGGCTAGGCTGAGGGGAAGAATAAATACTAAAAGCAACAGCAGGAGGAAACAGATCAGTTGGAATGGCTGGAAATGAAAAGACACGAGGACATCAGAGATGTTACAGCACAGAGCTTGGGTAGAGGTAACAAAGGCTGAGGAGACATTAATAGATTTAAAAAAAAAAAATAAAAAAAAAGAAGTCTCTGAGAGATGCCAGATATGGGAAAGGAAGACGTGAGGAGTCAAATCTGGTTGCAGGGCTGGGGGGCAAGGGGAGGACAGCCAGGTGTGGGGTAAGGAGGAATAAGGTAAAGCTGATGGGCACGCAGAGGTAGGGAGCTATGGCAGCAGCAGATCGCTTTGCTGGGTCCAAAAAGAGTGGCAGCACACAGGGTAAGGGCTCTCTATCAGCCCGGAAACGCGGCACCCCAATGCAAACCCAATCCTAACAGCTCGTCCAGGGGTTATTACACAGGTTTGAATCAATTGCTGTGGAAGTATGTTTCGTTCAGGAGCTGGGCGGATGGCAAGCCTGTTTGTACGTACAGAGAGGTAAGAAACAAAAGCACATATGCAGAAAAATGGGAAGAGAAGCAAATGAAAGCTTCACTCCACTTGCTTGGCACACATCTGCCAAGACATCACAGATGAGGTGAAAGCTAGAGGGGCCAGTTTTTAACAGTTATCGTGTTTTCTGAGTACATTCAAAATTGAACCTAGATGCTTCCAAGTAAGTTTTTTTTTGGGTTATATATTTCTGCTCATTCTCAGCTTTCAGGCTGGAAAACCAATATTTGGGTATATTTTCCTGTCTCTAGAATTTCCTTGGGTGAATCTGGTTTCTGAAAAATCCTTTCTTCAGCTTATTTTTGTTCTTGTACGGGGTTGTTCTTGACTGCTTTTAAAAAGAAAGGGGAAAAAAAAAAAAAAAGCTTGACTTACAAAAATACCCTTAACCTACAGGAGTTTTCTGGCTTTTTTTGCTTTCCTGTGCTAGTGCCCAGGTCTGTAAATTCCCGCTCAGTACAAGGCAACTGCTACAAGAGCATTAGCAAGTGTGAAGCAAACCGAGGGATGACAGAGGGTAGGACTTGCATCGGCCAGCCCAATAATTCAGCAGAGGAAGGCAAAACTGGTTTGCCACTGTTAACTTGCATTTCAGCCAGCTCATATAGCTGAACACACAGTCCTTCTATGACATGAGAGAATGATTAAAAATAAGACAGGAAAGAAAATCACTGATATCTTATATCATGCACTGTTTATCTAATACCAATGATTACTGGCAAAGCTGCTTATTTGCCCCCAAGGCATAGAAACTTCAGATTCTTGCTATTTTGCTTCCTTCCCTCTTTCCAATTTTCCACTGATTTTCATGGTATTGAAGTCTCTGTACCACATCTAAGGATCAGCCTATAAAGAGGCGTTAAAGAGGGATGAGAAAATTATTTTCCAGCCCTTTCTTACAGCAGGATGCTTTTATAAGAATAATCAAATTTTTTTTTATTTTTTTTTATTATTTTTTTTTTTAGTATTCATGTCTGGATCTACACAGAAAGGCTAATAATTGGGAATCCGAAAGAAATTCTCTGGGAATAACTGTGGGTATCAAGGTGTTCCATATGGAAAGGCTACCTTATTGTCCCCATCGCTTTACAGTCATCTGTTGGCTACTGTCATGGAAACAGAGCCGTACAAGATAGATATCCATTTACAAGAGTGTTGTCATCAATTTGATGCAGCCAATGTATGAATAACAGAAGCCTTTTCCCTGCAGATATGACTGCTGCACTGTTCACAGAAGAAAAAGCCGTGGCATCAAATTTTTTTTACTTCATTGCTGAACAAGGCTGGCTGGGATGCAATAGAAATTATGCCCTTGGCATCGTGTACAAGGCCACGTAAACAACAGTAAGCCTCTTTTTGATATCCATTCCCTCATTCGTGCCTTTATAGTACAGAATCGAGAAAGACTCTTTTATGTAAAAAAAAAAAATATCCATGTTCCATGATTACATCCATTAGGATAGAAAGGAGAGAAAATAAGGTAGACTTTTCTGCTATTTAATCTAAGAATAGAAGGTGGGGATGGATGCCTCTTTTCCTGTCAATATTTTATCATTCTATGAATTAGTCATCATTGTCTAATTATCTTCAAATATGTAAAGTGCAACTTTTTAAGCAGACTAATTTATGAGCTTGCTTCATGGCCCTCCGCATCGATTTACCACTTAGTCCTAGATTAAAGGACTGAGCCTTGGTGAGGTGGCACTGAGGACATGATGGCAGAGGGATGTGAAAGCATCATTTTTCTCTTTTCTCTAGCGAGAGCAGGGTGCTTCTTTCACATGTCGCAGGGAGAGAAAACTTGTTCATCTTTTCCATAGCACAGGCTCAAAAAGAACATGAAAAAAAAATAATTAAAATTTTAAAGTTTTGGTCTCCTCCAGAGCTGATCTGGGTTTAATCCGTTGTTTAACAGCAGAATTTGGCCCAAAGCATCACTGTCCTGTGGGGATGTTACACAATTCAAACGGTGGGTAGTTTGGTCACTTAAGCGGTACCTGCTTAAACCAGGTGGTCATTAGCAAAACCACAGAGATTACGTTAAAAGGCAAACCAGGGCTACACGTGCAAGTGCTTGCGAGGACGAGGGAGCCACGCAGCCGCGCTCATGCTGTACCTTCCCCGGGCCGCTCCAAAGGTACCCAGCTCGGCCCCCCAACGCCATGGGTAAGTAACCCTCCTGTTACCCCGCTACGCTTTGTACAGGCGGAGAGAGTCGCGCTCTTTGCCATCATGGAGCCAGCAAAGCTGTAAAGAAGGTGGGAAATAACGCGCTAATAAAGACAGCAAAGGCAGGTCTGGGACAGGTGAGAAGAACACCCCAAGTTGAAATAAGTTGCAAACATTTTTGTTACACACCAGTGAAGGAGACTGTGAAAGGTTTAACTCTTCCACCCACACTTCAAATAATTTTTGTTAATTGGCAAAAGTTCAGTGAATAATAATTTGTGACATAGAAAATTTTTAACTTTGGACTGAGGTAGTCCAATCTACAAAGCGTATCCAGAATTTTATCTACATCTGATTAGTTAATATTCTTTCTATGTTTACAAAGAGAAGCACCCATATATTTACGAGTGAACCCAATCTATCAGATAAAGGTGTAAAAAAAAAAAAAAATACTCAGTGACAGCAAGATGAATCTAGCCAAATTCAGGCTAAAAGCGATGGGAACACTTCTTTCAACATTGATCATTGGAACAAGGTGGCTCACAATGTGCTGGATCTTAACTATGCAAAGTCCTTAGCTTTTCAGAAGAGACATACTTGAGTTCAGTCAAAAAATTAAGGCATTAATTCATAAGTAAAATGAAATGACATGACCCATATGACAGGGAAAGTCAGATTCAGGGGTCATAACAATTCATCCAGCATTTAACTGGACTGATCCTTGCCTCTGAGGGTCAGGATTAGGACCTCTGCCAGGAGATGTTCTTCAGGGATGGGAGGGCTCCAACAGGATTTTTGCTTGTTCAGCACCTCCCCATTCATACATATTAATTTACAGCATCCCAGTTGTGAAAACCTGTTGTCCCTTAATGATCTGGGAACTGCACAGAATCAGGATTTATGCCATTCCCACAGAGACTATTTCTAAAATTTATCCTGTGCTACATATATGCAGGTTTCTACAAAAATATTCAGCTTTTTTCAGTGGTCCATAGATAAGTCTTTTTTCTGGAGTATGCAACCAGACACTCGGGTATTAACTGTTTCCAAGAGAAACAATGTGAAACTGGAGCCAGATGTCTGTACTCGTGAATGCCTCAAGAAATAAACTTCTAACCATTGACACTTTATCTGGAAGCGGAGGTCAGATTATGAGAAGCAACACTCAAAATCCAAGACTGAAGAGTGGTTTCTGGCACAAACCACTAAAGGAGGAGGATGATGGGGATAGACACACCTCTCTGGGCTCCGTGGTCCCTACACTGTGTGCAGAGATATTCATATTGCATTTCATAGTTAAGAAACAGATTGCCATAAAGGTGCAGCAATATGGCCCAAGACAAATTAACAGATGTTCTCTCTGCTTTTTCCGAGTCTCCTGGGGCAAGCAACTTTGGATTTAACTGCTGAAAAAGCAGTTAACCGTAATATGACGGCAGATGTTTAAGAATTGAGTGGGATTCTCAGAAAAGGGTTCCCACGGAGGAGGATCAACACGTGGCTTCGGGGGTGAAATGCCAGAGTCAGCAGAGTAGCAGCCTCCTCCCGGAACACAGAAATCGAAAGCAATGGGGCAGAAAGGTGGAGGCTTCTGCTAACTGCAGTCAAGAACATTGATCAAAAAAAAAAAAGAAAAAAACCCCCACTACAGGTAAAAACATGATTTCCTTCACACTGTAAAACAGAGGGAGGCAGCACAGAGTGCTGGTAAGAGGGACAAAAACCATCCCATGTAACTGGAAGTCGGAAAACCAGCCAGAAATGTGCTTTGCGTTTGCAGTATTCGTTTGAATCCATGAGTCTTCTCATAATTTAAATCCACGGGGATTTTCCCTCCCCAAGAAGCTAATTAAACCACACAGCATGTTTTGCTAGCTAACAAGAAGCTGATATCCTTTATGTGCCTATGAAAAACCCCACGAAAGCTAGGCTACCACAAGCAAGCGCTGCACATACAATGCTGATGTGGCCAGTACATACTGTGCTGTAATATCAAACACACCAGTGATTCTCAGATGTGTTTCTAGGCTTTCCATCCATTTCCACCCAACGCAGATGTTGTTTATTTTCCACTCAGCTGGCCGGTTGCAGGCACAGCTGATACCATTCCGTACACGGGGACATCGCTGCTCTGTAGGTATTTATGCAATAACTGAGAGAATAATTCTGGATCTCATCTGCTTGAATACAGGCAGAACCAGAGGAGGTGGGTCCATAGCCACTTCAGTTTGGGAGGAAAAAAAAACAAAAACGCAGAGGGAGTGACTTTCATGCTGTGCCCTTTCCTCTGGGAAGAGCCCCCAGTCCCACGCTGGCAGCATCACACACAGGGCATCGCTCTCCGACATCGGGAGCCAACACTAAATTCAATCTACTGTTTTCTCCAATGATTTTGTCCCCGCACATGATCAATGTTGTGTTTCAAAATCTGCACCGCTTGCTTTTGCTGTGCATGACCTTGGGCATTTAATCACAAGCAGTCGGTAGCTTAGCCCTGAGCTCAGCATCCGCGCAAAGGCCAGGATACAGTTAGTGCTCGTGGGAAATCCACGTATTGCAGAAGAGCAGCCTGCAACCTTCCTCCTACACCCCTGCAGATGTGGGACACATCCTGCCCCGGTGTAACTCAGTATCAGCTGTGGGTAGTGATGGAGATACGCCTCTTTGTCTGAGCTTCACAGACCGGTTTAGATCAGACTATACCATCTGTACGGCTGGGATGAGAAGGATGAAGTGGGATTTTAAAGAAATCCAGTCTTTTCAAGGTGTAGTGATGGACTGAGATGCATGGTACAGGAAAACAGCTGGTGGCTGAAAGAAGTCTTAAGTTAGTTGTGTTTTTCAGGAAATCTTGCCTCTCGTTCTCTCTAGTTTCTCTAGCTCAGATCAGCATTGACCATTAACCACAATGCCAATTTTCACATGCCTTGGCTCTCGTAAGATTATTTTCACCTTCCCCGCAGGTCCCAAACCATCTCCTCCTCTCCCAGCGCATCAAGTATAACAACCCCATCCTGCCTTTTGCATCAAAACCAGCCCCCCTGGCTGACCCCATCCTCCCCTCTGTCAGCATCCCGCCCTCCCTCCTGCGAGGCAGAACGGCTCCCTGACAAAACCTGGAAAAGCCCAGCCGGGTTTTTCAAGCAAGCAGGGCACACTAGAAAAAGACTCGAATCTCTTTGAGGCAGAAACTTTTTGTTCTGCTCCCCACACAGCACACTTCCATCCGACTTGGTTTCTCAGTGCAATAACAATAGAAAAGTATTGATAATACTAGTACTATTGCAAAGTGTAAAAAGTCTGTGCATTAAGGTCAATACCTCGCCATGCCATTTTTGCCTCTTTTTTTTTTTAAAGCACCATGCACAGATATGAGCATGTGTACATACATGCAATATGTTATCTTTCTGTGGCCTAATGTAGAAGAACCTACAGGCAATAGAAAATAATTTGTGCATCTTTCCACCTCATAAATTGTTTTCAAACTTTTGGGCAGGGAAAGAAAGTAAACCAGGAGACTTTCCAATAATTTCCTCTTTTCTCTCTCTAACCTGCAAGTGCCACACAGAAATTTCTCCTGCATTAAATGCGCTCAACGACGATCAGAGGTTCAGTTTTTCTCTACTGAGAATAAGGAAGCGCCTCACAGGGCATGCTAGACAGCATATATTTTGAAATATGGGAAACTGTAATTATTTCTTTTCCATTTTAAGAATACAACATTAATAGTCAAACAGCAAATAGTCCTTCCACAGCAAACCGGAGGAAGAGCCAGATAGCTTGTTTAAAATTCAGCACGTCAGCCGGAAAAAAATGCATCCAGAGAGAAAAGGCTGTGTGTTTTTGCTAACTGTCTTGAAAGGAGACAGAAGCCGGACACAGGCCACACCAGAGGTGACAGCGATGGCCCGGAGTGAATCCTGCCCAGCCAGCTCGCAGGAACCTGTATCCTCGCTGCTGGGGCCAAGACCCCGCAGCCAACAGCCCGCACCTCGCCCTGTACCCAAGCGCCATTAAGACAGCAAACCCGTCTTCAGCTTTCCTTCCTTCTGGGGAATAAAGTCACTTCTCTGCTTCGTATGGTGCTGGGAAGTGAATTTATTGATACTTGGAAGTGTGCAAGTATTGCAGTGGTATTGCAACGCCTAGAGAGAGAACTAGTACCCTCAGCTTTCCAGACCACATACAGAAAGTGATTCTTTTTGTGTTACCCCATATTTAAATTCAGGCTGGGAAGCTTGACCACAGTTTTCCCTAATATTAACGAAAGGGCCTAGCTGAAATATGGACTTGAATATATTTGAGTGATTTATTAATGATAGCTTTTAAAAAACACTGATGTTACTCTGCACTCAAACCAGCATTAACTCCAACCCAGCTCTAGCTGGCATTTCTAAAGTGCAGCTGTCTGGGGAAACACTCAACTAGCAAAGCGAGGCAAGACAGATATCTGTGGACATGGCTACGACCAGGTTTCTAACGCTGAATAGGAACAATAATGGTCTTCCGCTGCTCAGTCCAGCAAGCTCACTTATACCTTTTGAACCTTCAGGCATCATTTAGGTCCTTACATACGAATCACAACATTATTTTTACATACATGAGAGGGGTACACACACACACGTATATATATATAAACATAGAGCAAGGAATTTTCAAGAACTCAGAAGAATAACTTTTCTGTTATGAGATTCTACAAGTCTTGAGAAGAATTTCCAAAGCGTTTCATATCACAGCGAGTTGGTTGTACACATACCAGAACTCATAATAAGCAACTTAAGAAGAAATAAATGCAGATAAAAGAGCAATATGTCCCACCATGATTAAAACCAAAATGAAAAATGCCGAGAGCTTTCTGGACAGCTCACAAGACATCCTTACATCTGTATTATTGTACGTGTCCCTATTAACATTCATACTTTACACTCCGAATTGCCAGGCACTTCATGGTCACTGTAAGGGTAACTGCAGCGCTCCTCATGATGGTGTAATTTCCCGCGGGCTCTTTGCACCGACTGCTTTCACTCTAGCATAACACTTTTGAGAGCAAATTAACAAAATGCAATACTTCATAATATGCTTATTTCCTCCAAAGGATACTGAAAAGCCAATAGGTGCCCCAATGTACTCTTGCTTGCCCTCCAATACAATGATACGATCCATGGGCTTTTGTGGCACACATTTCATTTTTGGCATGGGGATTGAAAACTTGTAATTTGTTATCAATAGAGTTGCTCATGATGGAAAAGTGTCATTAACTGTCGGGGGGGGGGGG
>VXBL01009858.1:723960-764561 GCA_013400195.1 Aramus guarauna
TTTTCTCATGACTTAGGATTCAACGGTCTTTTTTTTCTTCAGTCTTACATACATTAAAACTTTGTCTTGTGCTAGCTCATACACAAATATACATGTATAACAGTTACCTTTGTATTAAATGTGATTGATGACATTTTGAAAGTCAGGTGTCCAGTCTCCTCAAGACAATCTCCTCCTCATCCTGCCCTGCATCTTTCATAAAGCTGACATTTAAAAATAGATTCTTTTCAAAATATCCTTTTACAGATCATCTAGGAGAGTTTTCCAATTTCACACAGGATCTTCATCGTGCTTTCAACTTCTGCTATGGGTTTTTACATTTAAAATTTTTGTTCACAAAAATCATTCTGCTAAATTCTGCTCATCATTCTGCTAAAGCCATGCATGAACAAAATATCAAAAATAAGGATTTTTTTTAGCTCTTTGAAATAGATGTCTTTGATTGTGTTCCTCAAAATTGCAAGTAGTAGTAATAAAAATGGATCCAGCTGAGTCAGGCTGGTAAGAAACTCAAGGGAGTGAAGAAGAGCAGCCTGAACTCCATCCTGGCAGCTGCTGCTGGTGATAAATCCGGTGATAAAGTTTGCTGTGTAAAGAAGAGGATGGACTGTATCTGTAGGGACTTGGGAGGGCCCCTCAGACAGACAGAGGTGCTTTTGAAAGATATAAATCTGTCCAAGCAATTTTAGAGGGGCCTGAAGTTTTCAATGTAAAGCATCGTCCTTTTAGCTGGTAGATATCACAGTATATCTTCCATTTATCTTGTCTGAAATCTTAATCTCCTGTTAATGATATCTTGATTTTCCTTTTAAAATGTCTTGGCTGTTTGATTTTTGTAGATTGATAACTACACAAATCTACTGCCGTAATCATTCCCTCTCCTCTGCATTTATAGCTTTGCATCCATTAGGTCTGCATATATATATATATTCAAATAGGCACTTCAATCTCCGATTTTCTTGACAATCTATAATTTATATTTTTTTTTATAGTAGTGACATTTAATTCCCAGTACATTACCAATTTGTTGTTATCAGTGAGTGCAGTAATACAGTTCAACACTATTCACTGAGAAGCAGCAAGAATCCTCCTTGTATTTGACAATATAATAAAACCCATATGAAGTCATATAAAAATTCTTGAGACAGCACCAATTTGCAGCATCTGGGGGAGGCAGGGGTCAAAAGTGAAAGCCCACTGGGATGGTGCAATGCCATCAGTGTCAAGGTTTTGTGGTAAGTATTTCTCAGATCCATACATCAAAATCTGTATCATGTTAATTATAGCAGAGAAATTTGGCTCAGATAAGCACACAGATTTAGTTTTTGTTGTGTGATAAGTGGATATCTTTGTGTAATGATTATAACATTACTTAAAACTGTAAGGAGAATTAATACTAAAACCTGGAGGCATGTTTCCCTACAGTACTGCCTGAAATTGTAGAGGGATGAAAGAAAGACTTACACTGAATGGAAATTTTTTAAAGGTGAACATAACCAGTTGGAATTGAACTGAAACATATTTTATTTTGTTTTGTCTAGAGGAAAAAAAAAAAAAAGGCAGAAATTTGTCATGGAAAAAATTGTGTTAAAAAACTGAATGAAGTGCTTGTGGGTTTTTTGTGTTTTATTGGTTTGGTTTTGGGTTTTTTTTTAACTATACCCTTCTCCCTGCATGTTTTCTTTCTATCTAAAACTACTTGCCAAATTCAACATATGTTGATAAATAATTTTGTTCTCAGTACAACTCCAAAAGTGGCTTTTGGCAAAGCCACTTTCCCTCATTTAAATGCCATTCCTCCATCATCTGTGAACAAGCAGAGAGGTGCTGCCAGATGGGGCTGCAGAGATGCACCTTCAGGTGCATCCTCTTCCTAGCGGACCTCCAAAATCTCTGGATTCATGTGGATGGTTTTGCAGTTGAACACCCAGCTGTGCCCAAGGATGTGCAAATCCTGCATGCACACATACGCGGTGCAGGCCAGCTCTAGCCATGTCCTTAGGGCCAAGTGCCTCACAGCTGAGAAGCAAAGGGTTTCTGCATCCCACTGAGTCCCAAGGGATGATGCAGACCCATACGTGGTGAGCAGTGATCACAGGTAAAGTTAACCTGGTTGACTCTACTCTTAAGTGCATTCAAAGTGCTCATGAAATCCACTGCCATCAAGCAGCGGTCAAGAAAGCTGCCACCTCTTGGGTGCTCACTATGGTATCCAAGAGGGGGAATGGGCAAGGAAAGCAACAGTTTTGGACTCTCCTCAGGCAGTTTACAGACATCTCATGGTAACAGCTCTCAGAAAGGCAGCAACGGCTTCTTGCTGAAAGGAGGCAAGGAACAGCTTCCTGAGCCATCTCTCCACCATACTTCCTGAATGACAGCCTGGCCCACTCCATTTGCATCATAAGCCATTCCCTTCTCAAGGGGTCTTTCCATACATGCAGAGCCCATGCCCTTCTCAAATGCTCAAAGCCAAAAGAGAAGCATACCAGAGATGGAAAAGCAGATGAATACCCATTGAGAACTATAAGGGCATTGCCAGGGAACTTGCAAAATCTCAGCTTGATCTGAAGTTGGCCTGAGATGTCAAAAACTACAAGAAAGGGTTCTTCGGGTATGTAAACAACAAGCAGAAATAGAAGGAAAATAATGGCCCACTGTTAAACAGGAGAGGTCAATTAGTCACCAACAACACTGAAAAGGCAGAGGTTCTCAACAATTTCTTCACCTCTGTCTTTACCAGCACTGTTGAGCCCCAGGCCTTGGGAATAAAAATCCACGTTGATGCAAACACAGACCTACCATCAGTGAAGAAAGAGTTGGTATGCAAACTATTACAGGACCTTGTCCCCTACAAACTGACGGGCCCTGACAATATCCACCCAAGGGCGTTAAGAGTGCTGGCTGATGTCATTGCGAGGCTGCTCTCCATAATCTTTGAGAAGTCATGGAGATTGGGGTACATCCCGGAAGACTGGAAGAAGGCTAATATCACCCTCATCCTCAAAAAAGGGCTTAAAGGAGGATCTAGGAAATTGTAGGCCCATCAGTCTTACTTCAGTGCTTGGGAAAGTTATGGAACGATTCCTCCTGGGGGCTAGCACAAGTCAAACGAAGCACGTGGTTGAGAAAAGTCAGCAGAGATTCCCCAAGGGGAAATTGTACTTGACAAACCTGATCACCTTCAACAACAAAGTAACCTGCTCAGGTGATGTGGGGCAAGCAGTGGACATTCTCTACCTGGATTTCACCAAGGCTTTCGATACAGTTGCCCACAGCCTCCTCCTAGAGAAACCGATGAGTTAACAGTCTAAACAAGTAGTCTGTGCGGTGGGTGAGGAACTGGATGGTGGTAAATAGCTCTTTTTCAAACTGGCAACCTGTCACAAGTGGGACCCCCCCAGGGATCAATATTGGGCCCAATGCTGCTTACTATCTTCACAAGTGATCTGAATGATGGGATGAAGCATAGCCTGATGAAGTTTGCCGATGATACCAAACTGAGTGGGGCCGTGGATGCTTTGGAAGGGAGAGCCACCCTGCAGGAAGACCTGGATAGACTGGAAGACTGGGCTAACAGGAACCTTATGAAGTTCAACAAGGAAAAGTGTAAGGTCTTGCACCTGGGAAAACAATATCCAGGAATGCAGCACAGACTGAGATCTACCCAGCTGGGGAGCAGCTGTGGAAAGGACCTGGGGGTCATGGTGGACAACAAGCTCAATATGAGTGAACAGTGTGCTGCTGTGGCAAAGAAAGCCAACAGGATGCTGGGTTGCATCAACAAAGGCATCACCAGCAGAGATAAAGAAGTCATTATCCCACTCTACTCAGCACTTGTCAGGCCACACCTGGAATACTGTGTTCAGTTTTGGTCCCAGCTATACAAAAAAAATGTGGACACGCTGTAGGGGGTCCAGAGAAGGGCCACAAAGATGATCAAAGGGCTGGGAAGCCTGCCATATGAGTAAAGACTGAGAGAACTAGGTTTGTTCAGCCTTCAGAAAAGAAGGCTTGGGGGAGGCCTCCTCACTACGATCCAGTACTTAAAGGGTGGCTACAAAGAAGATGGACACCCCCTTTTTATGAGGAGTCACATGGAAAAGACAAGGAGTAACAAGTACAAGTTACTCCTGGGGATATTCTAATTGGACACCAGAAGAAAATTTTCCACAGTGAGAACAATCAGCTATTGGAATAATCTCCCCAGGGAAGCGGTAGATTCCCCAACATTGGACACTTTTAAGATTCAGCTGGGCAGAGTACTGGGACATCTCGTCTAGATCGTGCTTTTGTCAAGAAACATTGGACCATGTGATCCTTGAGGTCCCTTCCAACCTGGTATTCTACGATTCTAAACACGAGCACAAAGCACTATTTTGCACAAGCTTGGCAAAATGGTAGACCAAATCTTTAGGCAGTGTAAATCAGCATGGCTCCATCAATTTCAGAGCTGCTTTCCTGAGACTAACTACTGGTGTATAACCCAGCATGTATTTATAAAAAAGAACTAAATAAAAACAACCCACATCACCTTGTTGTCTGCTGAAACATTGGGTGTAGATGTTCTTTAAGCATGTCCACTTAAAGGATACTTTGAATTCAACATAGAAATGGAGGCAACAGAGAAGTAACTGATTAATACAACATAGCTAAGCCATTAAATCGCTATGCCTAACTCACAGCAGGTCCTTGATTTTGCCAGCATCCAGTGTCCCTCCTCATCACTGAGCGCAACCTTTAAGACACAGGCTTTTAGAACCGATAGAAAATTCTTCCAACAAAAAAAATCTCATCTCCTTACACAGGCACTAGAAATTGCAATAAAACAGGTGCTTACAAGTTTCTTATCTCTCACTGACTGCAGAAGTGGGTGAAACACGCCAGGCACCTGGGTCCGTCTGCACTGAGCAACTTCTCCCATCCTGGGCAGACAGGTCTGCGTCTAATTCAATTTGCATTCACTTAGCAGAAGCAGAGCAGCCACAACACACGACTGAGGGACCAAAACTCTCAGACAAGGGGATTAGGGCATTTGCCTTGGACAGAAGTAGCAGAAGTGTCTATAAGCTCCGGATCTACATGATTCAGAGCAGGTTCTTCAGCCTGGATTTCCCAAACCCCAGACAAGTGTCCCATCCACCAGTGTCCCAGCATTCAGTCTACCAAAATATCTGCTTTTGGTCAGCACTGTTGTCACCAAAGATGCTGGCCCCAAAAAGGTGCTGGGAGCAGAGGTAGGACCAGACAGTACTGCTCCTGGCCCTGGCACAGACGATGCTTCCATTTGCTTCTTCAGATCCCTCCCTGGCTATGGTCAGAGACTGCTGATGTTGCTGTTTCCAAAATAAGTTCTTACTCTACCCAGTTTGCATTCTCACTCTGGCCTATTCAGCAGGGAAATATCTTAATAATGGAGAATTTCTGGGATAAGAAATAGCAATTTAATAAAAACAGGAATTTGGTTCCTGTTTAGAAATCTCTACCAGGAAGAACATGTTCTCAATCAACCCGTGGCATCAAAAGGAATAGACAATGCAACTACTGAAATGCTATCAAAAGGCAATGTGTTGCTGATAGTGTCAAGCACACCAGAGCATGCAAATCTTTACAGAAAGACAGGCTTATGAAACCAAAGATGGGCGGTAAAAACTGCAAACAAACATGGGTAAAGCACAAATTTGGGAATTAGAAGACCAAAGTTGAAGACCTTCATTGCCCTTCTCAAGCTCATGGTTTAACACTCTTCAGGCTCATTTTCCCTGTAGCAAAACAAGAATAAAGCTAGATTTCTCCTAGGGCACATTTTGCTTATATTTCCCCATAGAAATACAAAATAGATGAGCAGAACTATTCTGGTAACTTAAAATACCACACACTGGAAACTATTTTAGCATAACTTAACAAGATAAAAGCTTGCGTCTCAGGCAATCCCCAGAGGGACACTGAGCTTAGCAGGTCAAAAGGAAGGCCTTTCAAATCCCTTTCGTATGCACAAAGGCATGAGGTTCAGAGAAAGCTCTTTAAAATTCCATAAAGCCAAAGAAAACAAACAGTCTGGTGCTTGGGGGAGACAGGTGTAGGGTTCAGGTTGGAAACAGCAGGTGCAATCAGCATTTCTCTCTGTCACGTAGAGAGAACACTAACAAACATCCTTTTTGCAAAGAAAAAGAGAGATTCAGAACTCCAGCTCAAACTAAAGGCTTAGACTATATAGTCTAGATTAAATAGTCCAATTTAAAATAGTCACAGCCCCTCCTTCACGCCCTACAGAACAGTTTCCATTAGCTCACAAATGTGTGATATTTTTCAGTAATCGTAAGATCTTTCAGGCTGAAGGCACACCTGAGGATGTCTCTAGTCCAAACCCCTGCTCAAAATGGGGTCTGAGCCAAGTTCAGACTAGGTTGCTTCGGACTTTGTCCATTTGGTGTTAATAAATGCAAACAGATTGCTCTTTCTTCCTCTTCAATGGCTAAAGCATGTTAATACTGGTTTTGACAAGAGTCCTGCAGTCATAGCAAGCAACTGCAAACCAGAAGGCACATTATTAAGCCAAAAGCATGTCTACGTAGTGACACTGTAAATGAGCACTTGCTAACAAATTGCCCCAGGAACAGGCCAGTGCAGTTAGAGGAAAAAGCAACAACAAAACCCGAAATTCATTCTGCATTCCACATAGAAGGTTAATATTTTAATCGACAGTATTTTGTCTTCCTTAAATAACATATCTTTCTATCTTTTGCATTTGGATCTTTGTGGCAATGTACTTCACCTGGTCTCAGACTCACTCAATGGTGATTTCACAGATGAAGTTCCTGTAATAAAAGTCTCCAATTAAAGCAGCAGCCAAAGAACTGGACCAGTGCCTTACGTCCTTGATAAAATTTAAAACATCAGCCTAAATTTCATTCTTGTTACACTATCACATGAGTCAAGTTTAACAGCGGGGGGCTCAGCAATAACATTAAGGCTAATCTGCCCAGTGAACATTATAACATTTCCTAGATATTTGCCAGAGCAGAAGTTTTGCCAGCAGCCTCACCCCAGCCTGCCTCAGCTGCTGGAAGACCATGATTTGTCCCAGGTGGTAACTCAGCCCAAGCTGATGGAGAAGGTTGCTTGAACACACCTGCATTCAATTTTTGTTTCAAAGTTTCACAAAAAAATCTAGTTTCATTGCAATACTGAAAGCCTCATCCATACTAGCTCAGTTTTAGCTTTAACACTGGATTTACCCAACTGAATCCTCCAGAAGATGAAGTCAACATAAATGTTTGTAAGCACAAAAGAATATAAACGTGCTACTGTCCTGGTCATATGGTAGAAGAGACATGCAGGTATGTTTTACATTATACACTTAATGCTGGACATGAAGTTTCAGAGCATCCAGCCCTGCCAGAACTTACTGAATTTGTTATACTTTGAACAAAAGAAGATATACATACGTATGTGTATACTCACACATATGTATGGTCACATATATATAGGTGTATATATGTATACACACAAATCAATAATAGTAAAAAAATTACCCTCTTACATCTCTAAACAGAGGAAGCTTTCTCACAAATCATCTAAAGGGAATAAATGTACCAGAAGATATTCAGTGACTGTAAATAAAAGCAATAACTTTTCATAAGCTAGTTATATCAGCAACATACCCAGGACCAGTAAAGGATAGACCTTTATCTATCACTACATTTTTCTCAGTATTTAATAATACAGAGTCATTTTTAATAATAAGCATGGAAAAAACTAACACTTCCAAAGCACATAACTCATTGGGGATTTTCTTCCCTTGCCACTTACTAGGTATTTAATTTGTTCATGAGACAAAAAGGCAAAAATTTCCACTAAACTTGGTGAATGTTTTGCTATGAATGACAATCTAACAAGATTTTCGTCAAGACATGCTGGCCTATTGCCTTGAGATTTGATAATAAAGTGCATTGTTAGTACATTTAAGGAAAGAAACATCATGAAAACAAATTAAAACAATTTAGAGACACAGCCCAGAAGTTTTTCTTCAGACCAACAAGGACCCCAGCTACCTCTAAAACAGATCTTTCCAACATCAGTAGAATTACAGTAGAATTACACCAGAAACCAACCAATCATTTCTTGCCTTAAAAGTGCTAAAAGACTCAGACTCACCAGGTTTCTGAAACTATGCCTAACATAAAGCATTTACACAGCATGGCTGAAGTCGGTTGGATTACTTTAGCTGCTTGAAAACAAATTACCACACACTTGCACAACTTTAGCTCCGTATCTAAAAACTTTTCTACGATTATGTTGACTTACTGACCTCAGATGGCGGACTCAGCCCTTCTGCGCAGACTGCCTGACTTGCAGAGCTCAGCTGTGATGGATGCATCATCACCTCACCCTGTTAGGAAATAACGAGCTTTTACTTCCTTCCAGCCCCTCTCCCAGTAGTTTGGGGCTTTTCCTAAAGATATCTGTGATAAGTGATTGTAAAATTTCCTCAGGCTAATACTCCTAAGAGATTTTTCAAATCTGTTTTTGTTACCAGGCAGGAATTTCAACCCCACCTCTGTTCTGCTACACAGAGGGGATACAAATTTTAAAAAGGAAAAAGAAAGAAAACATAACCTTCAATAGCAGGATGTTTAGTAATAGTCATTAAAAAAAGAGACAGAGTATAGAAAGTATCCTATTAAGGACTTATACAACATGAAACTAATATTACAAAGGCCTGGCATGTCAGTATGTATGTAATTTAGGATACGATGAATGTTTAAGCCCACAAAACCCTCTCTTGCTTTCTTCACTTCTATTCTGCTTTTTGAGGCTGTAGCTCCAATTCTATCTAAGAGAGCAGAAGATAAAGATATCAGGTTTTAATACAGTGTATTTTCTCTTGATTTAACACCACAGAACAGGGAGAGCCAGACTTTGCTACAGCCACCCTGGGGCATGTCACTGGCTTGCTGGACCTTACCCGGAGGGCTGGAAAAGAAAAAAATGGAAAAGGTGGCAGCAACCAGGGAGGAGGGAAAACAAGAGGCAAAAATTCCTCATGGACTCTCTTTGCTGTGCACCCTAAGGAAGTTATCCCTGAGTACTGCACCCATCCCAGCACTGGTTATTTCTGCTGGTACCAGGGGCTGCACCGTGAGGAGGTGCACGGTGCGAGGAGCTGCACCGTGACGTTTCCTGGAGGCTGAAAACCTGAAAGAGGCAATCACAGAAACCATAAATCTGTTCTGATTAGTCATCTCCTGTGATACTTTTGGAAAACATTTCCATTGCCATCCTCAACCAGATTTTCCCCCAAGTTTCCCAAAAGCACACGCACCTCCTAAGGAAAGTCACCTGGCTTGAAGAGGAGCCACTGACACAGGCATCCCCCTGCAGCGTGCCGCGCGGTGCTGCATCTGAGGTTGGGAGCCTTCAAAAGGTTCAGGCAGAAGGCAAAATTGTGTTTGGCTCTTGTACAAGAAACCAGTGGCTGACCCAGGAAGCTGTGTGGAGAGGAGGGCATGACCTGATGGAAGGGATATGCCTGCCCTTCATCTGCTCTTCTGCCAGTTTGGCCCTACGCTTCCCAACAGGACATAATTTTAATTGAATGATATTTCATATAAGAAGGAAAAAAAAAAAAAAGTGCAAAACTTTGGTTTGGGGTTTTGGTGGTCTGTTTTTTTGGGGGGCTTAATGTTTCAATAAGAAAGTCTTTGGGTTTAAAATGCAGATTGTGTTTAACCTAAGCATCCTTTTTTCCATTCGGTTTTTCAGCTTAGCAGCCCTCTTAAAGAGCCAGTTATCACTTAGCCAAGTGAGCACGATGAGCATCTTCTCTTAATAAAATGGGTATGGCACCACCAGAGCCATTGGGTGTGAAATGCAGTGGTGCTTCATAAATGTGGAGACCGGTCTCCAGGGTGTTATGGGAAGCATAAAATAGACTTTCGTTAAATGCAGTATTTTAACTTAGTACCACATCTGGTCTGCCACACTGGATTTCTTTCTGAATCAGGTGCTAATGAAACCTCTGCTGACTCCGTAATGAGAGAGAAAGCAGACACAATGTGAAGAAAAAAAAATAAAAATACCAGTTTCACTCAGTGCAAGCCCCCATTTCTTTTCTGGTGGAGGCGGCACCCTTGATAGAGATGGTAAATCTGCTGAAATGGAGCAATTTGCTACGCAAAGTGGCTGCCACAAGAGGGAGGTCCCCTTGCATTGCAGCTGGGCTGGCTCACCTCTGCTGCAGGGAGCATCACCCACCACTTCCATCCCCCTGCCATGAAAGGCTGGTAGCCATCCACTTCTCCTCCTGTTTCTCGAGTCCATCTTGCACGTGAAGGATGCCATCCCCCTGAAACACTCTCCCTTCCCCTACCACCTCACGGCATCTCTTCCCTGCCTGTGGAGAAGCTGTCCAGGGCCAAGGGCTAAAAGACATTTTGATTTTAAGTCACTCCTGACCTGGGCCAGATCTCGGCTAGGTAGGAGTACGCTGGGAGCATGTTAGAGGTGAGCAATGCTATCTTCTTAGGAGCAGAAGGGAGGTACAACTCTGGTGAGTAATATCTGTTCATCACTCAGGGAGTAACTGAGACTCAGGCAAAGGAGGAAGCAGGTTACTGTGGCACAACTTGAATTTATTAGAGAATCCCTTAGAATGCCTAATCATCGTATTCCTCTTCCCCAGAAAAATTGCTTCTGCTCTGTCTTAGCTTGCTCTCATGCTGTGCGAGTTTTGCACACTATCATGATGCTGGGTTTATGCTGCATTTTACTCTTTTTAAAAGCTTACCTGGAAAGCCTAAGAAAAAAATAATGCAAAGCATTTCATTAATATGGCTTTACATTTCTAACTATGGCACAGGAGCACGTTTTGGTTTTTTTTCCCAATAGAAATCAACTATGTGTAGGGCCTTGCAATACTTTTAAACAGAGATCCTACGTCTGACTTTCAGTGACCCCTCTCCTCTTGTCTTCTGACACAGACAGAGACCTTCACAGGGACCTTCTGACTCTGCAAGTGCTTTACGGCGAGACCCCTCAAAGCCCTCACGTCACTGAGCCCGTGATCTAGCAGAAGCCTTAGGGTTATCTGGTGCAAACCCATGGCTAGTGCCGCTTGTCAGAGCCTCGTGGTACTCTGTAAAGCTTTGAGGGGCTCGCAGCAGCGGAGGGTCTGGCTTGCGCAGATGCAGGCAGAGCTCCTCTGGGAGTTTTGCGCATTTTCGGAAGAGGTTAAAAGCGGCAAGATCTCCCTGCCGTGATTGGATTGTCAGGCAGCTTTCCATCTGTCTTTCTATATTAAAAAGAAATCTTGTTTTTCAGGCAGAGATTCTAGACAAAAGGGAAAGGATTTCTTTCCCACAGAAATCCTCTCAGACCCGGAACAAAAGAGGGGTAAATCCAGCAGCAACATCCCCTCTGTGTCTGCTGGGGCTGGACATGAGGCAGCAAAAAAGTTTCAACTCCAGTGAAGGATGTCCTTCTCCTGATCTTCTCATACTGTGCCCTTCATTGCTGGCCTTTTGGGCACCTCCTACAAAGCTGAGAGGACCAAGCTGGAATTTCCCCTCCAGACCAGGGCTGAGCAGGTGTATAAGGTAGGAATGGACCCCACCAAAACTGTTCCTCCACAACAAAATGTTCCTCTTCTACTCCAGAATTTGTGCAAAACCCCTTCCCTCCTCCTGGGTTTCCACATACATTCTTCCCTATATTCTCTTCTTGTCCTTGGAAACTTCACAGCCTTTTGGACTTCATTAACTCTTCAGATAGGGAGTGATGGGTTGAAAAAAAAATGTTGTGCAGTCTCTGTTCCCTACAAAGAGTCTTGGAGATGGGTGGAGGTTTCTGTCTCTGGCTAGAAATTAAAGTGGTGTTTTCCCAACGCCACTTAGTTACTCACGCCGTGCCAGGACCACAGGGCCGTGGTGCACACACCACTTTTCAGATGAGCAAGAGCCTCCTGCCCTCAAAACCTGTCAAGGCCAGCGATGGGGAGGGATGATACAGGAGCAACAAACACCATCTGACCAGCACCACTGCCAAACACCTACGTGCCGTGTTTGGAGAGCACTGACAGGCTCGCGTGGATCCAGGACGGCTCTAAGCCCGTGCTTAGCCTGAGACGTGGACTTGGTGAAGATGGCAGCGAGCTGGCAGACACGGGCTTGTGTTTTGCCCTAGGCTGGAGTTTTAATGACGGCAGTGTTTCCCATAAGGGTGTTGCTAAAGGAGCACTCTATTCTCACACAGCTGGGCAATGTAAGAATAATTTAAAAAAAAAATTAATAATTTATTACCAGCTTCTACATGATAAGAAATAATGGAAGACTGAGGGGCTGTACCCCATGATTGATCTGATGTTCAAAGATAACTCTCCAAGATGGCGCAGTTCCAGGACCTGCCAGTGCACATCCTCCCCCTTTTTTGGTTAATTCTTCCTGACAGGCCACCTGAATTAGCAGCCCTCTGGCAGCAATTGTTCTTCAGCGAAAACGCAGACTAACAGCATGTAGAGATCTTGTTGTGCTCCTTCCTGGGAAACTCCCAGCTGTGCCTTGAGGCATGAGCTGAGGGAAAGCAGAAGAGAGAACGCTATGAAATAACAGGAAGAAAGAAATTTTAAAAGCAATGGCTCTGCCTCCAAGGACCTCTCGTGCATCCCACCGTGGGTTGGGATTATTCAGATAAAGGTTATTTTCACGGGCAAAGCACGAGCTGGCAAGGCACTAAGTTGAGCATCCCAAATGTGAGATTAGCCTCGCGCGATTTCTTCCAGTGGGACTTCATTGTCCTTACAAGCAACTAATGCTCATCCTGCACGAACAGCGTAGGACATGTACTTGGCACCATTTTACTGCCTCCAGCCATAGTCCAGACCCTTTGTTCTGTGTGGGAGCCAGAGGATGATTTTCAGAGACTGCAAAAAGCTGAGAACTTTCTTTGCCAGGTTATGTTAAAGTAATGAGACTGTCTACCCGTGTGTTTGCAGTGAACACTGCTGACGAGTCCCTACTTTCTGAGCCTTTCCACGCTTCTCTGTCAGAGGTCACTCCAGACCCTTGCACCAGCGTACAGAGAAATACTACAGCGTTGCAGAGATTACATGAGGGCAAGGATAACCTCTGCAGACATATATGCTCAGGTTAACATGTACGCCATGCTGGATTTCCATGGTTTAGTCAGAAATTTTCTTTTGGCAAAGTAAACCCCAGCTGAGCTGGATCCAGTTTTATGAAGCATGCCTGAGAGACCCTGGAAAACACAATTATGGTATTTTAAAAAAAAAAAAAATTAGTTTTCTTTAACAATCAGACAGAGCCAAGTCAGTGTTGGGAAGTGATCTCTAACTTTTAAATGTCTGTCTCAGATAAAACATTAGAGTAAGCTCTAGCAATTTGCAAGTTTCAGGCCCTTATCAAAATATCCACACACAGATCAGGTATTATTGTTATTGTTGAAAAACCTTCTCAAGTAAAGATTACTTATAGATGAGATGAATATTGAATAAATGTAATCCCTGGATTAATTAGCTAAAGACTTATGTTAATCAGAAAGCAAGAAAGGGAGAAACACTAGCTCATTAAGCATTTAGAAGCATGTTGTGTGTGCTTCCAGGATTCAGTTACCCTCTCTCCATAACACAAACTGCTTTTTATTTAACACTTGGAGGTGTGTGAGAAGTCTAATGTCCTCATATATTAAAACTCAAAACCGTCAAATTACCTAGCGTTAGTCACCAACTTGAGGAGAAACAAGCTAAATAGTATAGGACAAAAAATTAGTGCTACAACTCCACAAGTTGCTCGCACTCTTGCGTATGAAGTCTGACATTTACATAAGTAATAGCTGGATTCATGGTCCTGCATTACTTATTCATACCTTGTGTGGAATAACTCAAAGGTAAAAGACTAATCCATTAATCCTCCCCCGATCCATAATCCTAAGAAATCAAAAACCCTGCAAGACACTTTATCCTCTTAGGAAAATCAGGTTCACAAGCTGAGGACGGCAGAGTGCTGGGTGCTGAAGAAGGGCAGCATTTCCCCGTTGTACGGCTATGCAAGCTCAGGTCAGCCCTATTTCAGAGCTATTTCGGGATCTGTCATCTTTTTGATGCACACCCACGGACACGAGAAGTCGGTGTGTGCGACCTCTCTCACAGCACACGAGATGTCTGCCATCCTTGGGGTTGTTGTGAAGTTGTTGGATATGTTACTTTTAACTAAGCAGCTTCTATCTTCAAAGATGGGTGTCAAAAGGACATGAAATTAAGTATGTTTTTCTTACTTCAAATGCAGCATTTTATAGAATATTCCACCTTAACTTTTTTTCCATGAATACTTCATTGTTGCATATAAACTGCTATATGTTTTTTTCTTTAAACTTTCTCTTTTTGACCAACAGTCTTTAGAGTCCAGCCCACCTGAAATGCACTACAAATGCAGTATCACACAGGCAAAAACAGGTACAGCAAGATCTCCACCAGCCTGATTCTGGGGAGAAATGACAGATGTCTAAGCACTTACCAAAAATCATAATAGGCAAACAAGTCTGTGGTTTGGCCTAACCATGATGCAATTTTTCTTGGTCTCAACTTGCATGACACCACTTTGTTGCATTGAATGCTGCTCCTCGATGCTCCCCAGGCTCACCTGCCCAGCCTGTCTTCTCCATCGCACCCTCTGGCCCTGCCTGGACCATCTCAAAAGTGATGGTGGCTCTGCCTCTCCCCCCAAGGACATGTGCCACAAAGGACAAAGACCCCAAGGTTTGTCATCATCCTTGTGTGGCTGCACATCAACCTCAGGTGGACCCTCGCTTCTGGAGGAGGAAGACAGCATCACCTGGGGTGGGTTATTTTGTTTGTGCTGATCTTGAGGGTCTAAGGCAAAGGGAGCAGCAGATCATACGCAAAGTGGTTTGTTGTGCCATAGGCCAAGTCTGAAAGGTAACAAAGGGGTTTCTCCTAAAGAATATGGTGCTTGGGCAGCCACTTTCATAACCTTCTTTGTTGGGAAATAATTGCCAGCCGTTATGCACCTCCCTCCTCTCTGTGTGACAGACTCCAACCAAGCTGGCAATGTGAAAGATAACAATCTCTACCCATGCCAGGGTAAAATGCTGCCACTCAGCCTGTAAGAGTGCGGATTTGTGAGGGTCAACCTTACTACTTTTGACAGCATAGGTACGGGGGGAAGCAACATCCAAACAGAGCTTATTGCAAATACCTCCAGCCACTAAACAGCCATACCGACGCGTTGTCTCACGAGCACTGTGCAGTGCAGCCACCGTTCCTGCTCTGCCCCATACACCGAGACCCCTCAGCTATCACCTCCTCCCACGGTGCAGGGTGATCTCCACCCTGTGCAGCAAGGAGTGCCACGTGGGGGGCCACGGATTTCCTCCAAATTTGTTGTGTCGTGGGCTCCTGTGACTGCATGAACAACCATCACAACCTTGCCACTACCTGCATGAATGGGAGTGCGGATTGTAAAATCAAAGGATGGGAGTTTTGCCTTGGAGCAGGAGGCCAGAGGTATTACCCAACTGCGCGTTTTGGTACATTGGCACCCCATGAGCTGCCATCCTGGGAGGCAGAGTATTTCTCAGGAAGCAGGTGTATGATGGGCATCCACACCCCTTTCACCTCTTACCACCTGATTCTCCAGAAACCCAGTTTTCACTTAACAAAGAAAAAGAAATCCCTAGATCCTCTGTTTGGGAAAAAGATGCTTAGGGCTGAGGCTTGAGGCAACTGAAGTAGCCTGCAGAGAATCCATTCCAGTAGCCTCCAGCAACTGCAAATTTCTCTGTTTTGCCTGGAGCAGTATTAATGCATGACATTTGGAACAACTTTTCAACCTGCCACATTGACACATAGGGTCATAGGTGAAACTTTTTCACTGGGAAGACCTTCAAAGACTGCTACAGCTGTCTTCAGCCCCAGGCAGACCCACTGGTGTGGGGAACACACAGTGGAAATGCCCTGTGTAATGAACTTGTAGGGTTAGAGTTGTTAATAATGTATGGGCATATACCATACATTATGTATTTAGCTCAGGCAAGCTGAGCTGAAGTCAAAGGCAGATCAAACAATCCATGGGATTGGACTTAAAATAGTTGAAAGGTGCCTTTGGACCAAAATTGAGCGTTCAAAAAGAAGCAGAGTCTCCTATTCAGGTTGGTACCTCCTCGGGTGCTGCACCGGACCCAGACCAGGAGTCATCTGCTAGAGTAGAGGGTGGCAGCAGCCTCAAGTTGATCTCCACAACATTCCTCTCTTTCGGGAGGGAAGCGGGGTGGGGGGTGGGGGGCGGAATTAACTCTCTCTCTGCCACACTTGGAGAAAAGGCTTTGTGTACTGTCACCACACCAGGTCCCCAAAGGATGCCCACGCAACCCAGGGGTCCGTAGCAGACTTCATGGATGACATGAGGTCACTTTCCTCTTCGGAAACCGTTCCTGCACAATCCGCGTGCTCACGGGAGAAACCCTGCTCTGGGGATGTACCAGCTCTCCAAGGAAGCTACAGCTGGGGCAGATGCTGCAGGTTTTACACCAGAGATTGCTCAGACAGATCTGTACGTGGCCCATCGAAAGACTGCAAGCTGCAAGCATGCAATACAATACTTTGCGGTACTAAAGGACCTTCCGAATGAGGGTCTCACATTAATTAATTAAGCCTCAGAGCACCTAGAAGGAAAATCTATCCTATTTTACCAGCAAGTGCAATGAGTATGCAAAGGTCACACAGAATAGAGGAGCAAAGGAAAGAGAGATTCTGGTGTCCTGACTCCTGACTCCTTGCTGCATCTATTAGCTCATGAGTCCTCTACAAAGGACGCACATGGAGGACAAAATGTGACCCACAGCCATGCCCCAAGGGGCACCGCACCGAGAGGTTTAATAAGTGCAGGAGAATGACTAACAGGGTTACACAGATTGACGCAGGTCAGTAAAGAATATGGCATTAAGAAAATTGATCCTTTCAAAGCCTCCAGCCACATGCTTATGTCAGAACCAGACGTGACTTGTGTCTGTGTTTCATACGATACCACCAAGTACCCACCAAAGGGCTTTCCTTCATGTTTAAATAATGAAATGCAATGTAATGCCGACAGGTGCTTTTTCACAGGGAGAAGGGAGCCGAAGGGAAAGTGTTTGGGTGGGCTGAGGCAGAGCCCGGGTCTTCCCTGCCTCTCCCACCCCTCCCTGCCTCCCCTGCCCGCATGGCTCGCAAGCAGGAGGTCACCGGCGGCTGGATGTGTCCGTCTGTCTGCAGTGCCCAGGAGACAAGCACATGGGCACTGGAAGAGAGAGTAACCCGTACATAATTGGGGTGCGCGAGCACAGCATAGCGGCTACGGTATCTGTGCAAAAGACGGGAGGCTGTCATGGGGAAGAAAAAGAAATGTGCTTTACAGGTCATCATGGAAGATGGTTGGTATCACTATGAGATCATTTCAGTTTGGATGATGCCAAATACTTGAGAAAATGTCTCATGACTTTCCAAGCACATCATTTTGCATCTCTCAAAGATCATGCAATTTCAGTTTGCTCGTGCAGGGAACTTTTGTCAATTTGCCAAACTAAAGTAAATATTAAGAGTGTCACTCTAGGAAAAGAAGATAATGTATAAGCAATAAGGGACATTTCCAAGCTCAGCTGGCACTTAAGGACTAGCTGTGTAAAGCACGCGTGTGTAAATCCCAGCAACAAATGCAATTACTCTTTGTTCTTTGTCTTGCAGCTGGAATAGAGATTGATGGACAAGTCGAAAGTGACACAGAGAGTGAAGGTAATGTAGAGATTAAAAAATGTTGTCTTGTTTGAAATACAGGAGGTGATACCTGTCCTTTTTCTCTCTGGCTTGTAACTTGCTCTACAACAGGAACCATTTCATGAGCTACTTGTCAGCAAGCAGATTTTTCCCTTGAGGTCTGACTTATAATAGCGATATGTAAACTACCATTCTTAAGCAGTCTGTCCCCTTTCATCCACGCTCCTAGAGTAGGAGGCTGTCAGAGCCCACGTCCCTTGGCAGTCATCCCTAGTAAACCAGGCACGACAGTACAGCATCGCCCTGTGCGGGGCTGGGACTGCTTTGCACCGCACCGAGGTCCCGCTTGCCCTCCCTGTATTGCTTGCTTAGACCATAACACGCTGGTATCTTGATTAATCGTGACCACGAGAAGGTAAAAATGCAAATGGATTGGAGGCAGACTGACGGCTGTTAGTAAAATCAGAAAGAGCCAGTGACAGGATTAAAAACAGCTTTAACCCTGTGTTTTTAGTAAATAAAGAGAAATAGCTAAGGGGTAGGATTATAACACTAAATAAAGAGAGATAGCGAAGAGATAAGATTATAACAGCACTGGATAGGTGATATGATTGTAGACGCCACTGCAAAAGTGGCTCACAGCCATGTCTGTATGATCCATAAAATATGAGAAAGTAATTAGCAAATGACTGGGATTTTTTTTTTTTTTAATCATATCCACCTTTCCCATACAGGCAAACAAGGAAATAAGATAAAAATAACAAATGAATGCTCCACATTTAAGCTAATATTTGATAGGTTGCAAATTAAAACTGTGATAGTTGGCTGCCTAAAATGAACATTTTCCCAAAGAGGGTAGGTGGTCCTTTGGCCTAGGTCACTAACTGAAATTTAGCTGAGATGCAACATTCCGTCGTAACTGAAACCTACCCAACGGCTCTTGAGAAATAAGTTGAAAGCTCCTTCTCATTCCCAGTGACAAGTGTGACAGACACCACCTACTAATTTTTTACCACTAGCAAGCAAAACCTATTTGCTGGTTACTAATTTCTAACTTTTCACCAAAACAAAAATGCAAATACTGAAATTCTTTTTGCTTCTATTTTCCTCGCTTTTTAGGCTGCTCAGTTTCACTCTGGAACTTATTCCAGCACAATTTCCTTCTTCCATTACAATTTCTCCAACCCTGGAGAAAATGCTAACATTACAATTATTATTATTTTTTTTTTTAACACTCTATTTTCATTAGTAAGAAATTTTGGAAAATTAGAAGCCAAAAGAATCTGAAAAACTTACTATTGATTTTAAGGTAGTAGGTAGTAAAAGGGATGGAGGGGCTTGAGGGGTTTTTAATGTTTTTTTTCCCCCTTTTCATAGTATTCTGCAATTAAATCATGCTCCATTTCAATCCTTCAAACTATAAGCACTTCTGACTTCTGGACAAATTACTTTTTTATCTTGCAATATCAATAAGAATGAAATGTGCATCAGAGGCTATCTGTTTTTTCCTTCTCTGGATACACACCTTCTTATAGAAAAGAAAACTCAGAGAAACAAGACCTGGTGCTGCCTAAGCTGTGTCTTTTCTCTTTATAAATAGAAGACCTCCATCCCCAGCCTTGAAAAGTGAACAGCTTTCAAGGACATTGCACCAACAAGCACACTACATACTATTTAACAGGCTGCGTTTTCTGTTTCCTTTGCTCTGGTGTGTTTACAGGTCAGGAAGATATCTGTCTGTGCTCTCTGATGCACGGGCTTTTGCATTTGTAACTAATTTCCAATTTTCTTATGGTCATATATCAGCCACTGATGTGCTGAAATGAGTTGTACTGTCTTAAATGGGAGTTGCATAACCAAAATGTTGGACACGGTTCTTGGATGGGGCATAACAACAAAGCCCACCAAGGTCAACGGGCATCTGCTCATTGACTTCCCTAGGGTTTGCATCAGGCATCCTGGCTGCCTGCACTTTTCTGATGAATCCTTATTTTGCCAGCATGAAAAGCTAAGTGTTTCCCAAAGTAGATGGTTTTTTATCCCTTGCAGATGATAAAGTAAAGGACAAGACACCAAAGAGACAGCCGCTCAGGGAAACCAGGAGAGCAAGCAGACTTGAAAGGAAAAAGCAAGAGAAAGACAAAGAAGAAGATGAGAGCAAAGAGGAAGACAGTTGTAGTCAACAAAACAGAGCTTCTAGGAGAAAAAACTACCAAAGGAAAAACAGTGATGGAAAAAAGGCAGGAGAGGAAGGAAGCCAGCAGAGAGAGAGAGGCAAAAAGGCTCCTACCAAAGATCAAAAGGAGTTGGAAAACAAAGAAAGTAAAACAAACAAGAAAGGAAAGGAGGGGGAGAACAAACAGAAGACAGACAGGAAAAACAGGTAATTAAACAATCCCTGAGTATGGTGCCTTGTGTCAGGCTGTATCAATATGCCAGTGGTGTATGGGTCAGAACTGCAAACCCAATAGACTGTAAATAAGTTACTGGTCTCCCAAAAGAGGTACAACAGTGGAAAACAGTAGTGTAAAATGCCACACAACCAAACTGCTTCTAAGGTCTTCCGTTATCATTTCTCAGCCAGGATCAGATCCATGCATGTAGTGGAGTCCTAGCACCTACAGCTGAGGGTAGAAAAGCACTCTTAAACAAGACAGCTTGCACTACTCAGACCTGGACACATTTTTTTCGTTGGTCTATGGAAACACTCAGGTTAAAATGGATCTCTCAGGTTTTCAAGTCTCTTTCTCTTCCAAATCTTGCTTGTCCCAACCCTCTGCTTCTCCCCTTATCTTCCATTTCCTTCTGAAGGCATGAAAAACATTTCTGCAGAGCCAGCTGTAGCCCTAGGCAATGTTTCTATAGCTGAAGCGTGGTCCAAAGCACAATGTTGGGTGAGTTACAGTGGGGTGCGATTGCCTTTTCATTATCTGCACTGGCATCGCACCAAGCCAGGGGATGGTGAGGTGCTGTGCCCACGTCAGAGCGGGATCCCCAAGGGCCAGTGGCACTGTGCCCACTTCAAGCAAGAGCTTCCATCTAACTCCTGCAAGTTTTTCTGTTTTGTGCCCTTTATTTTGTATCTTCCCCAGTACTTCTTCTGCTTCTTCCAATTCATCCGATGAGGAGTCACTGTCGGAGGAAGAGCTCGCGATGCTGATGGAGCAGGTGGAGCAAAAGAAAAAACTGATTTCCGCCATGAGGAACAAGCCCTGGAGGATGGTGAAGAAGCTCTCAGTGCTCAGGTACCCATCACACCAGGAACCCCCACCCCTGGGGTCTTTGCTGACTGTCAGATGGACTTTGCCTTTCCTAGAAACTGGCTATTTGCGGCCGTTACTCTAACACCTTGATCTCAGAAAAGTGACCGGCAGAGCCTGGCCAGCCTGTCTGCGTTTAAATGATCAGAGTTAAAATGTGGAATTTGATTTTCAGCCTCTGTAACCAAAGAAGGGACAAGGTGCAAATCTGTTCAACTGATACCCACGGCCAGGTCATTCTACCCTTGTATTTAAAACCAAATGACTCACTACTGTCAGGCTACTCGTTAAAGCAAACTCTGTGCCCTGGTTTGCTTATTCATGCCCATTGTCAATCAGAAATCAAAGCGGCAAAGTGTCATGTTACTTCACACTTCCTGAGACGGTGCTGCTTGGAAAAAAACATTATTTGCAGAGGTTTATGGAGCAGAGATAACATTGCCAACTAGTCCATGCTGAACGCGAGAACAACTGAGGCAGCTGCAAAGATCCCTTAGTGCAGGGCAATGGGGGGCAGCAGGGCAGGGCTCACCAGGACCTTTCCCATGTCAAGGCAATGTTTCAAATCCCAGCTCTATCGGTTAAAAGTCATCTGAAACCCCTTTCTACCAGGACAGCTTTAAAAACAGCATTGAAAGGCATGCACAGTCCCACCGGGAGTGGTGATGTCCCCCCGCCGTCTTTGGCAAGAGGCTGCTCATAGCTGCAGTGACCAGGCTGTGAAGGCTGGCAGTCACCGCGTGCTTCTCCTTCTCTCTTTTACACCCTGAAGGCCAAAACCTGCTCCATCTTTTATTAAAATCAGGAGCCTTGAATATTGCCAATTATTTCTAAAATCTGGGTAAATATCTACACAGGAAAACTATATTAAAGCAGCTTTTCTATCTCACAGGCATGCTATAAGCTTGAGCTCATTACAAATAAAATCTTATGACTCTGAAAGTCCAAAGTTCTGCAAGAAAAGGAAGAAAAAAGCAAAGCAGTATTATTTCTGATATATTTTCCCTTTGCTGTAGGATCCTGGCTAAAATTCTGCCTAGGATCATGTTTAATAACACACCTCTATCCCTTCATCTTATGCCTGAACCATGGCAATCCTTACCCCTGCTAATGAACCTAAACAAAATTGTTGCGCTGCTTGTGCAGGGGTCTCCAGAAAGGCTCTCAGAGTGCTGTACATTCGTTAGTTATTTTGGCTGCACAGTCTCTACCCTGAGACAAGAAAGGATTAGCCCCATTGCACAGATGAGGGATATGAAACTCAAAGAGAGCGAAAAAATGTGTGCAAGACTTAGAAATCTCTCTTTAGGTTCACAAGTAAAGTTGCAGGTGATTTTCCCAAGGTTGCGGGGCTGAACTAGGCAATTATTTCTACCAAGTAGAAGTCCAAATTCCTGACAGACTTAGAATTGCAAAGGATCTCCCAACTCCTTAAATTTAATCTCTTCTCATGCTGTATCAGCAACATCAATATATGACAACCCTATTCACAAACTCAGCGTACTCTAACATCTAATAATATCTACCTAGGTTCATTTCTCTGTATTTCCTTTAGAAACCTATTCTGAAATTAATTGCAATCTGCAGCTTGATTTTACTCCTGACCAGTGTACGCTCATTTCTCTGGCACTGAGATTTTCCTCTTGAGCTAGTTGTACATCTCTGATATTTGTCCAGGGAGGTGTTCATGGAGGGAAATTCTGCATCCTCTTGGAATTTGTTTCACTAGAAAATGTTTGCATTTTTTTCTTGACCAGTGGACCAAGAGAGAGAAGTTATAGTAGGCATCCTGGGGTGGGAGAGTTCTGGAGCAAGATGAACAGGCAGGCTTCTGGTCTACACCCAGGGAAAAGCAGGGAGCAAGATTTGGGATGCATCTCTGCATGAGCACGAGCACTTTGGAGACCTGTTAGCTAGCCACGGGTGGGCGTGCGAACTCTGCACGGCAGAGCAACACCACCAGCAGATAGCAGCTAGCACCCCAAACACAGCACGGGGTGCGGAGAGCCCAAATCCCTGCCTTCACATGAGGAGGGCAGTGTGGCTGCTTTCCCACCAGTGCAGGCAGAGGTGAAAAGCTAAAGACCCCTTTGCTGTTTAAATAACACAGTTGTTTATTTTCGATTAGGGAAGCACAAGCTTTTGTGGAGAAGTTTGAAGGAGCTCTGGGAAAAGGCAAGGGCAAAAAGTTGTATGCGTATAAGATGATGATGGCAAAGGTAAGTACCGCAATGATGTCAGGGAAAAGCTTGGGTACCTGGTTATCCATTCAGCCCATTTTTGGCAGAGTTTATTGACCCGTATTTCGCAAAAGAAACACCAGGAAATCAGAATATAACTTCCTGCCCACATTCAAAAAAGGACTAGCCAACTTCAAATCTATGATGATTACAGAAAGAACAGCGGGAAATTTCCCCCCATCTGAATCTTATTGAGACCTTCCCTGAAGCAAGGGAGGGTTTGCAGGAGCAGGGCAAAACACGGCTTTCTGGTTGCAATCTCCAAAACTGTGGGACAAGGTACCCCTAAAGAGGAGAGAGGCCATGCCAAACTCTTGCACTGTCCCATGGACTTGTGTAAAATTTCATGTTCCTCGTTAATGAGACAACAAGGAGAATGACGAGTGTGGTTTAAGATTGAAGTTGGTAGCCAAGTTGCATGTTGTCATGGAGATTAAACAGAAAAGTGAAAAATGGAGCCGGGCCTGAGATAATTAAATCAATGGGAGTTTAGCTGCTGGTCTAACAAAGGATTAAAGCTCAGTATTTTATCAAATTAAAATTTTGTTTTAAATAGAGTTGGTTCTGCATCAATTCTTTCAATCTATGGCGAGGTCTGGATTTTCCACCCCTATATAATAAGGTAACCTCATAGCACAAGCACAGCTTTCCAAAAGCCTGGAAAGGTTAAAATTCACATAATGAATGCAAACGCTTGGGGGCAGGGGGGCTTTTGGATTGAACATAGTTTCTGAAATAGTCCAAAAGATCAGACGCAGACCAGAGTTTTTGCTTTGGACTTTACACCCATTCCCAGCAGTGCTACCAAACCCTGACTTTAGAAATCCCTACAGCCTCCCTCGTCGCTCCTCTCTGTTCACAGCGATATTGTCTTGTTTCAGAAATGGGTGAAATTTAAGAGAGACTTCGACAATTTTAAAACCCAGTGCATACCCTGGGAGATGAAGATAAAAGAAGTGGAGAGTAAGTGGAAGCTGCTGTGCAGTGGCAGTGAGACATTTTGTAAGACAGCTTTGCCTTCACCCAAACAACTCTCCAGCTCCCTGGTCCCCCGTCTCCGCTCGCCCCGGGGCACCGGTACCAACCTAGGAGCACGCACCCCGGGCAGCTCCAGGCTTTGCCATCTCCATCAGTGGTGGGCACTGTCGGGAGGGTCTTGGGCAACACTCTGGGGACACCTGAGGGTAAAGGGGTCCAGGTCTTGCTGAGGATAGTTTAGCCCTCCCAAACTCCTAACCACTAAGTGTCTTCTGGTTCAAGGTCACTTTGGCTCCTCAGTTGCTTCCTACTTCATATTTCTGCGGTGGATGTACGGAGTAAATCTTGTCCTTTTTGGGTTAATATTCGGACTGGTTATAATTCCAGAGGTAAGTGCTTAATTTTCCTTTCAGTAATGTCTTGACCATTGCTTGACATGAACATGAGATAGATAGCATAAACAAGTGTCTTACAACAGGCAGTGCTTTAGAAAAATTAAATGTATAAGTGTGATTATTTACAAAGAACAATTTACAAGGCTGTTACTGACACAGGAGGAAAAGTCAGATTGAAATTAGGAGACCTAAAATGCTACTGAAGATCCTGCCCATGCAGCAGCAAAAATGGAAGCTCAAAAACCTAACTTGAGGCTATTTTTACATTTCGACTGAAGTGAAAAATATGATCTAGGAATCCTTTTAGGTACAAGCTCAGGTACGTAAGAGCAGTAAGAAAAGGACTGTGCTCTGAAACTGATTAAGAAAATCTTCCTTACAGTATGGGACCTCCCCAAACATTTCCTTCACCTCTCTGCATTGCAAAAATCACAATACAGGTGATGAAGTAGGACCAGTTATTCCTACGTAATTACCAAGGACCAGGGCCACCAGCTGCAATGCAGTCCTCACTGGGTGTGTCGAGTCCAGTTATGACAACGTGCAGTTGCATGAGCTTTCACAGACACAAGGATAAGGCGAGGGTGGAAAACCCAGGTTTCTGATGGACGGTGCCAATGCCAGGACCTTTCCTTGGGCACAGGAACCCCTTTTGGGCCCTCTGAGGGGCACGGCCCTGGGGCAACAGACACCACCGAGCCCTGCAGGAGGAGCCATCGTGGGAAAGAACAATTTCCCAAGCATTTTGACAACTAACATTTGTTTGGGAAACATTCCTTTTCTGTACTTCTAATTCAGATGATTCACAAGGAGGAATTTTATTTTTAGTTTTTCTATTTCTTGCTGTTCTTGGAGAAGGAAAAGGATCTCATAGTCAACTTTATATGATCGTTTATTCAAGAATTTTTTTACGTAGCCATTACAGCTCTGGCTAAATTACTCAGTGCAGTCTTTAAAGGCTGTGCAATCTGCAGACAATGGCATCTGCTCTGTTCAATGCAGATTTTTATGGAGCAAAAATGCAGCACAGAGTCTCTCCTGAGGACCGTGCTTTTGTTCTCCTTAATGTGGTTGTTCACACTATTGAAAGTAAAAGCTCTGTTTCCTCCCAGGATGAAGAGACATAACCATTAGCACTGAACAATACAAATATATTTTGTTAGCAACTATGCATATGGTAGAAGACTAAACAGCTTTCGTCTTTAAAGTATGCATACTGGTACTCATTGCCTACTGAGCTGTTACAATATGGAGAGTAGCTGGGCAATAAATATTTAATCATAAATTATTTTGAAATTAATTAGATAGCCCTAAAAAATAAGTGATAGATGATATGTTAGGACCTTTCTAGGCTATGAATGCTAATGAGATATTTTGGTATGTGCACCAGTTGGAGTCTACTTGTAGATGTATTATTACATCTGCGTAGCCCTTGATGTTCTCTGGACCACAATAGCTGCTGGACTTGCTGCAAGACCTGCTTTGCACGGTGCCATCAGGAGAGGCTGTGCAATGAAATCTCTTCTTTGCATCATTTTGTCAGACACATTTTTGCCCAAACCTAACTGCCCTTCACCTCACCTTGAGATCATTTTTCCAATTCAAGACTATATAATACAAAATATACTGCAAGCTCAACCCAGTGCTCTTGACTTCTCTCAAAGGAGGAGTCCTGCATAAATAGATAAAGCTAATCCCTTTATTGCATTAGACCCATGAAGTTCAAGCAAAGAACTTCTTGCTAAAACTAAGGACATTTAAACTGGATCCGTTCATTGAGAGATACAGTTCCTTGGCAAAATTGTTCCGGTACAATGGATGTAACCAGGGAAAGGGAACTCCTCTGGTTATCTGGGTGGAATTAAATATTTTAGACTACTGCTGTGGTATTAAGAAATAAAATATATAATAAAATCAACCAAAAGAGACTCATTAAGAAAAAAACCAAACTGCTAAAACCTGTACAATACACTATACATGCACGGCTGTTATTAATGTTCACCAGGTCCTGATGGGAATGCCGTACGGGAGCATGCCGAGGAAAACCGTACCCCGGGCTGAACAAGCAACAGCTATGGATTTTTCAGTTCTTTGGGATTTTGAGGTAAGGACAGGAGCATTAATCATAAGAGATAAGCTGAATACCTCACACAACCCTTCAGAAGTTAGTGGTGCTACAGGGACAAATTTGTTCCAAGATACACCATCAAAGCACCTGTTTCTTCCAGAAGATGCAGACTGCCATGAAATCTTTGTGGATGTCTACTGATTTCTGGCCAAAACAGCATGTGCACATGCAGGCACCTGCATATATATGGATTTGAACCACTTCCATATACAAATGTGCTGGCTGGCATATGTCATATGTGTGTGTGTATACACATATGAATATATTTCTCAGTGTTGGAGAAACAAAGCAGATGTGCTTTTACTCCAAAGGGGACATATCACATCCCAACACAGCTGGCTACAGTATCTGTCTGGGGTCAATGAGGTGCAACAGGACAAAGTAAAATCCACTAAGGCCACTTGAGTTATACAGTTCCACACTGAAGGAAGTCAAAGCAGATTTAGGAACCCCATGCACTTTTACCTACACAGTATTTTTATTCACAAAGCACAAGAAGCCAAAGTTATGTTTTTCTATGAGCATTAGTAGAAGGAGGTGACTGTGCAAACTGCCTGGTGATGAGCTTGGTGCAACTCACATAAAACTTATTCACAGAGTTGACTTGTGAACTCAGGCAAAAAAAAAAGATCCTTTTTCAGAGGAAAAAACACCCAAGAAATAAATTTCTGCTGTATTTTAAATCTACATAAAACAATCTATAGAGATCTACATGATCATCTCGCATTCATGATGTAGAATTTTATTCTGGAAAACACGAAAAATTTTGTATGCAGAAGAGCCACTTTACTTCCAACCAGAAAGTCAACGGGCACGCAGGTGAAACCTGAGAGCTACAATGACCCAGGCAGCCAGAAGGCAAGTTCAAGCTGCAGACCCCCTCCACAGGCAGGGACCACCTTGCCACACCACCGAATTGGCTCGTAGCCTTGGGAAGGGGATCGCTCCCCACCACCCTGCCATCACTGTTACCCTGAAATATTTATACAAGCCTAAAGCTAGAAACAAAATTTAGGACTTGCATCCAAAGGGAAAGACCGAGTTTCCAGCCGCCCACCCTTGGCTGCAATCTTGACTCAGAATCCCCCACAGTTACTCCTTGCCTTTGAAGATGTAGGCCAAAGGGATTAAGTGTTTTTAGGGGACAGCCCAAAAAATAAACAGATGTGTGGGGTGAAGAGGTTCTGCTGCGGCCAATACCTTGGGATCTGGCTTTCAAAGCTGCTACTTCATTTTTTAAATGCTTGTTGGTGCTGGCCCACATATCACAAGTGTGGCGCCCAGTCCTTTTGTAATAAACCCCATCACAATTTCCTTAGCTAAAAAAAGCCCCAGCCATTACTTTAATGTAAGCCAGATTATTTAAATTGATTTATTAATAAGGCTTCAAACACTGATGCATCCAGGAACCTGACAGGGCCAGACCTTCGTTCACCATCCATTTTCTGCTGAGGATCCTTTTAGCTCTTGCTCTCCCAGCACTTTCATTCACTTGCCAGAATCCAAAATTCAGAGGTGAACTGGCAACGCTTTGGATAACATTGCACTGAATGAAAAGCTCATTTGAGCATCACACTGTAAAAATACAAGAAACGGCATTTAAACTCATTCATCCACAAAAAAAAAAAAAAAAAAAAAAAGCCCCCAAAAACTCCAAAATAAGAAAAAAGAAAACCCCAAACCAAACCAAAACAACCTTGCAGGAGTGTGGCTGAACTGCAGCTGCTGATTTTGTCTGGGGGACAATAAACAATACACATATCAGTACGGAAATTTGCTCTGGCTGTACCATTGCACCCGCCAGTCTCCTGCCAGGGGCTTGGTACATACGTCTCCCTTCCCCTGCCAGCACCGAGGGCTCGATCCTCTGAACCTCTCTGCCGTACAGGTCCCCATCCCGTACCCAAGGGGTGTTTGACACCAAGGAGCACTCACGCAAGCTGGAGAAGCAATCTCCAGCTATGGGGCAACAACACACACCTGTACCCTCTGCGGCCAGATGATGTCAAATTAAGCCCTTCACAGAGTCTTGCCCTTTGAAAATGAATAGATGCTTATTCCAGTGTGCTCCACAGGAGAGGTGCAATGGGGAAACATATTTCAGAGCAGGCATAAAATGAAGAGTCAATACTGTGATCCTGAAAAATACATTTCAAGAGAGAGGAGCCAGGGAAATGTATGCTTCGGCAGCAAGGAGGTCACATCATGGATTTCCAGAAGAGTAGAAAGGAATAAATCTCACTTGGACACCAGACACCATGTCTCACAAATGGAGTTTAAAGAACATACTGGATGATGTGACCAGAGAAACTAATTTTTCAGTCCCCACCATTTGATGAATCAAAAAGACGAAGGTTTGGGATTACAACCTGAGGGAAAAAAACCTCACTAGCACTTTCAGGGAACATCAACTTTATATTTTATGAGGCTTTTTTCATTAAGCCTCCCCCGCACACATTATACAGACCCCAAGCAGCTGCGCTGTGGCGTGCCAGCCACGGGCTTGCCGTGTTTCCCCGAGAGGCTCAGCAGCACGGGCAGAGACACGTGCAAAGTCATCCTGTACCTGTGACACTGCGCTTTGTGCAAGGCAAACACGCAGGTAATGTGGCAACCAGGGATGCCAAAGTTTTATATTAAGCCAGGAATGAAAAACCTGGCACTTTGGAGGAGCTTAGTCTAATTGATTAAATGAAAGCGGTCAAAGGCTGGAGGAGAGGCCCAGAAAGGTCATGGGATGTCCATCCTTGGAAATTTTCAAAACTCAGCTGGACATGGCCCTGAGCTACAGCACTTAATTTTGAAATTGGCTGTGCTTTGAGCAGGGGGCTTGACTAGATGACCTCCAGAGGTCCCTTGCCATGTAAATTACTCAGTGTCTCTAAACAAGATCCATTACACAGCCTCTGATACGAGCTTCAATTTATGTCTCAATTTTGGTCTTTTCAAAAGCTTGATCAGAGGAGAGCTTGCTCAACTATCATGGCCAGACTGGTTAAGTACACTTAATTTATGAGCTGAAAGACAACAGGCAAAAATTAAAGAAGTACAATATGCAAAGATACACATGAACTTGGAGGAGATATGACAGAAAAATAGGGAGAGATTGCTAACACAGAAATCTGCACACTGGTTGAATGCCCAACAGCTTGTACGGGGAGCGGTGGGGAGATATCTACTTGAGACAACATAGTTGATATTGTGTCTGAGCTCTGCTTTGCACAGGAAAGTAATGCTTTGATTTTAGTCTTTAGTTATATTTGCTCCGCAGGTGGTAGCCAGTAAAAGGAACTAAATCTGCAGGGTACCGAGCATCAGCTGCCTCCTAGCTGAAAGGAAAAATTTCATATCATGGTGGGAAACCCCTTTGCTACAGCATTTCTACAAGATCTGAGTATTTGATACGGGCTTAGAGAAGCATGTGGGCTACTGCCACAAAGAGCTATAACGAGGTTTTTCTGGGAAGGATGAAACAGTGATGGATAAAAACTACATTTTAGTTTTGAGCCAGTATCCTCTGATACGCTCTCCCTCTTCTTCCCTCTCTTAGGAGGATAAGCCCTTAGGGGGATGGCTTTCAAAACTGACAGGGCGGCAAACAGCCAATAATGAGACACTAAAAATTATTTCAAGCTGATTTTCCTTGTTTTAAATCTTCAGTTTTCACCAGAAAACTCTTCCCTGCAGAAGAAAAGCTGCAGTTTACACAGAGGTTTATTTTTGCTTTTCTTCCAGGGCTACATCAAATACTCAGCACTCTTTTACGGCTACTACAATAACCAGCGGACAATTGGCTGGCTAAAATACAGGCTACCGATGGCGTATTTCATGGTCGGGGTCAGTGTATTCGGCTACAGCCTGATGGTTGTTATAAGATCGTAAGTACGGCTGGCATTGCCCTCTCCGAAAAATCCGCCCAGCTGTGTCTCACAGCTGGGTTCCCCTCCGTGGGCACGGCTCACGGCTCGGTCCAGCCTTGGCCGGATGGCTCGGGGAGCGTGGGGCGAAGGGGGCTGCGTGCCTGCTGTGGTCACGCACTCGGCCTCAGCATCCACCACCCCTGGCTCTGGTGGGCTGGGCGGACCTGGGCAGTCCCCTGCCTCAGCCGTGGGCTCATGTGCATTGTTTTGAGCCCTCCCACCTCCTTTTCCAGCCCTCTTCTTCCTCCTCCTCATCTCTAAATCGCTTTAATCCTTCTTCCAACATAGCTTACAGGGCTGTCGAACAGGTGGATTTTGTACACGAAGGAACATTTTATTTACAGTAAATGTCAAAGGCTCCTTTTTCCATCCTTTCATTGCAAAAAAACCCCATTCCTGAACGCCAATGTGAGTCACACAGATGGTGCAAGAGGTATAGGATAAGAGCCAAACGCTACCAGACTGCTTTTGATGCATCCCCAAAGCAATCGGTGCAGGTTTGGAGCAGGTCTCCAACCTCTGTGCCCCTGGTGCACTGTCCCTGGGCACCAGTGAGGCCCCCATGGCATCCCCAGGGCACTGAGGATGCAGCCAAGGCACCTCTTCCTGCTGAGACAAAGCCAAAAATAAAACCCTCTGTCTCTCTCTAAAGGCCACACCATGCAAAAGTTATCCTTCCTTTGCAAGAAAGAATAAGCCCCCGGATTTGTATAGCTCTCGAAAGAGGCCCTATTGCTGTGCAGCAGAAAGAGCCTCTTGAGCCTCTGGCTGGAGTGGGACACGGGAATTTGCCGTACATTTGCCATGAAATTGCAGCATCTGTTGTCTCGCCTTCCTTGAGGGACTGGTGCTAGGAACTCTAGTGGAAGTTACAGAAGGATTTCAGGGATCAAATAATAGAGAGGGAACAGCAGAAGCTCTATCTGCTTCTATGCTGATTAACAAGAATAATCCTTTTTTCTCTCCCTGCATGGTTTGCTGCAAGCTCTTTGGCTCCAGCATTGTGCAGCTACTAAAAACTCACTAAAACTTTGTTGCAGTGGGTGTATTGGATAGCACCAGTGATTTTTGACTAAATTGAACAACTAAAGGTAGCCATAATCTTATACTATACTCTAGACCCCAGAAGCACTGTAAATAGACTTTCTTCATGTACTAGCTGGTAGAAGCAATCCTTAACCTGCTTTAATCACCTGTGGTAGGTTTTTTTCCACGTTACTGTTTTTAATACAAGACCTGAAAAGCCCTGAAGACCCCTTTTGACAGTTCAGTCCTCCTTAAACCTAAAGTCCCACGGCATGTGATAGACACTCGCACCCAAACCCCAAGAACAGTCACTCCGCTCCTTCCTTATCCACCAGCAATCCCAAACCACCAGTGCTACTCTGCCAAGCTGAAGGACACGTGGTGGCTCTGTGAAACACTCTCTGACCTTGCCACCGCATGTGTCCTTGCACAGGATGGCACGTAATGCCAACGAAAGTACAGCAGACGGGGATGATGACAACTTCATTTTCAGCTGGAAAATGTTCACCAGCTGGGACTACCTCATTGGCAACCCAGAGACAGCAGACAACAAGTTTGCATCCATCACCACCAGCTTCAAGGTAACCCTAACTGGTATTTCTCTGTCTACTTCTGGGGATGCTCCCAGTGCCTACCATGGCAGAGGTTTAAGGGAAAATCTGGGTACCTGTACAGCATCTCTCCGTACGAACAGGGTATGGTGCTGAATCACAGCAGCTCCAGCTCACGTGCCATGACTCACCCCAACAACCTTTTTAGGATTTGAAAAAAAAAATCTGGTTTACTTCAGACTGTAATTTACCTGCCACATTCCCCTGGGACTGTGGGGTGTTTGCTACTTGATGTCTTTCAGTCAAACCAGGATGTCTGTATGAATCTTTGTTTGAGCTTAACACAATTAGAAAATTTAATATAGCCAGAATAGCATGGGATTACGTTTCATAGGGTAGAAAACCATCCGATGTTGCCTTAGGCTCAGTGCTGCAAGATACACACTCCAATTCTGTGCGCATCCCTGTTTTTTCAGGAGTCTATCGTGGACGAACAAGAAAGCAACAAGGACGAGAACATCCACCTGAGGAGGTTCCTGAGGGTTTTGGCCAATGTCCTCATCATATGCTGCTTGTGCGGGAGTGGCTACCTCATTTATTTTGTGGTGAAACGCTCCCAGACATTTTCCAAAATGCAAAACGTTGGGTGGTATGAAAGAAATGAGGTAAGGAAACTTTGCTTCCAGTTTTCTGCTGTGATAATTTGCCTTGGACATCAACATAATTGTTGCCACAGCTTGAAGACAGCATCCAAGGCAGAGGGATTCCCTACCAGGGCCCAGAAGTACCTTTGTACTTATTTTAGCTGGGAAGCACATTGGTCTCACTGAGATTTTCTAGGGCAAATTAACAGCTCCTGCAAAAGGAAACTACACTTAAAATAAATCATCATAAAATTCAACGTGCTTTCAGCACCTACATCACTGACCATTTTTGTAAAGCATCTACCTCAAATTGCATATTAATGCTTACAAATTCTGTTGTACTAGAAAGCTCTCTGGGTGTTAGAAATGTCCATGATCAGACATAAAACTAAACTCAGATCTTTATCGTCCACCTTGAATAACAGGAATAAGATTTTACAACTTGCAGAAAAATTTCAGTTGTCAAAATTTTTCTGTGTCTGTTTTTGGAATAAGAAGTTCAAATCTTGAAGCTCTTGACACACACACACACACACACACACAAATTGTTTCAATCTATAGAAAGGCTTCATTTCAAGCCTATATTATCCTGTATAATATAACACTATATTATCCTGTGTTTATATATCAAAGCCAAATTAAATTCAAAGCCATGCATTTTCGTAATTCCCTCAGAAAACATTAGCAAGACAGCACTTTCGTACAAAATGCTTTCATTTATTTCAATGAACTTTTCCCAAAGAAAAAAATCCTATTTAAAAAAAAAGTTTAGTGTCTGAGACTTTCCTGGCGATAACTTGAGATCTGAATTTATACAGTTCTGGGTGCTGTTCCCTCTCCAGGAAAGAAAAGCCCCAAAAAACCACCAACAACAAAAAACAAAAACCAAAAAAACCAACCAACCAAACAAAAGACCTGTGAGTCAGAGCCTGCCAGACATAGTCCTCTGCAGGCCAATGGGCACTGTAGGGCTGTAAAAAAAGATAGAGCCTGAAAGTCATGCCTGAGCTAACACTGACTCGCCAATGACCTCATTGACCACAGTACAAGTTAGCGTCTTGCACCGTATAGAGGAACAAAACTACCACCAGGACATCTTTTCTTGACCTGCAAAACTGAGTCCTTGATGTGCTTCCACTCAAATCTGTAATTGCCTATTGCAAAAGCAAAGGTGCTGAATGTGGAAAATAAACATAAGCATTGACTAATTATCTTTACACACACAAGCCAAGCCAGTCTTGAGCTTCCTCAGAAACTAAAATAAGACCCTTGGAGCTGATGCAAGCAGTACTGTGAGGGACTCGAGTAACCTAAATATTCATGAGTCTGGACTAACAAGGAACAAATTCTTCAGAGCTCATTCCTTTGAGATAACAGCAAAAATGCTCCTGCAAGAGCAACTGTGCAACCCAGCCCTGAAATCTGACGCTGCGCTGCCTGCACACTAAGCAAAGCCAGGAGCTGAGCTCGCTTTGACTCTCTCCCCTTTATAAATCCTTCAGAAAGCTCCAACCAGTTGCTGGCAGCCCTCACTCTGCTCTAATGTAGTCATCGTTGTTAGTATTAGCGGTAATCTCGTTTTCCTCATGTGGCAGGTTGAAATTGTGATGTCCTTGCTGGGCATGTTTTGCCCTCCGCTGTTTGAAACCATTGCTGCACTAGAAAATTACCATCCCCGCATCGGACTGAAATGGCAGCTGGGGCGGATCTTCGCGCTTTTCCTTGGGAACCTCTACACGTTTTTGTTGGCCTTGATGGATGACGTCAACGAAAAAGTAAGAGCTGAGCCGAAAAGCCACGTTCACTAGCGTTGTCCAGAGCCGAGGGCGAGCGCAGCCCATCCCTGCAGCCAGCAGAGACCATCGTCCCCTTTGCAGCAGGCGCTTCCCCCCTCCCCGATCCTCTCGAGCATGGGCTACAGTGCTGTGGGGAGAACCACAGCCCAAAGGGGTTTCCGGAGAGTCTCCAGCTTCTCTTTACAGACCTGAATTGTCTCCTATAATCATGGCATATTAATATAATTCGATTTTTCTCTCCATCTGACACCGTTTGCAATTTCTATTAATGCAGACCCCGAGGATATAGTTTATAATCCTTTTCCCCTGCCTTCCACTCTTTAATAATATCCTGGTAGCGTGTTGCGGGCAGATAACTGCACGAAAGGATAAACATCTAACCGATCCACAGAAAAATGAGTCTGTTTGAAGCTGAGAAGCATTGGAGGAATCAGGGCGGTTTGCTCTGCCCTGAAAAACGATGAAGAAAGCGAGGAAGGAGGACTGGGTGAAGGCTCCCTCTGCACACACTAACCTTGCAGGAGGTCTGGCTCCTCCGTGCATGGGGAGCAGGCTGCTAGCTCCCCAAAACTCACAGTGCCCCAAGCTGCTTTCAGTCTGGAGGGGTCGCTGCTCTCCTGCTCCTGGCAAAAGGGAAGGATTTCCTGTGCCATTTCCCTCTCCAGTGCCAGCACTGCAACTCAGTTGTAAGCAAACGCTTGTGTAATGGGTGGTAACTGGTAGGGAGGAGGGGTAAACACAACACCTTGGTTCCCTCCAAACACACCCTCTGGGGCTCCCCATTTCGTAGCTGTTTTGGCTGGGAGGTCTCTCTGTTGCAGCTGGCTGAAGAGGACGTGGTGAAGAACATCACGCGCTGGACGCTGCTTGGCCACCACAACTCGTCTGCAGGGAACGGCAGTGCCATCACCCCACCTCCCCTCGATCCTGCAGACGTGCCCAGGGGACCCTGCTGGGAGACAACTGTTGGCATCGTAAGAAATTTATTATGTAGTCTCTAGGCTAGTTTGGGGTGGGGTTTTTTGTTGTTGATGATGTTTTTAGCACTTCCAGGCTTGAAGTTTTCCTTGTAAATGGCATCTCTTTTCCCGACTCTCGCACAGCAGCACCAAGGCAGTATAAATCCTGGGCCACAGTTCTCAAGCTGTGGTGGTGAAATTCCCAGCTGGATGCGCCCAGGGCATGCACAGCTCTGCAGCCCTTTCTGTGAAGAGCACAAAAGGCCGTGTAGTTTGCAGCCATGCCTGCATTGTCTTTGGGTTCAGATCATGACTGCACCTTTGAAGGAACCTGTCTTCTCCACTACTGCTGTGCTTTGATTCACATTGATGGGAGGCTTCGGAGCACGTGGGTGAAACTTGACCAGAGGACATGCCCTGAGGGGACTCCTGACACATCCCAACCACTAACACATCGTGAGGCCATGGCACGAGAGCAGAATTAGGCAAAAATAACCTTCCTGAAACACACATGGAGTGGCCTTCAAGTCCTCAGAGTGTCACCCCTCGAACCCACCCTGCAACCTTCCCACTTTGGGCAACTTTCTTCATTCACCGAGAAGTTCTGCAGCCAGACTATGCACAACTTAAAAAGTAAAAGCAATTATTTATTGGCAGATATAGATAGCTACAGCTTAACCAAGCTACAAGGCTATGCATTACTGTACACTCAACGGGTCTTCACTGGCAAAGAGGTTTTCAGTGGAGTGGGGAAAGACCAGCCAGCATCACTCCTTGGAAGGGGCTGATCCTCAGTGCAACTGAGCTGTCATCCTCCAAATCCTTGAGGTTTTTCTGCTCAGACTTTTAAACCTTTTCTTGTCAGTGTTTTTCCTTTTGAATCCTTGGGACACCAGCTATCCCCCATCCTACATGTCTTACTTCTACCTGCAATTTTACCCTTCTTGTCATGCACGTCTCCCCTCTCTACACTTCCTCACAGCCCTTGTTTACAACTGGGCAGTTTCCTCAGGACTCCACATGAAGATTATGGAGCCAAGCCATAGCAGAGCTATGGCCCCTCAGCGTATGTATGTTTTACACCAGCATTACTGCAGTGGTAACATTCTGCTTACATTTCATGTGCTGCCACAACATATAGCGTGGTCAGTAACACTGGCAGCAGCTATCAGGGCTAACAGGTCTAACAGAGTTCCTGGTTCCCAAGCACAGAGGTGAAGCTTAGGCTCCACCGAGCGTTTGAAAACAGGCAGGGAGTCTGCTCATGACGTGCCTTTCTGAGGATTACTGTCATATAAAGACAAATGGCTTAATAAAAAAATACAGTCCCGAATGCGCTACTGAAATTATAGGAGCTAAATGTTTTTTCCTTGTTTGAAATTGCAGGAGTTCGTAAGGCTCACTGTGTCCGATATCCTGGTGACCTACATAACCATCCTGGTGGGAGATTTCATCCGAGCTTGCTTCGTCAGATTTGTGAATTACTGTTGGTGCTGGGACCTAGAAGCTGGATTTGTAAGTCAATGTCCTATAGCTGAGAAAATAGAATTTAGGGCTATTTGGTCAAATGCTACAAATAGGTGGGTTTTGAATTCTTCCAGTGGTCCTCTGGTCTTGTCTGATAACTTAATTGGCCTAGGTAGTCTGTGCATCACTTCTCTGGATCAGTTAGTTTCATCGCAGAAAGAACCCTACAAAAATGCAGTTCTCTCTCCCACCTCAGGACTTTAAAACATGAAGCTGAGTTTAAATAAAAAAATTACCTGATCATTCAGTCATTATAACCTCGAATCTTTGAGTCCTTCTATACCTCTTCTCAAAATCCCAGACCTTCCTGTTCGTTGCCCACCCCGCGGGCAGTGGCATGCTTTACTCACAGCATCGTCTTCTGATCGATGCTGGAAGCTGGTGTTACTTCTGCTGCAGTGGAGCAAGGAGTGTTTCCTTCCTCTCTCCCACATCTGTGGTGCACAACAGTGCTGGACTCTTTGGGATTCATAAAGGCCACATTACCAATCTCCTACATCTTTGGGAGATTCACATATTCACTGTATTACTCCATTGGTGCTAAAGTAGGGGTTGTTTTTTTGTTGGGATTTGATTTTTGGTGTGGTTTTTTTTTTCATTCTGGCCCAGGAATGAAAAAGGAGTGAAAGATGGTTTGGGAAGAGCTGTCTAACCCAACTTAGCCATGGCCACCAGCACAATTGTATATGTGTTTTTTCCTAATGCATATAGTGAATAAGTCTCTTGTTTAACCCAGTCATCTCTCTCAGAAGTACTCAAGGCAGAGGACAGCAGACACTGAAAGTTGTCTTTGTTTCCATGGGAAAAAAGAAGCCAATATTAACCTCTAGCTAAAGATTTGAAGTAGAAATGGACTGGATTCAAAAGAACAAAGCAAACAATGTACCCACCCCTTCCCAAAGCTGTGAGCAGTCAGCTAAGCAAGATTCTGACTAGGCTCCTTTTGAGTTTTCATCGTAAAAGACAAACATCTTAGACCTCAACTTTGTGAACTGCTGACAGCATTAACTACATGCAAATTAGGTGAAAAACAGACATACTGCACAGGACATCTCTAACATATAAGCGCATCGCCCATCATTTCTTAGAACCATGTTTTCTGCGTTGTAGTAAAATTAATTTTTTTTCAAGAAAATGTAAAAGAAAAACTTTACATGTAGTTCAAGCTGCCAAAGGTCATCTGACTTGTGTGTGCACAAAAGCGGATATATGTAGAAGAAACAGCAGGTTCATCATAGGCAAATCTATTAGAATAATAATTTATACAAGAACAAATAGCGTCAATAGATTAGAGCAGCCTGTTCCGGACTTAGCAGCATTAGCACCCACATCAGACAGGTTGCTCCACATAAAGTAGTACTTTAACTACTGGCTGGTACAGCGCAAAATGCCACCAGATACCCATCAGGTCATATATTCCCACGTTTCTCTCCCTTTGTGCTCTGTTTCTGTTCTTCAGCAGCCAGCTGCCACAAGACCTGAGGACGTGGATATATCCGGCGTATCATTTGCCCTCCAGCTCATCATTATCACCGTTTAAACATTCGGTATTTTACCAGGTTAAAACTGTAAGTGTAAAGCCAGATGCACCAGCTGGAGTATAAAACTTAGTCCCATGACACGGCTCCTTTGCTCACAGCTGGCTTTATATTAGCAGGGAGAAGATACAAACACAGAGCAACTCTAAGAACATCCATATATCTTTCCAAATTTCAGCAAGCCAAGAGAGAAGCAGCAGCCCACGGCACAGTAGCTCCAATTTTCCTTTCATCGTGCTGCTGCTGGTCATTCAAGCAGTACGCACACAGCAGGAGCCCTCCCAGAAATCCCTTCATACCAGCTTTAAATAAGCATCCTTACACCCAGCAGCAAACAATAGCAGGTACCTCTAGCAACAACAAACTCTCCTTTCTTTCCCCATGCAGCCATCCTATGCTGAGTTCGATATTAGCGGCAATGTTTTGGGTTTGGTCTTCAACCAGGGAATGATTTGGTAAGATATTTCCTCTTTTTGTTGTTTTTTTTGGGTTTTTTTATTATTATTATTTAGAAAACCTGTCAGTGGAGTTGGAAATCTTCCAAACGAGCTAGAATAACCCTTGGGTTTTGGTTCCTCTGATTGTTTGGCTTTCTGTGCTTGACTATAAAAGCAGAAATTTAAAAATGCCGGCTTACTCGTCCAAGAGGAGTAGCAGTGGCATACTTGCAGCAGAGAACAGTCTTGCAAACCCTGCCCCACTCTCACTTTTATAAGGTCATTTTTTTCCAGTGGTAAAAACGTGTTAAGATGGTTCACGCCCTGGGGGAGAAGACCAGAAAGGGTTTTGGGGGCACCACGAGCTTACGTGTCAATGTAAGGGTGGGCACGGAGCCAGCTGAGCAGTTCGGGCAGGAGATGCACGTCCCAAAACTGCCCCAAGAGAGGGCAAACCGGGGCTGTTCTGCCCTGCTGTGACAGCACAAGAAGCAATAGGCAACAGCTCAGAGCACCCTCACCTCCTCTGGAAGTCAGGTTTCTTTTGCCACGGATTGATGATTTCTGCCTGTTCCCCTACTACAACATGCCTGCAGACTCGGGAGATTTCTCCCTGCTGGTTACGCTCACCTGATATTTTCCAAGCTATCCCCAAGCAAATTTTATCACAAATTGACAAAAAAAAAGAAAAAAAAAATCTTTTTTTACAAGCACTTAGGGGTCTGAGACCTTGCTGGTCCTCAGCGTATGATTGCTGTACCATAACATGGACACAGGTGGCTTCTCCTCTAGGAGAACAGTGGTAGCACAAGCCAGTCTGCTCTGTCTTTATTTGTGGGTAAACTTGCCACCACGTGAACACTTTTTTTTTTCCATCTGAAAATAAAAAAGCCTTGCAATCTGTCAAAAAAAAAAAAAAAATAGCACCTGTCCTTCTCCTTTCCTTTTCAGGATGGGATCCTTTTATGCACCAGGGCTCGTGGGTATAAATGTGCTGCGCTTATTAACCTCCATGTATTTTCAGTGCTGGGCTGTCATGAGTAGCAATGTCCCTCACGAACGAGTCTTCAAAGCGTCCAAGTCTAATAATTTTTATATGGGACTTTTGCTGTTGATCCTGTTCCTCAGCCTCCTGCCTGTGGCTTACACCATCATGTCCCTGCCTCCCTCTTTTGACTGTGGACCGTTCAGGTACTAGCAAAACACCCAAAACACCAGTTTTCTGCTCTGATACATGGAATTATTTTCGTGAAGTTAGAAGGCCCAGACTCCAGTGGAGATGGTGGAATGCCTCCATTCTCTGTCTCGTTAAATCCTTAGCAATGTGAGGTAACGGGCTGTGCCCAGCTGTGGGCAACACATGCCAGTGAAAGCACCAGAGGACAGCAGGGGTGGGACAGAAGGGTGCAGCCCCCAGTAAAAA